>CM038795.1:139324020-139844020 GCA_021764765.1 Vicia sativa | reverse complement strand
AAATACTCTGATTTTTGTTATAATTTCCGGGTAGATTTGGGGTGTTACAGAAACTCGCCTAGGTTCAAGGTTTGTTTTACTAAATTTTTATTTGTACTGAAAATATTTTTGATTATTAATATTAATTATCTTAATTTTTTTCTCACCAGAAACAAATGCTTTCAAGATCCGTTGATAATATTCAATAATTCGAAGATCTAGATCTACATCTAGAGGAAATTTGATTTTCATTTAGATCCATAAGGAGTTTCATTTTTATTTTAATTTAAATATTCTGGATAAACAATGTAACAATTTTAAAAAAAAAATAATAATGATACCCCTTAGCTATTTTGATAAACCGAGATAAGAGATATGCTAGTTTTAAAAATAATAAAATTTTCGATTATTGAGGTTCGAACGCATGATCTGATAAAGTTTTAAACACCGAGATGATAAGTCTTTATTTTTTATGACGATCTTATTTTCCTCGCATCTATTGTTGAGGTAAAACGCATTTAAAGTCCGACGTTAGAAGCGTTATTTGTAGTAGTGCAAGATGGAGGTTTGTACTGGATATCCTCCTAACAAAACCATATTTTTATACCAAGCTGACCATAAACCGAATTGAGATTTTACACCAAATTGATCTCGAACCAAATGAGCTTTTATAATGGGCTAAGCTCAAGAAGCAATAAGAAGACTTTTCACTAGTTAACTTCAAGAATCGAGAAGGAGAAATTTTACTTGAATGGTTGAACTCACAAACATAATAGAGACTTAACCCTAAATCCCATAATCGACGCTTTTAACGAGTTTATCTTCACGCCCAAACAAAAAATTCTTAAAAAAGAAAGACTCATTCAATAGGAAAAATAAATCGTGGTGAATTTACAATATTACCTTTTTCAGAGAAACATCCTCGGTTAAAACACAAACATTTTTCAAAATATGGCTAAATTTATGTGACAAATAATGGATATGAGAGAGAGAGAGAGAGAGAGAGAGAGAGAGAGAGAGAGAGAGATCACTTTTTAGGATGTGAAAAACTGAAAGACGAGACTTCTATTTATAGGCCAAAAGGATGGTTCAAAAATGAAAATGATCCATAAGAAAAATTAATTACCTAATCGATCATGTCTTTTATTTAATCGATTATATTACATAAATAATTAATTATTTTTGCCCATTTTGGAGTGGTTGATAGAGAATAGTTACCCTTCATTACGACATTGTTACAATCGATTATAAATTTGTTTTACCACTATCCAACCGATTAGGTATATGGTATAATCGATTAGACAGTTAGAAAACTTGTCCTACTCAATTTGACGGTTCCTAATTCTTTTGGATAGGCTCCAAAGCAATTTTAGGTTATTTTCTTTGAGAAATAGAGACTTCAAATAAAGAAGTTTTAGTGAGTGTGTGATTTATCTACAATACTTTATGAAAATACTATTGTGTTCTCACAAAACACTAATCACTCAAACACAATTAGACGAGCTTTCACACTTCCTTTCTTTCACACTTTAAAACTTCAAATCTTTTGTCGGATACACCAATCACATAAACACTTCACTTGTTTTAGAGATGACGCTTGAGACATCTTCAATTCAGATTCCATCAATAGGGGATATCATTGTTATCATTAAACTCTAACCCTTTGACATTATTCGAACGAGTATTTTTGATCAACCATCTCGTTCTTCTTTGACTGCTTGAAATAACTTTAGCACCTGCTTGTCTTTATAAGTTGTTGTCGTCAAAGACATGCTGCATCTTCAAGAGTTGTCATCAAAGTCTTGTTGTATCTTCATGAGTTGTCATCAAAATCTTATTGCATCTTCATGAGTTGCCATCATAAAAAAGGTCTAGGCTTGTTTTGCTTAGTTTTGTTCATTTCCCGATTAAACCTCCAAACATATAGTTTCACATGATAGTATTCGATGATAGTGTTAAGAAGATCATCAAAGATTGTTCCATATATCAACTTCAAGATTACAACGTCGAGACGATGCCATAACTGTGTCTTAGTAGTTTTGAGAGAGGAAGTTTTCGTTGGTTCAGTAGAGGGAATGATGCGATCAATCACTTGAAACACCTTTGCATGAACTTTGAAGAGTTCTGACCATGTGTTGTACGTATTTTTTTCAATACTCAAAGTGATCTTAAAGAAATTTGTAATATTTGATACAGTGAGAGCCGAGGGAATTGGTGTAGGAAGGGGCAGCGGATAAGGAGGGTTGGTATGACCGATGGAGATTGAAGAAGAGTTGTTGTTGGAAGAATCAATGGTATTCATGAAGAGATAAGGGTGGAGGTGAAAAGGGTGAGAAAGAGTGAGACGATGGTGGAAAAGCAGAGAAGGAGAAAGAAAAAAAGAAAGGTTGCAACTCTGTGAAATTTTTAGAGGGGATCTGACCAAATCTAATTCTATATATGAAAAACTTAGGTCATGCGCATGATATATGTTAATCACTTACAATCAATACTAATATGTTAGTATGAGTTATTAAATATATGGATGATCTAATATCTATTTGTATTGCTAATAGTATTTATAATGATATGAAAAATAAACTTGTTTTCCTACTTGTTTTCCTAATTAAAAAAATAGGTCAAAGGCATGACAACAAAGAAGAATCAATCCTTATTTATATGTGTGAATTAAGCTAGTAAATTAATGACAAGTGCAGGAGATTACTTCAGACCCATACCAAATTATAATCTAATTCCATCTTCAATTTCTTATTCACACAAACTTTTTCAATCAAGTAGGGTAAAGAAAATGCTAGTATCTATTTCAAATCTAAAAAACTTACTCAAGAACTACCACCATGATCTCTCTCAACATGCTCCACAAGAGACTTTGGATCAAGAAAACCTTTACTACACTTCGGACATGCAGAAATCGACACGTTCTTTGCCCCATTTCGCTTGATACTACTTCTTTCGTGAACCTTTTTCGCATGATCGACCAAACTTGTAACTGACGAAAACTTGGCATCACAAAGTGGACATTTCTCCAACTGGTTTTTTCCACTCACTTTAGAAACCAACTCAAGAAGGGTTGAAGTCCAATTAGATGAGGTAGATGTTGAAGCTGAATTGGATTTTGATTGTTCTTTACTACTACTACTCAGGTTCAAAAGACTCATGAATGAAAAACTAGTTTCTAACTTTTTGGGTCCGGGACATTTATGATCAGGTCCAAACCTGTGTTTCAAACAATGTTCTACCTCGCAATCCCTACACTTGATTGTGTTGGAGAAAACTAGTGTCTCTCTGCATCCTTGGGTAGGGCACTTTTTCTTTTTTGTGACTTTTTCGTAATTTGATGGATCACAATCTGTGTTGACATGATGTTCCCAAACAACGTTAGGATCTTTGTCTGGAATTAAACGAACACTTTTGGCACAAAGTGGACATATAACAACAGTAATATCTTGTTTGTTGGGTTTTGTACAATGATGTTTTATATAACTTCGGTGCTCCAAACAATATACCTGCGGAAAATGGAATATTTATGAACGGACAATAAATTGCGTCGCTACTCAGACATAGAGAGGAATGTGAAAAACCTGATTACAGCGATCACAAGTGAAGGGCAAGAAATCGTTGAGTCTGCAATCGGAAACTGTACAATGCTTGCCTAGATCTGGGAATTGTGGAGTCCCCATGATCCAAACAAAGCTGAAGCTGAAACCGAAATCAAGAAATGAAATTCTGCCAGAAACAAAAGAAACAGAGGAATGGATTTTGGAAAATAAATTGTTGAGAATTTTGAATTACGAGGATATAGGGAGAAAAGAGATGTTCTAACTAACCAGAGATCCAGGAATGGGAGAGAATCGTTTATTCCCTAATTCTACGCTCTAATCATAAAATTAGTCATATAATTTTAGTTAATTAATCAGGATTATGTTAATAATTTGTTTTGGTTTGTCATATGAATTCAATAAACGAGGACAGCTTGGCATAACAGCTTGAACTAGTAGTAATAGTAATTGATAAAAGAGTAAATACCTATTTTGTTCTTCAGCATAGTTGTATATTTTTACCCAAGTAAACTAGTAAAATAAGTGATTATACATTTGTCATCCAGTATTACTTTTTCCTGTATTTGCTTTAATGACACGCTAATATTTAATTATTATTTAAATTGTATAAATTTCATTGACACGTTTTTTTTTTTGTTTTCAGATAAATTATGTATTTTATTTACATTATTGAGATATTTTATTTAAGTTATAATTCAATTGTATGAATTTTGTTATGCAACGAGTCTATATTTGGGGTTCATTGATGACATTGGATTCTTGAGGCGGTGTAAATCTTCAATACGATGACGTATGATGGACATGTAAGATTAATATTTTGATGTCAAAGTTAATTACTGAGTCAAAGATGAGTGAAATGAAAAATGAAGATAAGAAAAATAAGGACCTTGGATCACAACGGAACAATTTGATTGGGCTATGCATGGTTGGCCCAAACACTTATGCTTCACTTGTATTGGACCTTTGGTTGGGACAAAGTAATTTCTCCCAAGATTTTTCGGGTGTTCATCATTCGGGAAGTTTTTTGAAGTTGTAGTTGACACCTGGTTGTCACATCCAACCATAAGGAGAGGCAAGGAGGCCATGGAGCAATTACAAAGGTAATGGGGGAACAGGCACATTAAATGTCTTTTCCATCATTGAAATATTTCGCCGATATTTCAAGCGCAATGCTTTATGCTCACAGTTTAGGGCATTGATGCTTTCTCCTAAGGCATTTGAGTGCACTTGAGTTTACTTGTATTTCTCAAGCGGAATCTGATCGTTAATTTATAACTTATATTTTCTTTTTATCTGGCACATTCCATGCTCTCTTATATATAAAGGTCTTTTGACTTTTTTGGAGAAATTTTCTTCATTTCTAAGAGTCATATTCCCTTTGTGAAAGTGACTTTCTTCCTTCTCAGAATGAAGCTTTTTCTATTCTACATTTAATTTCATCATTCTTCACCATATTCCAGTCTCTTCAAGTACTGTTCTTACCCTGAGTTTATTTTTGTGCACCTCATATTTATTTTATCATGGCTCATACAAATTAACGTACCGTAAGCTTATTAAGTGATTCTGGGAGTAGTGTTTTTTTCCCCTTTAGTTAGAGCAAAAACATCTTCTAGTTCATATTTTCATTCAATCAGCAACCATTCTACTATAGTCATTATAATCGTGTTTGATAGTTCTAAGTCGGAAAGTCTTTATAGTGTTTATCTTGATACAAAAACTTCTTTTGACGAGTCTTCTTTCAACACTCTTTTTTCTGATGACGATGGTGAGGGGGATAGTGGAGTTAATTCTACGCCCGCTCCACCCATAATTGTAGGAGTTTTAGCTTCTCTACTTTGACTACATTAGATATGGAGTTGTTATCCTAAACAGGAAAAAGCTAAAGTTTCATCAAGACTTACCATGCTATTAATAGTTGGATCTAAGTGATTTTGAATACTAAGATCATAAACAGAGTGGTACCTAATTTGAGGGTATCGATTGGCTCAAACCTTGCGATATTTTTAGTGCAATCGGTTTATGCGAGTAAGTATAATTGGGTGGATTTTAAAATATTGGTAACTCCTTTTGAATTAGATAACCATGTATTCATGAATGGACTAATATTCAAGTAGGTAATTCCTCTAACTGATTGATCCCCTAGTGGAATTGAGAAAAAAGATGTGTACGAATTTTGGGGAGTGCTCTATTCCTTTCTACCTATATCTATTTACCTAGGTAAATTTGTGGTTGCCTTTGTCCAAGTATGAAATGGAAGTTTTTAGGTCTTTGAAGGTCCCCCCATAGCTCCATCACGACACTTGGGATTTCATTAGGGTATTCCAATTCTAGTCTAACTATCGGTCTTGGATGTCCTCTATCGACTATTCTTTTGGCTTTTTACTGTGATACATGCTTTTTAGAATAATGTATGTGACTAAAATCTCATTATATTGCGTCAAGAAATTCCTCGATTAAGATTTTGCACTAAAAGTTTGGATGCTTTTCGAGTTTGCTTTGTGTAGGTAAAGCCTTGTACACTAGTGTCGCGACGGAAAAAATTTGAGATTAAGCTATTGATTAACTTAACTCGAAAACAAGAGTCACCACCGAACTTTATTGTTTCTAAAGGAAAAGGAAAATATTGAGAAAACTAAACACGAAAAAATAAAACAAAAGAGACATATGGATATATGGGTTGGTTATGTAAAGGCAAGATATTAGCACCCCCTCACATCTATGATACTCCATCAGAACCCCTTGAAAATTTGTGTTATGGTAAAATCGGGTTTTTTTACAAAAACAATTGGGGTGATGAGAAAAGAGGTATTTTATTATGTTTTTACTCGCCAAGACTTTGAGAGACTGTGCCTACTAATCCTCATAGTGCAATAAGGAAATCAGAGCCTCGTAGTTCGTGGTAAAAACTATGAAAGTTTTTTGATTGATTTTAATTGAAAATACATTTCGTCGTATTCGAGTGGAAACACAACTTATTACCATCAAGCACGTATCAACATTCAAGTGTAAAATGCCAATCACTTCACAACATATTATAGAAATATAGTGGTTTGCATCACTACTAGAATAGACTAATGTCCAATATTTGAAAAGTTTTTAAAAGAAAAGGCACAAATACAGAAAAAGAATTTTGTGAGGTTTGTCTTTTTAGAAGTTTTGAAAAGAGTTTGAATATGCTTAAGTGTTTTAGCATTTATTAAGACAAATATTTTCGGGATATTTGACAAAGTCAAGGTTTATTATGAAAGGTTTGAAGTTTGAAATAAGAAGTTTTGAAAATTGAAGAAATGGTTAGGAGATAAAGAGATTATCCTAAAGCATAAAGTAAATGACATGAAATAAAAGATCTCATTATAAGGTATCCCAAGAGAAAGTCTTTGTATCTGCAAGTGTTCTAACCACAAGATCGAGCAAGCATTTGACATTGGTCAAGATGAAAAATTCCTTTCCCTTTAGATTAAGCCACATGATAAGAAAATCATATAAACAAGCACATAAGCAGATGAATCATCAGGAGCAAGCAATGGAAGTAGATGAAAACTAAAAGTCTTCTATGTATAAGGAGAATTCCAAGTCTTCTAGCAAATATCGAAGTTATCTCAGAATAAGGCTAAATCTTGAATTGAAGTTCAAAAATCCAGATGAATCATAAGGTCTCATATATAACCACTCCAAGCAAAGGAAAACAATAAGTCCTAAAGTCCACGGTCCAGAATACTCCTCAAGCAAGGGATATAAACACAAAGTTCACAAGATCATATGGAATTATTTTTTTGTGTTTTAGCCATTTTGTTAATGTTTTTGTTCTTTTGAAGCAATAAAGAAAGATAAAGCAAAAGAGTAAAAGACCAAAAGAGAAAAATAGCAAGAATGTAAATGACATGAAATTAAATTTCAATAAATGTAAAAGCACATAAAAGTAAATGTTAGCATAATTAATATATCAATGTTAGTGTTAATGAGGAATCAACCGAGTCAGGACAATTTAACGTTATGTTAAAAAATTGTAAGTTGAATTATGTAGAATTCACGCCTATGTGAGGCCGGTTAATAACAACGTTTGTGTTAAACATGTTAGAGGAATGATACAACATCATCATCCTAAAACAATGTCACACAATAGTTAAAACAAAAACAAAAGAATGAAGATGGAGAAGGAGAGATGATCAACCCAATTGAAATGAGACAAGGGGGTCATCTATCATCAATTTCAACCCTTCAAGTTTGCAATGCCATGAGAAAAAACTTATCATTAATCTAAAGTGCCAAAAATGATCAAATGATCATTTATATTATAAGTTTGAAATGACGAAATATCATACAAATAAAGCATCATCTAAAGACCAATTGAAATTGATGAATTATTGATTAACCAAGTCAAGATCCAAGGTCACCAAAAGTCAATCAAAAATAGATCAAAATATAATTAAAAATAGATATTAAAATAGATTAAAAATGGAAATTAAAAGGAAAATTCGAAAGAGGCATCAAAACATCAAATAAAATGCCAACACAAATTAAGAAAGTCGAAAATATTCCAATTGGATCTCAAAAGTTTGAGAGAAAAATATTTTAAAACGCATGGAAATTAAATGTTAAATGAAAATTAAAAAGAAAATACAAATAAAATGGTCAAAATAATTTAAAAAATTTGGAAGAAATATATGTGATAGAAATTATTTTTGTGACATATGTAAAAAATTGGAGTAAAAAAATATTAAAGGAGCTATTTAAAATAAATCAGAAAAAATGATTTAAAATGAATTAAAACAAAAATAAAATAAAAGATCCAACGGCTAGCATGCATGATATGTGGTGATTGGACATAATTTGAAATCCCCCACCAAGGCCCGCGAAGTCTGCATCGTCTTCAACGTTGGAACCAATTTGGAAGGTTCATGAACTCTGAGATTTAAGCTCAAATACCACATGGTTAAGCTTATACTCATGTCATCCTTAATGACTCTCTACATTAGAGTCATTTATAGGCCCTAAGTAGGGAGAACTTTCTCAGGAACGTAGAAAACCCTAAGGCTTTAAAGTAAAATTAAATGACTAATATGAAGAATAAATTCAAGATAAGTGAGGGTTTTCGATCAGTGGATCAAGACGAATAGCGTGGTAACTATTTTGTTCAGAAATGTAACTTGTATCTACCTTTTCAATTGAAGCTTCAAAGGTCAACAATGGTGAAATTGAGTAGAAGGTTGCAGGTGCTTTTAAACTTTTGTAATGGTCAGTTAGCTTCAGATAATGCTGATGAGTGATTCTGGGCAGAGATTTGAAGTTAAAACAAGCTTAATATGAAATCACGATTTCTATTTTTGAATCTCTTTGGGAGTGAAAATGGAAGATTTTTTTGTGGTTTTTCAAGCTTACAAATGAAGGCAAAGTTGTTCTCTATTTATAAGAAGCACAATGAGGTCATGATATGTGCAAAATTATATTTAGAACATGTGAACCATGTTGAGAAATTCGAATTTGTGATCCGTGTTAGAAGAAGGATGAAATGTGTGACTTGGGGATTGAAACATGTAGTTTTGCACTCTAATTTATGTGTTTTCAAGGACAAATGATTTTCACATGTTTTTGGTGTTCCCAAGTGAAGTTTTGGACAATTTCTAACTACGGGTCACGTGCAAAATAAAAAGTTAATGGCACCATGTTAGAGCTTAAGCCAAATTAGATTTACTCGTTCATTTTGAAATGTTACTCATGCCAATGATCTCCTCATGATGGACAATCAAATGCAAAAAGAATCACATCAAAATGTTGCTTGAGTTTAAAATATCATGGATGACAAGTTTAGGTCAAGACCTGAATTCTAGATTAGGCATTAGGTCGAACCAGGTTTTGGGACAACTTGGGAACACACAGGCCTTCCAAAATTGAGGAACTTAGAGGAAAAATTGATATTTTGAACTTGAAACAAAGTTGTAGAGGGGATCAAATGTGACGTTTGGCTCGAAGTAGATTCCAAAATGTTGATAAATGAGAGAGTTATGGTGTTTGGACCAAGTGACATGCCATACTTGATTTTAGATCAACCAAACATGTACTAACTTGTGAATTTTTTCTATTTTCATGCATCCAAAGGCCCAATGATGAACACTTGAACACACAATGATGGAAGTTTGAGAATGGGATGAAGATGACATGGAAATAAACACATAAACTATTATTGAATCATTTTTGGAATCTGGCGCCAAAATTGAGCTTCTCTTAAACAAATGAAGTTTGACATGAATATGACCTAAGATTATAGGTCATGCCTTGAATTAAGAGCTCTTGAGAACCACTTATTGACCAAACTTTGACCTTGAGAATCCAAATCCTAATTTAGAAACCAAGCTTGATTGTTTGATTGCAAGTCCCTACCTTGAACAAAATGAAAAGAAATCAACACATACTTTTGTATTTTGAATAAGGTTAGTAAAGATAAAAAGTAAACAAGCATAGATGCATAAAGAAACACAAAGGGTGTTTGGTGATCTCCCACAAAGAATGAACCAAAGAGTTCAAGGTTAGGGGGTGCCATGCTAGTGATCTTGATGTATGCAAATGATAGGTGGAATCTTGGGAGTAAAAATCAGGGTATAACAACTAAGTACCCATATTACATTTAATCATGTTTCTACTGATTCTATTTTTTTAAGACATTTGAGAATTAGTTATGAGCTTTGTTATAATAGGTGTTTGTTGATAGTTGTTGTGTGCACATTAGATTGAACTATAAGTAACCTTGTACTTTTTCATTCAAAGCT
Source organism: Vicia sativa (assembly GCA_021764765.1). Classification (NCBI taxonomy): domain Eukaryota; kingdom Viridiplantae; phylum Streptophyta; class Magnoliopsida; order Fabales; family Fabaceae; genus Vicia; species Vicia sativa. The sequence goes on along the minus strand of CM038795.1, from coordinate 139,833,717 downwards.
AATAGAATTATCTTCTTCCAAATCATTTTCTAACTTTTATAATAGCCTGCAAAAACTTGTTTAACTTATTGGTTTGAGGGATATATCTGATCATAACCTTATATGGATTCTTGGAAATTGTGTAAATTGAGGCCCGAAGCCCTTTAAACTACTTAATTGCTTGTTTGAGCATGAAGACTTTATTCCATTGGTTAAATCTACTTTGGAGGAAACAATAATTAGTCGGAAGGTGACTTTCGTTACGAGGAAAAGCTTGGAAGTTAGAATATAATTTTTTTATCATCAATCTAGATGTAGAGGCAATTGTTAATAATTTGAACAATTTGGACTTGCAGGTTGCATATTATGCTCAAGTCATGGTAGGATAAGACATGGTTTCTAGTCTGGTTATCACTTCAAATAAGGCTTACCAATTGATGTAGTTCAGAGAGAGTATAATCAATTGGTTATAGAAGGTGATTGAAATTAAAACAAAATCATAATAGTATGAAATCAAGGTTCCAAAGAAATATGATTGTTGGATTAACTACTACTAGAGGAAGAATTAAGACAACTAATGCAGTTAAGAAGGAAATAAAAAAAATACCTTTTAAGATATATTTGAGGAGCCAATTTGTAATAGGACAACTTTGGACGGTGTGGTTTAAGAAACTGACAGTCGGAGAGAGGCATTTTATCACAACTTCGATATCAATGGAAGAAATCAAGGAAGTTATTTGGGATGCTGATAAGAATAATAGTCACACCTTGGATGAGTATAATCTCGATTACTTCAAGACGCGTTGGGATTTTCTAAAGGAGGGTGTTCTTTGTTATGTCAATGAGTTTTATAAAACTGCCAAGCTACCTAAGGTAATTACAACTACTTTTCTATTTGTTACTCCTAAGTGTGACCACCCATAATATGAGGATGATAATCATCCTATTTGTCTAATAAGTATTATGTATCACATATTAGCAAAGCTCTTGGCGGAAAGGTTGAAGGGGGTCATGGAAAAGTTGATATCCAAACACCAAATGGATTTTTTGAAACGGAGAGAAATGTTGGATGATAATTTGGTTATTAACAAATTGGTGGATTTCGTGAAGAAGAGCAAGAAAGAATGCCTAATTTAAAGGTGGATTTTATAAGGGCGTACATTTGTTTATCTTGGGATGATCTGAGGAACATCATGGGTAGAATTGGCTTTGGGAAATGACGGTTATCTTAGAGGAATGACTTGATGTTTAGTAGTTCTTTATTTGTACTTATAGCCCTACAACTGATTTCAAAGAGTCGAAAGGGTTACGTCAAGGGGATCCCCTGTACCAGTTTCTTTTTCTGATTGTTTCTGAAGGCTTAGCCAGGTTAGTTTATAATTCTATTACTATAGGAAAGATGAAAGATTTTATAATAAATGATCACTAGCATTATGAGTTGCTATAGTTCGCGGATAATACGATAATGGTTTGTGATTGTTCTTGGGATAATCTTTGGAGTTTTAAATTTACCCTAAGGGGATTCTAAATGGTATCATATCTTCAAGATGTCAACAAAAGACATATATTTGAATTTAATTTAAAGATTATTTCATTCAAGTTGCACCCCTTTTCCTACCTTAAAAGTTAAGGGCCTTTCCGTTCAAATTTTTAGTATATTTGGTACAAGCGAATAATAGAAGACTAGTGAAGTGGAATCATATAGTTATTAAGCGGCAAATAATATTTTCCCGTCGAAGAAGCAAATTATTCAAATTGGATGGAAGAGATACAATGTTAAATTTGGTCCTAGCCAATAACTACTATTCCATTTATCTTTCGTCAAAGCGACGAAAGGAATTATTCGTCAAATCATCGCTATTAAGAGGAATTTTTAGTGGGGAGAGGACCAATCAAAAAGGAAAGAGTGTTGGATTAGTTGGGAAAGCGTGTACTAGTATATGGAATTGGGAGGGTTAGGTGTAGAAAATGTCGGTGAATTTAATTTTTCGTTGCTTAGCAGGTGGCATTGGTGCATCTTGAATGAGAAAGATAACCTATGGGTTGATTTGTTGTTTTTCACATATGTAGATTTGATCAAGTAGCTTCTTAGTAATTTCGTTCCCACTTGCAAATGTCATCATTCCTTTTGGTGGTCAGACTTGTGCTATTTAGGCGATGATGTAGCTTCAGACCAGAATCGGATAAACCAAGCTATTTTAGCAAAGCTCGACAATGATGCAAAGATTGATTTTTGGAACGATTTTTGGATTGGTCGTAATTCACTGTCTACTTTATTTTTGGATCTATTTTAATGTGTTGTAGGTCAGAATGCGAAGTTCGGAGAAAAGAGAGAATTGGCCAACAGAGTATGGATTTGGAAGCTGATAATTGCAAATTGGAGTTATTTTCGTATATAAGTTTTGTTGCACTTATCAAATTTTTTTTGTTAATACCCTTTAAATAAGCCCCATTTTGTTTGTAAATACGTTTACTTGCGTATATTTGTGTTTTTATGCAAATAGTGTACCGTTTGATAGGTTTTATGTCTTCTTGTAGGTATTATTGCAAGTTTGGAGCAATGAACAATAAGGTGTCCAGGACATGGCTTCAGATATGCAATTTTGGAAGAAATTCAAGTTGAAGTCCGATTAGCACATTTTGTAGCGCGCTACGGTGTTTTTTTTTTCCAATTTTGGAAGAAGCTGAGTTTTAGAGCCCACTAAGCGCGCAAAGCCTGCTCAACGCGATTCAGGCGGCTTAATGTGTATTTTAGAGGAAGTCGCGCTTATTAGGAAAGTAAATTTGGTAGGTTCTAAACTCTAGAGATAAATTTAGGCTTAACAAATCACTTGTGTATCCATGCTTAATGCTTCCGTGTTGTTGTTTCGCGCGAGACATCGCCGACGCGAGAATTCGGTTGTTTTCGTTATTTGGGTTAAACATAACCTGAGTTGTGATATGTGTCGTTGATTTTGCATAAATAGACACTGATGTGAGAGACACATGATGATTTTGATGAGTATTGTAAGTTGAGTACAACTGATCGATAGGTTTAAGTTTGTGATGAGTTGTGTAAATTCATGTATGATAAGTTTCTCCTCTATAAAGAATGTATTTATTTTCCTGTTAATACTTTTATACCTCAAATCCATTTTAACCAAACTCATTAACGTGAGACTTTTCGAACGACACTTCAGTATGCACTAATTCCTGTGGAGACGATATTATAAAACTAAATAAATTCTTACTTTTGCTTGCTGGTTTACCACTTCAACATAAGCTTATGCAATAATCAAAGTTTCTTCTCCTTGTTACACATGAACATCTATTACAGCTCTACTAAATTCTCATTAATTTGGATATTAATCATGAAGTGGAGAATACTTTTGTTTGGAAGAATAATTGCAGTTTCATTGTGGCTAATAATTATTATATAGATTGATGAAATAGTTAAATGTGAATTTCGTGTTAGATGCTGCTACCACCATCGGGTTAGAATCTATTTGGAAATCTAATATCCCAAAGAAAGTTCAATTATTCGGTTGGAGGGGCATCTTGAATAGGTTGCCAATAAAAGATTTGTTGAGTAGAGGAGGAATTATTTACGGTGATTACATTGTAGTGTGCCCCCATGTGTTTTGATGTAGAGGAAAATATATATCATTTATTCGAGGGCGTGCAACATTTCAAAAGAAGTGTGAAATCATGTTGCAAGTTGGTTGGGAATTGAATAAGTGAATGAGGCTAATTCTCTGTTTCAACATCAGGTTGTTTTCAATTTTGGATTTAGGAGGTTGTTCAAAGATGACTTGAAGAGTTTCTTTTGGGTCTTATTTGTTGGGAATTTAGGTTCCTAGAAACATTATTCTTTTAGAAGATGGAACTTAAGCAAAGTTAGATATTTTTAGTCAAGTCCAACATCATTCTATTGTCATTATAGAGAGTGGTTTTTATCCCGTATTAGTAACCATGTAGAGATTTTATTATTAAATTAAATTGTTAATTGTTAACATCATACCATTTCTATACCATTCATATTTTGACATGTGTATTGTTAGTTTCTTCATATAGTTTGTTAGTTAATACCCTTTGTATATATGGGATAAGATACATTGTAAAAACTACTGAATAGAAAACTTCTTCACTTTATCTTTCCCTTTAATTTACCAAGCATGGCTTTCTTCTTGCCTTTCTCCTTTTCCATGGAGTTTGTGCACCATTACTGCAACATTAACATGGTATCAGAGCTTCAAAATATTTGGTAGCCATTGTACCTTCTTCTCTCTTTCTTCCTGTTATTCGTCTATCACGAATACTTCTTTCTTCCCCTCGCCTTGATCTTTTCTTGGTTTTTTCTTGAACCCTATAACAATGGCATACCAGACCTATACCGATTTCTCCAAGAATTCCACCAATCCTTACTACCTTCATCCGAATAAAAATTCGGCTCTTGTTCTCGTTTCACCATTACTCGACAACAAGAATTATCATACTTGGTCAAGATCGATGCACATTGCTTTGATTTCCAAGAAAAAAGATAAGTTCATTGATGGAACTCTCACAAAACCTCCAGTAGCAGATCCTCTGTATGCTCAATGGATCCGCTGCAACACTATGGTCCTTGCTTGGCTTCATCTTTCAATTTCAGAATCCATTGCAAAGTCAGTTCTATGGATCGATAACGCGACCATCATTTGGAAAAACTTGCAGAATCGTTTCTCTCATAGCAATTTGTTCTGAATTTATGACATTCAAGAAGATCTCTACAAGCTCCGCTAAGGTACTCTTGATGTTTCTAACTATTTTACTCAGTTGAAAGTTCTTTGGGATGAATTATAAAACTATCGTCCCATCGTTGCTTGTTCTTGCGCCATTCCTTGCTCGTGCAACGTTATTACATCTATTCAGAAATATCGTGCACATGATTGTGTAATTCATTTTCTAAAGGGTTTGAACAAAAAAATCACGCATTCAAAGTAACGGATAATGATGATGAATCCTCTTCCTGAACTCGACAAAGCTTTTTCTCTTGTAATACAACAAGAAAGTGAAATGAATCACTCTGCATCTGCTACTAGCTCAACCGATGGCAACACTGAAGAGACAGTTGCTTTTCAAGTGCAGACACATTCAAGGAGTTCTAATGGAAAACCTAATTACTCTAAAGGTAAAACACAAGGTTCTAATGGTAGTATAGGGAAAAATCGTGTTCGTGTCTGTACTCATTATGGTAGAACAAACCACACTGTAGAAACCTGTTTCATGAAGCATGGGTATCCTCCTGGGTTCAAAGGTAAAGGCAAGCCTTTAAATTCTAGTAATAATGTTTCTTCCACTGCTGCAATTAATGCTACTTCTGATTCTTCCCAAGAAGGATCAACTACATCTCACTTTGGATTCACACAAGAGCAGTACAACATCATTATAGAGTTGCTCCAACAATCTAAACTCAAACCTCAAGAAAATTCTATCTCTACCTCCCCTTTTGCCATGAATTTACACTCCTCTGCACCAAACGGTAAGAACTCCCATCTCTGGATCTTAGATACCGGCGCAACAGATCATATTTCCTTTGACAAATATTCCTTTATTACCTTGCACAAAATCATTCTTGTACATGTTAATCTTCCAGATGGTTCTCATATAGTTGCCTATGTGTCGGGTAATATAACAGTCTCTCCTTACCTTACTCTGCACAATGTGCTTTACATCCTTGATTTTCATGTCAACCTCATTTCTATTGCAAAACTTGTAGCTAGCAATAACGATTTTGTTCATTTTAATGCTGATACATGCCACATACTGCAGAATTATTCCAAGGAAATGATTGGTTCAACTAGGTTTCAAAGAGGCATATATGTGCTCGACTCAACACCTTAGTCTTCAGCTTATACTTTCAACATTTCTGATTCTTGTATACTTTGGAATCGTAGATTAGGTCACATTTTTGACATAGGCTTGAAACATGTCTATAAGATTTTTCCTTTCATTCCTTGTAAGAATAAGAATGATTCTTGTGAATCTTGTCACTTTGGAAAACAAAGAAAATTACCTTTTACTCATAGCAATACACAGTCTAATGTACCTTTTGAAATACTACATGTTGATCTATGGGGACCTTTTTCCATAATTTCATTGTTAGGAAAAAAATATTTCTTAACCCTTGTTGATGACTTTAGTAGATACACTTGGGTTATTTTTCTTAAAATAAAATATCAGGTTAAAAGAAGTATCATTTAGTTCATAGCTTACATAGAAAACCAGTTAAAAAAATCTCTTAAATGCCTTAGAACAGACAATGGAACAAAATTTACTACCCTATCTGATTTTCTTTCAACCAAAGGTATCTTACACCAAAAGTCTTGTGTTGAAACACCCCAACAAAACAGAGTGGTTGAGAGAAAACATCAACACATTTTAAATGTTGCTAGAACCATATATTTTCACTCCAAAGTTCCTCTAGACATGTGGACATTTTGTGTTCAACATGCTATCCATCTTATCAATAGGCTACCCACTCCTTTATTAAAACTAAAATGCCCTCATGAATTACTTTTTTCTCAGCCACCCTCATTGATCCACTTAAAGGTATTTGGGTGCTTAGGATTAGCTACCACCATTCAAGCTCATAGAACAAAATTCAATTATAGAGATAGAATGTGTGTTTGTCTTGGTTATAAAAGTGGAACAAAAGGGTACATTCTTTATGACTTGCACATTCACAATATTTTTGTGTCTATAACTGTTGTGTTCTATGAGAATAATTCCCCTCTCAAATTTAACCAACTTTCCCCATTCAAACTAGTTCTAACCATGACCTTTACCATGTCCTTGATGACTTGCCAACCCTACACAATTTGGCCACTAATACTGATTTACTACTTTTTGCAGAAAGTAGCACTCCTACCAGTGCCTCTACCATTTCACCATCTCATGATAGTGACCTATATGTCCCTTCTCCTTTCTCTATATCCAACACATCACCTAATAACAATATACATCCCACTCAGCCTATCCTAGAATCCTCACCTTCCCCTAGCCATTCAAGTGGCTCTCTTCCTCAATCCAAATCCACTAAACACTTTAATAAGCAAGATATATCAAATGAACATTCTAATGTTCATGGACCAGACCCTATCCCTACTAACACTAATATAAATGATAGCCAACCCCCAACCTATAAGACATTCATCTAGGCCATCTAACCCCCCGATACCTAGAGAATTATCACTGTTACTCTGCATATAGTACCTCTAAACTTTTGATTCCTAATCACTCTATTCATATCTACACTTTATCTCCCGTTCTTACATATGATAAGTGTGTTACTGCTTATAAGAATTTTTGTTGTGCCATCTCATCTAATACAAAACCTAAAACCTACCACCAAGCCATACAGTTTGATTGTTGGAACAATGTTATGCATGCTGAGTTACAGGCCCTTGATGCAAATCACACTTGGGATATAGTTGAGCTCCCTCTTGGTAAGAAACCCATCGGATGCATATGGGTATACAAAATAAAGTACAAGGCAGATGGCTCCATTGAAATGTACAAGGCTAGGTTAGTAGCCAAAGGTTACACTCAAATGGAAGGTATAGACTACTTTGATACCTTTTCACCTGTGGCAAAAATCACAATTGTTAGAGTCCTACTATCTTTGGCAGCCGTCAAAGGATGGGATTTAGAGCAATTAGACATTAATAATGCCTTCCTTCATGGTGATTTACATGAAGATGTCTATATGTCTGCACCACCTGGTTTGAAAACTTCACCTGCATCACAAGTATAAACTCCACAAATCTCTTTATGGCTTGAAACAGGCAAGCCGTCAGTGGTACTCTAAATTATCTACCAATCCGATTTCAATTGGTTACTCTCAATCTAAGACTGACCATTCGTTGTATGTTAAATATAATGCTCATAACTTCACTGCTTTGTTGGTATATGTCGATGACATTGTTCTAGCAGGTGACTTTATCGATGAGATTAGAATTGTTAGATGACAAGTTCAATAATAAGGACCTTGGCCAATTAAGATACTTTCTTGGGTTTAAGATTGCTAGATCAACAACAGGAATTTTCTTCAATCAACGAAAATAAACCCTTGATCTTTTAGAAGATAATGATTTTCGGCTTCTAAACCCATTGTTGTCCCTTTTGACCCCAACACCAAGCTTTCCTCCACTAAAGGCCAACCTTTAGAGGATCCCACATGTTATAGAAGATTGATTGGATGGCTAATATATCATACAAATTCTTTCCCTAATATTGCTTATGTTGTTCAGCACCAAAGCCAATATGTTTATTGCCCCTTGTTGCCACATTATCAAGCTGCTACAACAATTCTCCGCTATCTTAAATCTGTTCCTGCAAAAGGTTTATTGCTTTCAGCCTCTAGTGATCTGAAACTATACGCCTTCGTTGACTCTGGTTGGGCTCGATGCCCAAATACCAGAAAATCTGTCACTGGTTACTGTGTTATCCTAGGCTCTTCTCTATTGTGCTGGAAGTCAAAGAAATAGCACACTGTGTCCCGATCTTCGACGAAAGCTGAGTATAGAGCCTTAACATCACTAACTTGTGAGCTACAATGGCTCCAATATATATTTCATGATTTCGGCATCAAGTTTTCTCAGCCTGCATCTATATTTTGTGATAGTAAATCTGCTATTTACCTTGCCACAATCCTACCTTTTATGAATGGAGCAAGCACATTGAGCTTGATTGATTATCACGTTGTCCGCGAAAAGCTTCAGTCCAAACTCATTCACTTACTACCTGATTCAGCTAAAGCTCAAATTGCAGACATTTTCACCAAACCACTACATTCACCAGCTTTACATTCCATATTGTCCAAGTCGGGACTCCATAGCATACACAGTCCAACTTGAGGGGGGATGTTAACATAATACCATTCCTGTCCCATTCATATTCTGACACGTGTATTATTAGTTGCTTCATATAGTTTGTTAGTTAATATCCTTTTTATATATATGGATAAGATACACTCTGTACAAACTACTGAATATAAAACTTCTTCACTTTATCTTTCCTTTTACTTTACCAAGCATAGCTTTCCTCTTGCTTTTCTTCTTTTCCATGGAGTTCGTACACCATTACTGCAACATTACCATTAATCCATTTATTGCATTATGTTAATGTGGTCAGTTTATTTATTTTTAGTGGTGAGGCTTCGGCCTTTTTATTATCACAAATTGAATACCCCTTGTACTTCATAATTTTTTACTTATAAAAAAATATAATAGCTTACAAAAAAAATGACTCTTAACTATGCACTAATTCTTAAGGGTTAATAGCTATTTTGTCCCCTGTCATATGAGCGAAGTTTGAAAAACACCTATGTAAAAAAATATACATGTGAAGATTCTCTTATTTTACATCCTCCAAATACACAATCATCGTACAGTCACCCGAATCTATGACATGTCAAATTATTTTTAATGAAGTGGATGGCTTACTTGGCAATTTTAATTATTATTTTTTTAATTTTGTGTGGCATTTATTATTATTATTATTATTATTATTATTATTATTATTATTATTATTATTATTATTATTATTATTTTATGGTTTGAATGTTGAATGTTTAAATTCATTACTTTAAAAAATGACACATCTTAAGAAATAAAATACTCCCTCCAACCTTATTTATAAGAAAAAAAAATCTTTTAAATTTTTGGTCTTAAATATGAGAATTTAATGCTTCTATTATAAATTTATCCCTACATTAACTATTTAATATTGTTAGTGGATAACAATATGGTATATTTAGTACTTAGTAATTATAATGAAACCAACTGGAATTGAACCTAGTGCTTGATAATGCAAGGGGCACTCCTTAACCACTAAAACACTTGCTTTGTTTATTTATTAGTTTACATCAAATAAATTTTTTCTCTACTCATACTATTAAATCGTTTATGTATACTATTATGTATATATTACATGTTATAGTTTACTATCATGTATATATTACATAATTAGTTAACATTTAATTATCTTTAATATTATTAATTTATTATTTAAATATTTATTTCATATTTAATAAATTATGTATTATAAATTTTTAATTTGAATTGTTTAAATAATATTATTTTAAATATATTTTTATTAATACAATTATTATGAAAAATATATAACACATAATGGTACCTTATATTTCTATTATGATAGTATTATTGAAAATATATTTACATAATATTATGTAATTGACAAAATATTTATAAATATAAAAATTATTGTAATATTATGCAATTAAAAAGTATTTTTTAATATTTGTTATTGGAAAAATTTATTTATATTTAATTATTTAAATATAATTATTTTTGTAATTAACTAATTAGATACTTAATTAATTAATAAAGATATTATATAAAATAAAATTACATAATTATTTATATTTAAAATTAAAATATATAATTTATTAAATATTAAAATAAAAATTAAATATTTAATATAATAATTATGAAATTGTAACAAATTGTTTAAATATATTTAATAAATTTATTAATAAAATGAACAATTTATTAATTGTATTTTTGAAAAAAATATACGATAGAATCAATATAAGCGATGTAATATATACTTTAGATAAAAAAATATAATTTAAAACGAGTAAGTATCCTAGAGGCTAAGGAACTCGCCCTCATGTTCAAGGACTTGTGTTTAAATCTTGCTGACTAAGGAATAAAAAATAACAAATAATAAAAATTGTTAAGTAAGTCATCTACATGACATTAAAAAAAATTAATAAAAAAGATAACATACAGTCATGTCATTTTAAAAATAAAAAAAATGGTTATCATGTCATTTTTTTATGATTAAATTGTTTTAAAAGATAAAACAGAGAAATCTGTTAGGGACCAAATTCAAACTCTTTTATAGAGGATTTTTCAAATCTCACGTATATCACAGATGGCAAAATAGATATTAATATTTCTTTTAATTATATATTTGATCTATACAAATAGATTACTTATTAAACGAATCTAAAAAGTGATGTATCTAATAAGGGATAATATGGGAGGAGTATCACTTTTGACTCCAAAGATTATAAATAGTTTAATAAAGTTATACTTCATTAATGATATATAAAAAATAATTGAAAGAAAAAATAAATAATTAAAGATAAATAGAAAAAACGCATAAATGTTTTTTGAATTTAATTAAAATGCATTAATAATATAAAGAAATTTTACATCGTCAATCAAGTATGATCGTTAAATTATAAATTATATTTTATTTTCAATTTAATTATTTATTAAATAACATTAGTGGATAATTGTGATGCATTAACTGTGTAAAGAAATGATATAAAAATTAATCTTATATGTTTTTAAAATTATAATATATAATAAATTTCTTCTTATAAAAGATCATATGATAAAAAATTGATATGGCATTTTAAAAGTGATTAAAATTTGTCGGGAGTATTGAAATACCTCAAGACAACAAGTTTCAAGTACCAATGTCTCTATTTTCAATGTCTGCCTCTTTGCACAAAAATTATACCCACAAAAAGTCTCTCTCTATGTTTAAGCACGCAGAGTGCCGATTATCCTAAACCAACACAACATATTTCGTCTCTCTTCTAAAATAGTACGTACTAGTAGTATATTATACCATCTCTCTCCAAATTATAGTGATATATAAGAACTTTTGCAATTTTTAATTGGTCCCTTAATATAAAATTATTAATAACTTTTTAAATATATCTATCATTCATACTTTAAATATAATTTTATTAGTAATTTAGTACTAATAACACAATATATTGTCACTTAATAATACTCATCTGTTTTAAAATTAGTGTCGTTTATGTTTTTCATATAAATTAAAAAATATAATAATATTATCATAGAATATTACACTTTTACTAAATTAATCTTATTAATGTATTAAAAATAGTATAAAGTATAATAATTATAAGACACAATTGAAAAAATAGTAATTATTTATGTATTGAAAAGTGAGAATGATATTCATTTTAAAATAAATTTTAATAAATAAAACGACAATCATTTTAAAACGGAAGAACACATGTTATGTTATGAAAGATGAATGCATGTTGATCAAATTTTTCAATAGAGAACAAATTACACAAGGTTATCATTTGGAGATCTTCTAATTCGTGATAACCTCGAAACTATATCCTGACAAAGCAAATTATGATAGTCCATGGTCCATGTTCTGGAAGAGATTGTGCAGTGTCTGAAGAGTCACATTGAAGTGTACCCCTGAGTCTTAACTTTTCTTCAATGCTTTAGATTATTCGTACATTCATTAAAATTTACACAAGTTGACAAACCATCAAGTTTGGGACATTGAGGAAACCAGAGATGCTCATATCATAACTCTCAAAAACGTATGCTGGCAGCAAATATAGGAGTACTATAAAATATTTCAAGACCAAAAACAAACAAAATCACCAATATTCTTAGGGGCCAATGTCACAGATTGAAACATTAACATGTGACATCAAAAAGGACAACCTTGGAAGAGTAAATTAATATTTCTTTTGTACGGATACACCCCACAAACTTGTGTTTTTTTTTCAGTTTGCATATCTCACCATTTTTTATCAAATAATCTGTAGTTGAAGTTTATCTTTTAGGGTGTGAAAGATCGTGAGAAAGAGTGAAATAAATGAGAAATATAGAAGATTTGATGTATTGTTTGAAATAAGAGAAAGAAGTGAGAAATAGAGAAAGAGAGATTTAAAATAATTATTTGAGTTGACAAAAATGCCCACATCTAAAAATATCTTTTAATTATAAAAAATGGAAACAAGATACTCTTTTTGTTTTTTTATTATAAGTCGTTTTGGAAAAAAATTGTACCACAATATAAGTCGTTTTACAATTTCAATAAACAATTAATGATATTTTTTTCTTTTATATTTTTAAATATTATTAGTCTCTCTCATTTCAATTATATAAATTTATCTTTCAAATGTCATTAATAAAGAATAATTTTGTAAAAACATTCATAGTTTCTCATTATCATACAACAATAATTATTTTTCTTAATACGTGTAAAAAATAAAAAATGACTTATAATAAAAAATAGAAGTAGTAGTATTACTTAACTTTTTAATTTTTAATTACATTTAATCATATTACTAATATATACTACAATACATTTATTTTAATTTAGTTATTTATTATTTAATTATTTTATTTTAATTTATTGTTATTATTGCATCCTTTTTTTAATTTTTATATCAATTCTTTTATCAAGATGCAGTTAATGCTAAGTTACAATGTGACCTTTAAAAATTTGAAGTCACCACATCTGATTTCAAAAGGCAACGATGAGGGTTATAATTGAAAAAGTAATTAAAAAACATGTCTTTTATCTCATTTCTTCTCATAAGACTATAAAAACTTGTGGGTCCCACTAAAATCTCTCCACTCTATTTCTCTGCACATCAAACAAGAGAAATTGGACATTTCTTTCTTATTTCTCTCTTTGCCAACTCTTTTTTCATAATTTTTCTTAAAACAAACACAATGTTAAAGATGAACGAATGGAACGCCCTATTGAATTTGTGATATGCATTTTATGTCTCTGCACAACGACAATCATATACTTATAATATTTCACCTTAACACTATTTAATATTTATTTCATAATCCATTATAAGTTACATTCATTATTAAAAAAATTTAAAAAGTAAATTTTTCATTTATATATAGTACCACCAAACTCTTGACACTAAAACGGTGGTCTTTATAATTCAGTCTCTGAACTCTATGTTGTCTCATTTCCTCATTCTGCAATTACTTGCCAACTTCTCTGTCCTGCCATAAATCACTCACCATAACATTTCACCTTTTTCATCCATTGCTTAATTTAAATTTTCTTCACAACTACACATAGCAAAATACAAGAGTCCAAATCAAGAGTTCAGATTCATCTTCAAGTTTGAGCTCAACAGATTCATCACATCGTCATGGATGGAAAGCAAGGGAGTGAAATGCAACCCTTTGCTGAAGCACCACCAAAAGTGGCAGAACAAAATCGTTATTCACATAAATCAATTGAGACACTCATAGTGGTGATAGCAGTGATCACTATTGTAGGTGTGATTGCAGGAATGATAGCAAGGTTGTGTGGTGGAAGACACTTTGGAGGCAACGGTGAGAATGATATAGAAGGTTGGGTTGAAAACAAGTGTAGAAGTTGCATTGATGCAGGACTTCCACCAACTCCTCCACCACCACCACCGGCACCGGCACCCGCACCAAAGCCTGAAGAACCAAAAGCAGAAACAAAGCCAGAACCTGCAGAAGGTGGAGATGGAAGTAAATGAAAAAGGGCTCAAATGCATTATTCTATTGTAACACAAACATTATTCTATTCATTGTAATTTCTTCTTTATCATGTTGTCTTAATGTTGACGTTTAAGATTCACAGAATTTCAGTAGTTAGTTTCATTCAAGGCACTTTTTTTTTTTCTTTTTATATTTTATTTGTAGCATATTTTAAAAAGAAAAAAAAATACTGTTCTAACATAAAAATTTCAATGCTCCACCATTATCATAGGCTACAATTTTTTAAGTTTGTAAGTGGAGCCACTTATCATGAAAAGCCTTAATTTGTGTCAAAATTGTTTTACGGTGATTACTTTAAAAAATCTGAATTTGAAACCTAGGATTAACTTTTTGCTTGAGATCTGAAATTATGTTTAAAGATGCCACCAACATTATGATGATGACATGAAGTTACAATTCAATAGTACAAAGCAAAAGCTCTCTAGGCCGTTGGGTAGTGTTATAAAAAAGCTAAACAAAGTTTTCCGAGCTTTTCTTTTATTTCGTTATTGAGTTTTACCGTTGCTATGTATTTCATCAATCATGAAACCGACTTTAAAGAAAAAACTTAACTTTAATATGCTAGTAAAACGTGAGTATGTCAACGATTTGAATTGGACCTTGTTGCTAGGGATTCATATATGTTTGATGAAATGATAGAGTAAAGTTTTGACGTGATAGAGCATAATTCCTATGTGGTAGCATAGAGATGGACTTGCAAGTTTAGTACTCCAACGTCAAAGTCATCAAGAGATTGAAGAGTCAATGTGACTTATAATTTAGATAATACCTCATATTTAACGTGGGATGCCTTATATATGACATATGGTTATGAGCTTGTCCCTTGCTTTTCAGCATTAAATGCAGAAGGTTGTCTGGTGACATCTAACGATAGGCAGCAGTCTATGGTATGAATCTAATGTGGACTCTAGAGCTAGGTTACATTGTACCTTCAATGCCTTGGTGGAGTGACTTTGGACTGATGACCGGGTCTTCCCTTTTTTGGAAAATTTATCAGAAAACTGGGACGAGCACTTTGTGTCGGGTTCATTACTTGGAGAAGTGGGAAAGACTTTGGAGACAGTGTGAGTGATATTGGAACCAAGTGCATTTAATGTTAGTTTTATCATTGAAACGTCTTGCAAGATTGTTTTTTTACAGGTGGCGCCAAATCCTTAGACTAGGGCAATGTGTTTTCCTCTAGGATGCTCAAGTGTACTTGAGTGTTGTTACAGTCTTGAGGAAAATCCAACTGTTGATTTTCATCTCCTTATTAGCTTTTATTTAGGGCCATTGCTTTACATGCTCCACCTCCATATGTAAAGGTTATTTCACATTCCTAACCATGTTTCCAGTATTTGCGCAAACTGTAATCTTTTTCTTCTTCTACGAACTATGATTGCTTCCTCATGAGCCCTAATGATTCTCATTTTATCTTTCTTTTTCCTTCTTTGGATTCTTCATTTTCTCGGTTCACCGCACCCTTAGAACTACCCCTTGTCTTAGCCGTTTCCTCAACTTTTAGCTTTTTCGGTACCATTTCTCTCCTTGTTTACATTTAGTTGTTTTCCCTAACTCGTTTTAGTCATGGCCAATATAGAAGAAGAACCTGCAAATATTCTAGACATACCTGGTGACAGCGATGTGTGTGATACTTCATCTCACACTAAAATAGTAGACCCAAAAATGCAAAATGTCGCTTTCTTAGTAGTTAATCAGCCCATTGAGAACTTCATTGTCTTCATCGATATTTCTACTTCTAGTGGGGGTTCTATCGAAGATGGTAGTGATCCTTAAAGTTCCCAGTCTATAAAAAATACAAATGATTCTTCGGAAGAAATCAGAGGGATGAAATATGATCATTATTACTAGGGATAATGATTTTGGTCCTTCTTCTCCCGCCAAACATTTGGTGGGTCGTGACATGTTAAGGCTTACTGAGATAAATCGGGACCTCGTCTCTTTATAAACTCCTTTAGATTTTTAAATTTACCGAAACCTAGTGATAAAGAGGTTAAGTATCACGTCACATTTAAATCCATTCCCAAATTGATGACATGCATTATCTTTTTCATGACACTTGGGAGGACATGTCTCGAAGGGACTGTCATGGTCTTGTAATGCCTGCTAATGTTGCTCAACATCATTGGGTGAAGGTGAAGTTAGTAGAGAAAATTTCCTTCTTTAGCAAAACTCAAAGTTTGAAGTGTGCTTATAGAGATATGAGACTTTCCTCTGATTGGTTTGTTTCCTATGTCGACCCGAACGAGAGGATATCTAGCTCATTTGATAGATGTTTCATACTTCTCTGTGAATGTATGTTCTTTAGGACAAAGTTCAAGTTTCCCTATAAAAATTTCGAAGAGGAGAATTTGAATCATTTGAGATTAGCTTTATCCCAACTGTTAAATCCATGGTTTTATGATTGTCATGAATTTTGCTAAAACATGGTTATGAATTAATGTTGAGCAAGATGTCACAACATCTTAACCAACTGTCATGACATGTTCTGCTGTCAAGCTTATTAGACAGATGTTGAGCCAGATGTCATGACATCTTGGCCTGTTATGCAGCAGGCATTGTTGTTTTGTTTCCTTGAAGATTTGATTGAAAAATATGACATTCTAGAATATTTTGGTAATCATACAAGCGCAACAAATCAATGATATTTATGGAACAAGTGCATATTTGATTTGATTCCTTAAAAATGATCTTTGAGACATTTTACGAAACCTTGAATATTTGTTCCTATTTTTATGTGAAGATCTTGCAACTGATTTAAAAAGTGAAGATTGGATTTGATTTGAAGAGTCCAAGCCCATACTGTAAGAGTATAAAAAAAATTGCTAGACCTATAATAGCAAGCACTCATATTGAGGAAACTGTGGGTGTAACATAAGGATTAGGGTTTTAGGATTCTTTAAGTTCTTTGTATTTTTGTTCTTTGTATATCACTCATGTGTATTTTAATACATTGAGGTAGACTAATTGTTACTTGATAGTTTATCAAGTTATTATTCTCACTCATGAGCTTTTAAGCAAAGAGTTGGATATTGTTCTTGGTTGAAGGTTTTAAGCAAAACTATTTTTTTTTTGTATTTGATGTGTAATATTTTATTTGGTTTTTTAAGCCTAGCCACAAGGTTTGTGACTGTAGGTATCACTAAGGTAATTGAAAGTTAGACGTGGTTTTGTAACAACCCTTCTAAAATTACCCCGCGAATTAGCAATTAAATCAGAGTTAACATAAACGAAAGAACATTACAATTATTTGAAATAAAAAAAACAGAAAATAGAAAATCTCATCGACATGTCATGTCATGCTTTTACTGAAGAACTTTATTAAATAATTCAAAACCAATGGTTATGTTCTACACAGCGGAAAATAGTAACCAAAACGGAATAAACTCCAATTCATAAGTATTCCCAAAAATAATCAAAGAACAATGAGTACAAAACAAAATTCTCAGCCAAACGTTCCCCAGTGTTACAACTATCAGAGCATGACACTGACACGCGGACAATCTAAATAGCACAGCATAAAGCTATCCTCACCAGCTCCTAAGCGGCTAACACTTCAATCTGAAATCATCAAAGTAAGGGTGAGATTTCATCAATAATTAAAATGCATTATTCGTTTCTTAAACAATAAAACAGTTCAATACATTATTTCACCCTCATTAGCATATTCAGATTATAGTTCACAAATACAAATCACACAGTTCATTATGCATACAACAACAATCAATGAAATTATAACACTGGAAGCCATCCTAACATGTTATAATTCCATATGCAATGCAGACTCTATGCATGTGGTACCAAACGTGAACTCAATTCACACCCTGTTTCGTTTACACCCCGGAAACAGCGTTAATCAACGATTCGCCCATACACCACTGGGACACAATTCCAGCCTCACCACCACTAAACCACTGGGTACGGGTATTGGCTCTGCAGGTCCAATTCCACACAATGGGAATTAACCACCACCAGAATGCATATGCATGCGTAACATAAGGCATGCAACATTCAAATAAGAAGATGATATCACAACATCATTCCATACATGGTTAACACCATCAAACAGCACAACATAATCAAGCGTACACAACGTTAATCCCAACACACGGTATTAACACCTATCAAGCATATACAACGTCAACGACGAACAATTACGAATTACAACGAATTCCTCATACGGAAAGCCATATCAATCCATCAATATTCAGTTATTAATTTTCAAAAATGTTTTTAATAGATAGTATGTTCTTCTAGCTTTCCAACAGTACCAACTACGACTAAATCGGAGTTACGGACCAAAGATATGACCGAAATAGTTTTCAGAAAGTTATGTTCTGTTTTCAAAGAGTATGAGTCGATCCAAAACTCCATGTGTCGACCCAAGATACGTATGTGTCGACTCATACGCAAATAATTTTTCTGTTTTCAAAAGTTTCTTCAGTATGAGTCGATCCATAGCCCTCTTGTGTCGATGCAAGACTCTCTTGTGTCGATACATAACATCCTTGTGTCGATGCAAAACTCCAAAATTCACCACATGAGTCGATGTAAACGATTTTGTATCTATACAAGCCTTATTCCAGCTTCTGGTTTTCAAACGCTTTGCTACTTGTATCGATACATAACAGCATGTGTAGACCCATACTGCATTTTTTCACTAAAAATCAGTTTTGTTCTCACTGTTTGCAATTCCAATTGATCCCATTCATCACCAACAACCATAGTACAACAGAAACAGCAGAACTTATGTATTTTCACATCAAATCAACAATAGAATTACACTCCCTAATTAATCCACAATCAACCTACACATAATAACCATTCCTATGAATTCCAATTGGGGTATTTACGTCGAATTATATCATTAGGGCATAACCTAGAAAATTCTAATTCGAGATTCCTAACGTATCAAATCATCCTAGTGATTATCAAAACCCATAAGGCATATTAACCAGACAAAATCACTCCTTACCTCGCGATGATTCTTCGAACTCTGACGATTTGGCTTTTTTCCTCTTTCTCTTCTCTTCTCCAATGTACGTAGAATGAAAAACCTCTAATTCTCTTCTCTTTTTCCCTTTTTCCTTTATTTATTCCTTTTTATTATTCCAAATAATAGAAATAAATTAATTATAGTAATTAGAGTGTTTTACTCTACACACCCTACAATTCCACTTCACACCACCATGCTTCTATTATTTAATTAGTTAATTAAATCCAATAATCCAAAAAATACTAATAATTAAACATATAATTAAATTAATAATCAAAATTCCAATTATTTAGGGTGTCACAGTTTTCATATCTAGTAGGTTCCTAGGTAGAAAGTTGCACAAGGTAGTGATTTGGAGAGAAATTGTAAACTTGGATTGTTTAGGCTTTAAACTAATATTATCATCGTAGAGTTCTTTATTGGCTTGGTAGCCTCCAGAGTAGGTGACGTTGCACCGAACTGGCTTAATAATTGATTGTGTTGTTTAAGCTTCTGTAATTTATTTTTCTACACAATCTTTAGTTTTTTGTCAATAGATGATTGCATAACATAAGTCCTGACATTGTGTTTTTATGTTGAGACAACAGTCTTGGCATTTGAATTTCAAGTGCCAGAATTTCAATTGGTATAAGAGCAGCTGACACCCTCTTATGGTTATTGGATGATCTCCACAGAAAATATTTTTTGGTACTATGGATAAATAAGGAGGATACAACAACATACCATCTCTTTTAGATGGTTCAAATCATGATTGGTGGAAGGTTAGAATGGTGGCTGTGTTGAAATCCATGGACAACAAAGTTTGGAAGGTTGTGTTGAAAGGATGAGATCATCATGTTAATAAGGATAAAGATGTTAATGTGTCTTTGATGCTAGAGGAATATTTGTATGACGAGTATGATAAACTGGATATTGGAAATTCCAAAGCTTTGAATGCTCTATTCAATGGAGTAGACAAGAATGTTTGTTAGGCTGCCAAGGATGCTAGAGAAATTCTCAAGACAACTTATGAAGGTACATCTAAAGTGAAGATGTCAAGACTTCAGCTTCTCACTACTAAATTTGAAAATCTAAAGATGAGGGATGATGAGACCATCCATGACTATCACATGAAGGTTCTTGAAATAGCTAATGCATCTAGTGTCCTGGGAGAAAAGATGCCAGAACAAAAGCTTGTTAGAAATATTATTAGGTCTTTACCTAGGAAATTTAACATGAAGGTAAAAACTATTGAAGAAGCTCAAGACATCAAAAACATAAGAGTTGATGAATTTGTTGGGTCATTTTAAAATTTTGAGTTGGCTATTAGTGACAAGTATGAGAAAAGAACAAGAGCATATCTTTTGTTTCTAATGATGAAGATGAAGAAGGTCAAGCTGATTTGGATATTGATGAAGGAATTTCCAATACCATTCAGTTACTTGGAAATCAATTCAATAGAATATTAAAGAGAATGGACAAAAGAGAAAGACAAGATGTCAAGAACATCTCATATGACATCGGTAATAACCTTAACTCTTAGAGGAAACTAAGAACTGAAGAAAATTCAAGTCACGGAAAAGGCATTAAGTGTAATGAGTGTAAAGGTTTTGGACACATTACAGTAGAATGTCCAACATACCTCAAGAAAAAAACATAAAGTAATGTCTGTCTCTTTGATTGAGAGCGATTCAAGTATTGAATTTACCAAGCATATTAAAGCTTTTTTAGGAAGATGCAAATCTTATAAAAATCTTGGTAAGAAGAATAAACTTCCTATCAAAGTGTCAGATCTTTAGGATGAAGTATTACTACTGACATCTAAGCTTGAAAACATGACCAAATACTTCAGAATGTCAAACAATGGAACATGATAATTTGGTGAAATTCTTCAAGCTAGAAACGATGCCGAGAGATCAACACGAATTGGAGTTGGAGAAAATTTTATAGTTATAATATATTCATCCAAATAAAGGAGAATATGCTACAATGTCAATCACAAAGTTCCAACATTCTGTGAGACATCAGATACCTTTTATTAGACCCATAAGCCATATCAGAAGATGTCATCATTAAGAGAAACATGGTCACATAAGTCCCTTCTTTTACAAGGTGTATGGTTATCCTAAGTATTACACTCATATTGAGATTATTTAAAGGAGTAAGACTAAAAAAAATGGAGTTCCAAAAGTGAGAACATTTGTCTCATTGCTCATTTTTATCTCACATATTTATCAATAGAAGATGAATTTTTAGACAATGGGTGTTCAAATAAAGTAAAATAAAGTAAAATATGTGACAATTTTCATATGTGGACACCATAAGAAATTCCTAAAACCTACTTGGAAGGGTGTGAAGTTGAGCAGGAAATTCTAAAGGAATGCAACGTCAGACAGAATGTCATGACATTTGACTGTGAGGAATTTGGTAATACTAATATAAGTAATATTCTTACTCAACATAATATGGCAAGGTTGAGTGGTAGCCTCCATCGTCCCATTAATTATCTAATAAGGAACATAGTTGTTTGTGTTAGGAATGTTGTGATGTGGAAAAATATTGCAAAAAGATTTATTAAGGTTATGGTGGTAAATTAACTTAAAAGCAAAATGGTGAAGTTTACATTGCTAAGAAATTGTGAAAATTAATAAAGTGGAGGCATGCAATGAATAGTTTTCTCCCTCTATATTTATTGGCGTATGAAAAGCATCATTACACCTTGACATCTCCAAAGTTACACGGTATTTAAATCCCATTACCTACTGCACTATTCAAAAATCATTTTTTTCAAATCCCCAGCTCAAACATTATTCCACCTTCATGCATCCCAAAAAGATCATTCAAAACATTTTTAACATCTCTCTTCTCAATATTTAAGATACAGATATGTCAAACGAACAGAAGATGCCCACCTCTGCTCCTCAGTCTATAAGGGATTCAAAAGACTTGTCAAATATTATAACCAACGTTGTTCCTCTTACAATCATCTCAAGTAATACTCCAAAGTTAAGTAGAAAAAAGTCTCTAGATGGAAGAAGGACTCATTCACGAGTAAGTATGTCTCTAAAAATAAAATTATTAATATCTTCTCTTGATACATTTGTAGTCATGGATGTTGATACTCATGGAATAAATATCGGAGATGCTAAAAACCATAACATTGTTAAAACTGTCCAGACTTCTCGTAAATATAGTCTTAAAGATGCTATCATTATGAAAGATGCAAGGCGATATAATCAAGAAGACATTGTTTTTTACAAGAGCATTCATAGATTACTTTCATATACTGATTGGTTATCTTGTTACTATCTTCTATCAACAATAATTTCCATTATCGTTGCATTTTTTCATACAACAACAACAACAACTCAAACTTATGATGCTTCCGTTTATATAGCCAGTTAAAATAAATTCATTGGCCATTTGAAAAAGAGAGCCGTTACACAATAGTACTTCCATGTCTTTTTCTATTCCACACTTTACGCTAGTTGAGAAAAAGTGGGATAAAGTTTTTTTGTAGTATGTACTATGTTAATGTTATCTTCTAACCTTATGTACTTCAGAGGCTTTCTGCGAGCATGAGTAAGAGGAGAGAATATAACATCTGTGTCGCACCCCAAAATTTACCCTACTTTTATCCATTCCCACCCTCGTTCAAATTCATATGGCTCATAGTTTTTTTTAGGTCAAGATTATATTCGTTCATGTTTTTAAGTTATCTGGGTTCATCTCATAAGATAAGATATCTATGTGTTTGGTTTGCGGTTTAGGATTTGATCACATGTTTTTACAAGGGTTTTGGTGTTTTCTCCTTCGGAAGGGGAATTTGAAATAAATCATGAATTAAGGTTTGAACTCATTATCGTTATGGATTTATTTCTCGTCAAGTTACAATGTTTTTGTGCACTGTAATTCTTGAGAACCACGTGATTATAATTTCCATTCGATCCAATTATGGTGTGCGAGGAATCATCTTACTGAGATGTTACCAAAAGAGATTCAATTGTTTAAAGGTTGGAAAGTTTGGATTTATGTCCAAAGTTTGGATTTATGGCCAATGACATGTTATCAATTTGGGTGCTTGAGAATTTAGGACACTGAGATTAAAGTTAAGAGAATCCATGTGCAATTGTATCTTTATTTTAAAGAGCATGTTATTATCATTACCATTTAAGAACCTCTAAGTTCTTGAGGCAAATGTTGCGAATTGGTACGATTAGGGAATTTTCTTCAAAGATTTAACCCGATTGAAGACAATCCAACATATATTCCAAATGAAATTGATAAATGATATGCTAAATTACAAATTTAATTTTAATATCATTCAAAGTTTCAATATTATTTCTTGTTGGAATCAAGTCCGAATGTGAGGAGTTTTTCTATTTGACATATGAAAGTTGAATCTTAAAGGATTGTAAACTTTAAGGTATCTAGAGAATTTTCCATTATGTTACAAAGGGAATTCAAGTTTGCATTCAAAATTCACATGAATGACGTACAAAATAGAAGTTTAGATTACAAGCCCTATGTTTGTACAATACAAGAAACCATAAATTAATCCTATGGTCACTAATGGAGAATCTTTCTTTTGAAGCTTTTTCCAACTCCAAGCTTTATGCTATGTCCTCACCCTTGTCGCCATCACATGAAACAAAACATAAAGGAATGGTTAGTTATAAAAAAATGCAAATTTGAAACATAAGCAAGAATTCTCAAGAGAAATTTTCTTTTCACGGCTCATCATTAGGATTAAGCTTAAGGAATCAGGTTTTTAAGGGTTTTAATCATGTTCAAACGACAAAGCCTCATGCAAAAATATAATACAATCATTGGCCAAAAACTCCCATTTGCAAATCACGAATTACTTCGGTTCACAAAGGGAGGTGTAACTCAAAATCATCATAGTTACAATAAGAAAGTAAGCCAGCAGCAGAAAAAACTAGATTCAGATATCAGATATTAGTACAGCAGGAACAACAGAGCAGACAAAGCCAAAAATGTCAAGACAATAAGCCCAATTAATAAAGCAACAACAGTTTTATGGCCAAAAGCAACAGGATAGCAGAGCCAGCATCAGAGAAAGTAAAAATACTAGTTCCAAAACGTTTTTCAAACCCTAATATCTCAGGATATAACAAGCAAAAGAAGAAACAACCAAAGGAGATATACAAGTTCCAAACAGAAACCAAAGAGACAGAACACAGTTCACAACCAAAAACCAAACACAACAGCCACATTGTTACCAAACCAAAACACAAAATATCAGAAACAAACAAACACAGAGAGCCATCGTTCCAAACAGATACCAAAAATCCCAATTGAACCACATAACAGATATAATTAAAGCCACAAACCGAAACAACAAGAACAAACAGAGAACCTAAAAACCCTAAGAATTTCTTTCATCACTTTCCTAAACACAACCCTTCAGAAGCTCGTTTTCAGAAATCATAGGTTCTGATAACAGAGAAAGAAGAAGAGGAGAAAAAGTTTAGAACAATCTCACCCGCAAATAGTGAAGAGACCAAATCGAAACCTAGGGTTTCGTTCACCCCCTTCAAGATCTAAAGCAAACCGGTAACCATCTGCAAAATCAAATACCAAATTGAGCATCAGAAGAAAAAATATGAATAAGAATAATGAGAAAAAAATCAGAATCAGAGTCGAATCACCGTGTGACCGCCGTCATCGCCGCTCGAAGGCGATTTTCGGCGAGTTTCGATCGAGAAAGAGAAGAGAGAACCAATGGCGGCCAAGATATCTTCTCCGGTGAGAAGATGAGAGAACACAGAAGCACGTGAGTGGTGTCGGAGAGAGCGAGAGGGTGAAAGAGCAAGTGTGAGAGCGAGAATGAGCGAGATCGTGAGGGATCGATAGAGACGAGAGGATCGTGAAAGAGAGGCAGAGGTTCTCTGCTATGTTTTTTTATTATTATTACTATTAGTTATAATATAAAAACATAGGTTAATTTTTAATTTAATTATTAACTACGATTAGTGTATGTTAGTTAATTTATAATATAAAAACATAGGTTAGTTAGTTTTAAAAATATATTTAGCTTAAGTTTATTTGGTTAGTCATGGTGGTGACACTTGTCACCACCCTTAGTTAAGAATCTTAGTTTTTTTTTTTAATTTTATTTATCATTGTATAGTATGCTATCTTCATGATATCTCTGCCATCTCACCGTCCATTTGCCTCAAAGTTTTATTGGTCTTCTGATCAAGCGGTCAGATTTAACCCTCTATGATGCATCTTATCCTGGTGTTCCACACTGGATTTTTTTCCGAAGGCTTATTGGGCCCTCCCAAATCTTTTATTATTTGGATTTCTTTTCGCACCTCCCAAATCTGCTGCATACAGACTATTTCTGAACTCAATCTTTTATTATTATTTATCTGCAAATATACTGTGATAATTTGTATTAAATAATTATTAGCCATTGATAATTTTTATTTGACAAATTCAAATTAAACTATTAGTCGATTTTATCAAATAAAAAAGATCTAGTCTAACAATTATTTAAATTCCTAATTGTATTGTTTGGTAATTGTTTATCCGCTTTATACGCTTATACGATTTATTCACCATTATATACGTCATGCACAATTAATAAAAACAATTTCGATTTCTCTTGATTGGCTCATAAGCCAATTTCTTAAAGGGTCTCATAGTTGGGGATGGGCATGACCATCCTCACAAGATTGATTAAAGCCCTTGTTGCTTTAATTAATCATAACCCAAAAACATTATTGGTCCATATACCAATTTTCTATGCACCAGGGTCTCATGGTTGGGGATAGGAGCACCTATCCTCACGAGGTTAATCAAGTCCATATACTTAATTAATCATAACCCGATTCCGTTTCTCTCTTCTTCGCGTACTGAATCTAAAACACTTTCAGAATCAAATTACTTAATTGAACTTGTTTGCTAAATTAATTTTCATAAAAAAAACATTTGGATGGGGTTTGTTTAAATCGTTAGATGTTAGCCTAATGATTTAAACAAATTTGAAGTTTTTAAGGTTGTTAGATGATAGCCTAATAAGCTAAAAAACTTCTACCCATGTTTTAATAAATAAAAACTTAGTGTTGCGACATTCATTTAAATTGTTGGATGATAGCCCGACAGTTTAATGTAAAGTATTTGGGTCGTTAGACGATAGCCTAATGATTTAAATACTTTTATTCGCACACTAAATAAATGTGAACTTTGTTTCACTTCATTGTTTTCATAATAAATACTACCTCTGTTCCTATATATAAGAGACAATTCATTTTTTTAATTCATTGAATAATCAATGTATTTGGTCAATTTATAGACTAGGTACATTGATTTTTCAATGAATCTAAAAATTGAATTGTCTCTTATATATAGGAACGGAGGTAGTATTTTGGATGAGAGATGAATGGTTGAACTTGCTCGGCAGTTTCAAATACTTGAATCATTAGATGATAGCCTAATATTTCAATATTTGTCATCCACAAGTTAAAATCAACTCAACTCACACAAATTCTCTTATCGCTCATACGCGATCATCAAACTCTTTTCTTACAAAGAGTGTGCAATAGCCATTTCAAACACGAAGGAGGACTTAAGCTTTTCAAACAAACTAAACAAGTCCAAATTCAAGCATTTGAAATGTCTAATGCACGATTTTTCTTATAAAATCAACACAACCAACTAAGACCTTTTTAAGAGGAACTACGGGGTTTTGACTTTCTCATTGCACAAGGGAATACGTAGGCACACGGTTTCGAAACCGTGCCAAACTCAAAATAATAATAAACAAATCCTTTTTCTTCTTTTGTATTCATAACTTAACAATAAACACACACAAACACTTAGAACTAAACGGGTCCCATAGAGTACGATGGATGTAAGGGGTGTTAATACCTTCCCCTTACATAACCGACTCCCGATTCCATGTTTTTGGTCACGTAGATCGCCTTATCCGCATCTGTGGGGTTTTGTCTATATTTTCCCGTTCTGTTTAGAACAAATAAAATTAGGTGGCGACTTCATTGTTTTTAAAACAACCGATGGAAAACCAGTCATCACCAATCTGGTTAATCAAAACTTTAAGTCTTCAGAGTCTTCATATCTTCCTATTCAGATTCCTTAGCAATTGGTTTTGAAGAACCTTGTATCGTATCATAAGGTTGAAAGAACTTCAAGTCTTCAGAACCACGTCTTCAAAGTCTTCAGCACTTGGTCTTGTAACCTTGTATCATAACTAAGTTTAGAAGAAATTTAAGTCTTTAGATTCTTTAGAGCCATGTCTTCAGAGTCTTTAAGCACTTGGTCTTCAAAACCCTTTGTCTTCTAAAACTTGAGTCTTGAACATCTTTGATTACGTTCACTCAGAACTTCTATCTTGAGATCTTCAGACTGATTTCTTCAGACTAACACATCAGAGTAACTTAAATTCAAAGCCTTTTGAAACTTTCCTCGCTACTTGTTCATCAGAACCATTGTAGCTTAGAAGCGGAGCATTTCTCTTATAATATCTTGGCCATGCCATTCATTAGAAGCAGAACCTATTTGTTTATTCTTAAAAATAGAATAAACAGACTCTTTGTTATCATCAAAACCCAGAGACACAATTGAAGAACCAAATCTTGTTCTAACAGCTTATCAAACAGATGTTGAGCAAGATGTCTTGACATCTTGTCCTATTATGCAACAGACACTGTTGTTTTATTTCCTTGAATATTTGATTGAACAATATGAGATTCTGGAATATTTTGGTACTCATACAGGCCCAACAAACCAAGGATGTTTTAGGAACAATTGTAGGTTTGATTTAATTCCTTAAAAAGGGTCTTTGGAACTTTTTAGGAAACTTGAAGATTTGTTCTTATTTTTATGTGAAGATCTTGCAACTAATTTGAAAAGTGAAGATTGGATTTGATTTGAAGAGTCCAAACACATACTGCAAGTGTCTATAAATAAGGACTTCCTAGACCTAAAATAGCAAGCATTCACATTGTAGAAATCATGTGTGCAACATAAGGATTAGGGTTTTGGAAGTCTTTTAAGTTCATCGTGTTTTTGTTTTTTGTATGTCACTTAAGCATCTTTTAATACATTGAGATAAACTGATTTTACTTGGTAGTTTATCAAGTTATTTTTCTCACTCATGAGCTTTTAAGAAAAGGGTTGATTATTGTTCCTAGTTGAATATTTTTATCAAAATTAAGTATTTTTGTATTTGAAGTGTAATCTTCTATTTGCTTATTTAAGTCCAATTACAATGTTTGTGACTATAGGTATCACTAAGGTGATTGGAAGTGAAATGGGGATCTCATATCTAGGAGGTTCTTAGGTAGAAGTTGCACAAGGTAGAATATTATCATAGTGGATTTCCTTCCTAGCTTGGTAGCCCCTAGAGTAAGTGACGTTTCACATAATTGGGTTTACAATTGACTGTGTTGTTTAAGTTTGTGCAATTTATTTTTCTACACAATCTTTAGTTTTCTGTTAGTAGATGATGTCAGACGATATTTCCTAACATTGTGTTTATGTGTTTAGACAACAGTCTTGACACATGTTCTACAAATGCCAGAATTTTACAAACTCCACTCAGCAGCTTGGGAATTTGTCAAATTATCCCATCAATGGGTGAGTATTATGGAAAATTTCTAATTTTGAGGGAATTCTACAACCTCTTTAATGTGATACACACTTCTGCAATATAGAGATTCAGGACAAGGGTTATTTTCTCTTCGCAAACCATTGAAGATGTTTCATGTTTACCTTGAGAGCTAGAAGAAATTCAAGGACCATTTCTTCTTGGTGCCTACCTAGAATAAAAAGGCTCATTATGTGTTTTGCATCCTTATATAATTCTTCTTCATTCTCCCCCTTTTGTTCCGAGCCGGTGAAATATAAGGACATGATTTCAAAATGCTGGGTCCAAAACATTTTTTGTGCTCCTAAAACATATGCCTTTTCCTCCGACTCTTTGAATCTAGAGGAAGAGCTATTTAGTGATGGCTTAGTCTCCTTCTAGGAGATCTTTAATTATGAAGAGGGAGACATCCATTCATATTCATTGTCCTCGCAGCAGAATGTACAATATATTAACAATGTCAGATGTAAAAGCCACCACTGTTCTCTATAGAAAACATCTCTTTAGTGGTGAGAGGAAACTATCTTCATGCTTGCCTTTATTATTTACATAATGTGTTTCTATGATATTTGATGAATTTGATTATATATATATAATGACAATCCCATTTTGTAATGAAAATGAGTGAAAATTGGTGGTGTTGGGAATCGAAGCAAGTAACCATTAATATATAACAACGGTTCTTATAAGGGACCATGCTATTTTTTTTAAAAAATAAAACATTAAAAAACTATGGCGTGCGAATATCAGTTACTACAACGGTTAACTAGGCAGCTGAAGTAATATTGTTTCACCAAAGGTATATTTCGTAGTAGCGATAACATAATCTCTTAATTCATTCAGCCAATTAAAATAAAAACATCAATTCCATCCCTCAAATTTATGAAGTGTTCCGTTTTAATTGTCTTGGTCTGAACATCTTTCAATTGCTTCTGAGTGATACAATGGACAATTTCAAGCACTCCATTATGAACTTGATTGAATATAAAATGATACTTAGTATCTATGTGCTTACTTATTCCTTGTAGCAGTGGGTTCTTGGAAATATTTATTGTTTAATTGTTATTAATCATCAGCTTCCCTGGTTTTCTCACCTTGAGCTTCAATTCCTGCAGTAAATTCATCAGCCAAAATGTCTGACAAGCTGACAAAGCACTAATTATGTACTCGACTTCACAGGTTGACAATGCTAACACTGGTTTCTTCTTAAAGCATTATGAAATGGGAGCTCCCATATACTTGAACATGTATCATGTAGTGCTTATTCTTTATAGTCTGTCTCCACATCAGTCATAGTCTAAATAGAAAATCATTTCAACAGTATCTGTCACTCCAAATGGGAAAATGATTCTAGGTTTTAGAGTTCCCTTTACTTACTTCAGTATCCTGACTGCAACATGATAATGAGAACACTTTGGTTTACACATAAACCTACTCACTATACCAAGTTCATAACATATTCCAGGTCTAGTGTTTCCTAAATATCTCATATAGCCAACCAATTATTTGAAGGTTGCAGTATCTATATTATCACCATCAATATCAAAATCCAGTTTGGGGTTTGTATAAGCATGTTTGATTGCGATTCATCAAATCAAATCTCTTTTGAAACTCAAGCTCATACTTCATGTGACGCATAATGATTCCCCTCTCAAAGTGTAGAATCTCCATCCCTAGAAAATATACCATGATTTCAAGGCCAGTCATATCAAACACATTAGTCAGCACCTTCATGAGCTCGTTTATCTCAACACTACAACTCCTTGTTAGCAATATGTCATCAACATAAAGACACACTAAAATAATATTTCCTTTAAAGGTATGTTGAACATACACACCATACTCACCATCACATTTTCTAAATCTCAGATGCTTGAAAAATGAATCAATTTCCAGATTCTAAGCTCTTGGAGTATGTTTTAGCTTGTATAAGGCTTTATACAATTTGTACACCACCTATTCTTTGTTCTCTATCACAAACCCAGGAGGTTGTAACACATATACTTATTCTTGAGACATACCATTCAAAAATGTTGACTTTATATCTAAATGTATCAGAGGCCATTTCCTATTTGCAGCTATAGCAATTGCCATTCTAATTGTTTCATGTCTAGATATATGTGAATACACTTCAAAGTGGCCTAAAAAAATTTCGATAAGAATCCTCTAGCTACTAACCTCGATTTATGCTTGGCAATTGACCCATATGACTTCAACTTTATCTTTGAAGACCCATCTCACACTAATGGATTTCTTGTTTTTCGACAACACATTTAACTCCCATGTTTGTTTCTTTCAATTTCCTCAAGTTCTTATTTCACGGTGTTCACTCACACCTTCTTATAGATAGCCTCATTAATGTTGACTGGTTTAGAGGCCACCATCATGGAACACTATATGAATTCATATTCAAAGTCAATCTCGGTATCATGCAGTAATTCAAAGTCCACAAGTCTCCTTGGTATTTGAAAAATAATTTGTGGCCTCTAGAGCTATGCAAGTTCACCTTCTGAGCCAAATCCAATTTCAGAAGCTCCACCTTTAGAGGCAGGTTCTTCATCAGATGCAGGTTAACCTTTATAGGCAGGATCACAGTTAGTGTTTGGATTACCATCAACGTTGGAATTTCTTTAAGAGTCAAACTCATCTTCAGATTCAGACTCACCTTCAGATTCAAACTCTCCTTCAGAGTCACCGTCAGAGTCCTATTTAGACTCAAAGTCACCTTTAGAGTCTGATTCTTATTCAGAGAGAACATCTCCTTTAAAGGCATGTTGTCCTTCAAAGTCAGAATTACCTCCAGAGGATATAAACTTGTTCTAAATCCATATATTTTATTCGTTCATTATGATATTGCCGTTTACTTAAACTTTGTTGGTAACTGTGCAATAAATCTTATAAGCAATTATATTATGGTAACCTATAAGCAACATAACTTTGCTTATGTCATTCAAATTCTTTCTAGTAGAAACTGGAACATGTTTGTAACAAACAAAACCAAATACCTTGAAATTGCTCACACTTTGATTTATTCTAGTCCACTTCATCAGAAGAACTACTTCCTTTATCTTCTTTGTTGGACATCTATTGAGCATATATGATAAAGTGGCAACATCTTCACCTAGAATATGTTTGGCGTATTCTTTTCTTTCAGCATGCTCATTGTCATGTCAAGTAAAGTTATGTTTACTCTCTTATTAAGACCATTATGACGTGGAGTGTATGGAGCAGTCACCTCATGCTTAATATAATGCTTCTCACATAAATTCTTGAACTCATATAAATTGAACTCACCTCCACCATCGGTTTTGAGAATCTTCAACTTTTATCCACTCTGATTTTTAGCCTCCACTTTGAACTTCTTGAACTCGCAAAACACCTCATGTTTGAACTTTATGAGTGTTATCCATGTAATTCTTTTGAATGCATCCACAAATAACACAAAATACATGTTTCCTCCAAGTGAAGGTACTGAAAATGACCCCACATACATCAGAATGCACCACACCCAAAGCATGAGTTGCTCTTGGACACATTTTTTTTATGAGAATGACAATCTTGGTTGCTTTCCTCTCATGCATATATATCATGATTTCTCTAGTGCCACGATATTTGGAATTCCATGCACCCAATTCTTTAAACTCATATGCCCTAAGCTTCTAAAGTTCAGATGCCCCAATATCTTGTGCCACGACTCACTTTTACCTTCAACACCTATTGCACTAAGGCATTATGTGACTTTTATTTCAACATTTACCTTGAATGTCATGTTTCATCCCTGTTCATATTGCATAATAACTGTAAGTGTTTTTATGTTGGCATTAATTTTTGGTAAAACTTGGATATGACAATGTCTTGACTGATGTCATGACATTCAGAGTTGAAGATAAATTCTGCATAAGAAGAATGATTCAAGTACAGATCGAAGCTAAGCTGTTGTCTTTGAATTGCGAAGATTGGTGATGTCATAACCGATGTTATGACATTCGTGTGACATTCTTTATTCCAGACTTTTCGAGACTTTTTGAGGTTTTTTATTATGTTTTATGTTATTGGATCACATGCTCACGTGGCTATTTGGTTAATCTTAGTTAACCCTAAATTGGTTTGTTAAAAAGACCAAGTCTTTAGGATTAATTAAGTGAACCCTAGCTATTATTATGGAAGCCCAAAACTGAAGTTACAAGAATGCTTCATAATAGGAAAAGAAACCTTACTCTACTGTTGCACCTCTTGGACTGTATTGAAGATTTAGCAGTTTGTTAATTGTGTATTCTAGTTACTCTTGTGAGCCAAGCAATTATCAATTGATAAGTGTCTTGGACTAGGATTTGGTTGTAAGGGTTGTTTATCACTCAAAGCTTTGAAGCACGAGTGTTGTGTCTCTTGATTAAAGCTTTGAAGCAAAATCAAGTATGTTTATTGAAGAGTGTCTTCACAATTCAATTAATCAATAGGTTGATATCAGCTTGATTGAGGGAGTGAGTAGGAACTCGTGTCTAAGTAGGACTTAGATTGAAGTTGCATTGGGTAGGTCTTAAGTGAAGTAGATAAAGGTTGGTTTATTCTGAATTAATTCTACTAATAGTGAATTTCCTCCACGACTTGGTAGCCCCGGATGTAGGTGTAGTTACACCTGGTAAACAATTGATTGTGTTCTTTTGTTTAAATTAAGCGTGTGAATTGTTAGAGTGTCGAATCGTGTCATAGCATTCTCTGTGACATCACGTATCTGCTGCCAGGAATTTCAATAACCTTTTGATTACAATCATACAAATTCAAGATATTGTCCTTCATGGTTACTGAAAAGCCTTTTTCAAGCAGCTGACCTACACTCATCGGATTGCTATTCATTTCAAGAACATATCGTACATCTTTAATCAGAGCAATTTTGCCATTCTGCAATTCCACCATGGCATTTCTCATTTCTTCAGCATTCAGATACACGTCATCAACATATATGATCTAGGACTTTCTACCATAGTTAAAATCAACCTGTCATTGCTTGTTTCCAATTAGATGGTTCGAGCAGCCAATGTCCATATACCACCACTCTACCATTTTTCCACCTTCATTTTTAGATGCCATCAATAGCACATGTCCATCCTCAGAATATCATGTGGCTATGTTGGCTTCTTCACCCTTTCTTTTTTTGTTTGACCAACAATCAATATCAAAGTGGCCAAACCTATTACAATTATAACAATGAATCTTTCTCTTATACAACTTATCATTTCCCTTATGAACATTCATATGTTTTTTCGCATCTAGATTTTAGAGTTCTGACTTCTGAGCTCCACCACCATTCTTTTACTTGTTCTTAGATCATGCTTGCGCCTTGTTCTTCTTGATAAAAGCAACATTTAAATCCTATTTTATTTCCCTTTTAGAGTTCCTTTCAGTCAGACATAATTTTTGTGCCTCTAGACTACTATGAAGTTCTTCAATTCTCATGGCGTTGGTATCTTTAGAGTGATCTATGGCTACAAATATATAATCAAACATAGAAGTAAGTGATATTTGTACCTTTTCAATGATTACTTGTTCAGAGAGCTTTCTCCACAAGACTTCATCTCATTCGTGACCACAATCACTTTGGAGATGTAATCATGCACCTTCTCATTGTCCTTAGTGTTGGGATTCTCATATTACTTTCGTAGGAACTAATGCTTCACTTTCTCCGCTAATGAGTCACCACCATAACATCGCACTAGTGTATCCCACGTCGCCTTCGCCGTTGTCGCCTCAACAATCTTCTCAAACACCTTTGTATACGCACACTAATGGATATTGAATAATGCCTTTTGATTCTTTTTCATCGTTTTGTGTTGCACATTTCTTTGTGCATCTGTTACATCTTCTGCAACCGGCATCAAATCGTCATTGATGAGATCAAGAACATCTTGAGCTCCAAACAACATATGCATCTGAATCGACCAACGATTCTAGTTCTTTCCATCGAATACTGAAAGTTAAGTGTTCAAGCTACCATTTCCACCATTCATCTTCGTTCATGTGCAAATCACTAAATTTTCACCAACACTTGTGTTTCCCAACCCCTAAGAATAAAATAATGTGATTCTCTTTGATTCTTATCTATAATTTAATGTGAATTTGAAGAACGAAATCAATCATACACTCGTGTTTCCCATAAATCAAAATCAGAGCTCTGAATACCAATTGTTGGAGAGGAAAAAGAGATCGAAGATTGTAGAGAGGAAAAAGAGAGAGAAAACGTTACAAAATTTCTAACTAACTTTCCAATCTTAATTACAAAAGTTGCATTACAATAAAATTGAACAAGTTTCAGTTTATTTACTCCAACTCAAATTCAAATGCAAACTAAATGAAACTCAAATGCTAATTAAATGCAAATGTTAAATTTGAGTTACATCTAACATCTTCCACCTATTGATAATGTTCTACTCTTCCACTTTGATAACTTCCTATGAAACTTATAAGGATAGGAAACCAAGTAGCCATCCTTCTAGAATTATTTCCTATTGGAATACCCAAAAAGAGGAAAGTAAAGCTACCTAAGCAATAAGACAAGAAAGTGGAAGTTGCCCTAGGAAACGACTCATTTAAATTGATCCCAAAGCTTGTTTTTTTGGAAATTAACCTTACAATGTTGCATATCCTTTGGCCATTGATTGTTGATTAATTTCTAATTACTTATTTTTATAATGACCATGTCAAGGATATTGTAACTTTCATTTAAACTCTAGTACTCCACTCATTATACGCTTTTAAGTATGATACATTTATGGTAATCCATAAATTTTGAGCCCTTCACCTTCATGATCTATATCCCTGTCTCCAATTTTTCTTTCCATAAAAGTTTATCAGGTTAACATTTTTTATTCTACTCTTCTCTTTACTGAATTGGCACTGGAGAGTAGATATACCTGCTATTGTATAAATTTATATTTTACATGCTTAAATAATACAATGATTGAATCTTATGGATGCAACTAGTGGCACCATCAATTTATTACAATCATGATTAAAGAATAACACTATGCAGTATGCACTACAGGTTATAGTCCTATTGGTATCAATTTACATTGTATCAACACATAAGGATCATATTATATATATATACTGAATCTTTCCATGATTGATGTTAATGTACACAGGCTTCAATTATTTGTATCCTTTTATGAGTAGCAACGAGGGATAACATGTCCTGTGTAAGACAAATCAACATTGTCGCATAAAGCCTTAGCTTCTTCTTCTTCATACTGCAAATCTATGTTCTGCATTACTATATCCTTGCATGGAAATTTCTTGCTGCAATCAAACTTCACTGCTACATCAGAAGCACTTGTACCTATTATATTCTCGTACAACACATCGCTAATTTGGACCGCAGAGTTCTGTAAAATTATCGAAAAATAAGTGCTAAATTCATACATATATACACGTAGAGTTATGAAAATTAATTTACCGATTTTTTGCATGGCTTTTTTTTCTTGTCACAATAATTTTGGTCTATTATTATAGGGTTGGTCACATTGTCCATTTCAATGTTCTGAAATTTTATATTGCTAGCATTTCCTGAACCTCCCTGCATTTTATAAAATTAATTTTTGTAATAAAATAATATCAAATTCAAATTAAAATCTTTGCACACAGATAATTCAATTTTTTTAATGTTAAAATCAGTGTCATGAATTATTATATTATTAAGTACATATAAAATCAGAAGATTAAGTTTAAAATTACCGGCCATGTCTTAATTCTAACTCCATTTTTAGTTCCAGAAATCTTAGATCCATTTACTGTTACTCCAGAAACAAATTCTTTGGATTTTCCAGCCCCCAAGCTTCCAATACTAGATATATATAAATCATTAGAATTTACCTAAATAAAATTCATATAAAATAAAAGTAAACTTGTTTACGTAAAGTTAATTACCTAATGCCATGGCCAGGTCCACAAGTTATATTTGTGGCTTCTACGTTCCTAGATCCATGTACAATTGATATACAATCATCACCTTAATTAACAAATTATTGGAAAAAAAATCAAATTAATTAATTAGGAGATATATATACATAAATAAATTTTTATTATTAATTTGTTTTACTTTTTTGCTTTGAATTTTTTTAGATATTCAATCTTTGATTACCAACCTGTTCCTATGATAGAACTAGAGATTTTGATATTTTGTGTGTTGGTGACATGAATTCCATCAGTATTAGGACTATCCTCGGGTGATGACACGATGAGACCAAAAACTGTAACATTATTCGAATCTTGGAATGAAACATGAATTTGTTGCGCATTTTCTATCCTCAAATTCTGGACAATCAATTCCTCGCAATTATAAAATGTTAGAGCCTACAAAAATAAAGTTAGTTAATCAATAAGTATTTTAATCGAATTAGTATTCTCGATGATGCACAAAATTATAACCCTAATTCTCAACCGTTCAGTAAAATTATAGTCGCTAAATCAAATTATTCAACTTGAATTCATCGACTGAGAAACAACTGAACAGATTAACTATAAGAAATATAAGAAGTATTTAGTAAGAGGAATATATTCACATACCGTTGGAGCATCCTTGCAAGGCTACATAAATAGAGAAAAAGCATTAAAAAATGGTCATAGTTTGAATTAAAATATTGTGTTAATTATGATTTTTTTTCTTACTTTCTTTTTGTTCCTTTTGCATGAGTTTTGCCACCATATGTTTCCTTTTCCATTAATGGTTCCTCCACCATTAACTAATAGTTTTTGAACACTATCAAATACAAGCCAATGTCTTTTATCATCCTTGTAATCTGATAGTTTATCCGATGCTTCAAGATTTCCAAATATCTGAAAAATAATTAATTGTAAAAATTAATATTTTAAGATATTAATTAATTATAATTTACTATAAAAATAAAGAACTAATTAAATAATCACTAGCTTAATTTATAATCATTTTACTTACCTGAACTGTTATGTTAGATTTGCAAGGACCAGAGAATCTAATTGGTTTGAGTAAATAATTATTATCTTGAGGTGCCACAAAAATTGATTCCCTTGAAGAACATACTACTTCCCAAGCCTTCTCGAATGCCTAAGTATTTATAGGAAAATTAATATTATTTTTTTAATCATGAGAAAATCAAATTAATACAAGCATATAAATGTTAAACTTAGTGGAAAAAAAATTAAAACAATTTTTTTAAAATATATATGTACCTGTGTGTCATCTGTATAACCATCCCCTATAGCTCCATAATCATTGACATTAACAATTTCTATCTTATGTGATGAAGTTCCATCAAACTTGTTTAAGCTCAAATAATTATTTGTATTTTTCTTGATCATGTTTTTGAATAATAATGCATCACCACCATCATCATCATTGGAAGGTGAATTATCAACGTATGTAGCAATAAGTGGGTCCTTTTGCAAGTTGCTATTACAAGCAACAAATGAAATGATGATGATAGTGAATGAAAAGAGGATATTGTGTCTTAGGAGGGGCATTATAGTTAATTTTCTCCTTTGTGTTTTTTTTATTATATGGAGAAAATTTTAGTATATTGATGAACTTTGAAAGATTTGGAATATTGTTTGATGAGAAAGTGTGTATATATAGCAAAAGCTATGTAGAGAGGTATGGAACTAAAGAAGGGGGAGATTGTGTATTTATATAGAAGGAAGTTTGAAGTATATTGATGTTGGATTTTCATCACATATGGATATATAACGGTATGGTATATAGGTATAAGAGATTAAGACGAAATGACTAATCTAAATACTATTACCACACTCTTGCTCCATACAACGTGATTTTTTATGTGCACCAACTATATAGGCTAGGTTTTAGAAAATGATAATGATAATAATATAGAGTTAATCTCAATAGTATGATTATTGTCCAAGTGTGAAAATTTAGTCAAGAATTGATTGATGGTTCTTAACCATGAATATATTTTCCTTCTAGTAATCATGTTGAAGAAGAAACTTTGTTCCTTACTTGCTGTGCCGACTTGATAAATTATGAGGCTAAAATGGAAATTAAATCGGAATATAAAAAAATATTTTGTAAAAATATTTAAAAAAAGTGAATTTCTTAATTCACCTTCAGTGGTGGAGGCACCTATAGAAAACTAAAAATATCCTTCTCAAAATCAGAAGTATATTTCCGATTCGCACTCCATTTTACACAAACCAGTCAAAATATAGTGTGATTCTTAAAATTGTAAGAAACTTTACTAGAGATGCACTGACGGTTTAGAACCGGAGGTATACATCCGGTTTTGGTAACGGGAACATTGAATTGTGTTGCCACCTGAATATTTTGTATAAAATCGGAAGTATACTTTCGGTTTTGGTCACGACACTGATTGTTTAAAACAGCAACCATGATGATCACCACATAACACATTTTCTCCTTCAAACCTCTCAAAAACCCTCTCCATTGTCAATTCATTTTCCACCCCAAATCCTCATTTTTGTGGTTCATCATATCAAAAATAGCTCAAGAAAGTAGATTGTCAGGTAAACTTTATCCCTTTTATCCCTCATTCACTACATTAATCTGTTACTTTTTGAAGAAATAAGGTTACATCTAAACCGGATGTATACTTTCAATTTCTAGTTGAACAAAACCGGAAGTCCATTTTCGATTTTGTCTCTATGT
This sequence comes from Vicia sativa, assembly GCA_021764765.1. Taxonomy (NCBI): domain Eukaryota; kingdom Viridiplantae; phylum Streptophyta; class Magnoliopsida; order Fabales; family Fabaceae; genus Vicia; species Vicia sativa. The sequence goes on along the minus strand of CM038795.1, from coordinate 139,794,133 downwards.
TAAATTTTCTAGCAGCTTTCACTATGACATGCGTATAATTATGTTTCTTTATGTAACATAGGTATGATGGACCCCGATAACAATCCTAAATTGGATGTGAATGAAGTTATTTCATCGGTCGTAGCTCCGACTCTCGTAATTAAGGCGGTGGATGTTCGTGAACATTTTAAAAATGTTGATGAATTAATATGGTGGGAGAACTAACTTGTTTGTTTTGCGTTTTATCGCAAATATTGCGGTTAGCAAGAGTCGCCACCGACTTTTCTTTTATCCAATAAAGGAAAGGTGAAAAGAACAGGAAAGACCTTTTATTGATTCTGAGTACGGGAGGTAATTATGAAAAGAGAAGGTATTAGCATCCTTTCCATCCGTAGTTATCTACGGGCTCTTAATTGCTTTAGCTCACTTTTGAAAACTTGCTTTGTGTGTGTGTGATTTGAAAAGAAGTATTTTGCTTTGACTTCGTAATGATTCTTGTACCAGTCCTTAAGAATCAGTACAAAGTATTTTGCTTTTATTGATTCTTGTATACGAAGTGTTTGAAAATATTTCGAAAGTTTAACTTTGTAATGATTCTCGTATGAATGTATACAAAGTGTTTTTGAAAGAAATTTTGAAAAGAGTGTGAGGCGTGAAAATTATTTGTTTTGATTGGAGCACGCAATTTAGATTCTTATTACCTACTTAGAAAGGTCGTTCTTGTTATTTTCCTTCTCCTTTAGGATATAGCTATCCATACCATTAGTTAATAGGTAACTATATTCGTTGGATGTGAAGGGACGGACGTAGGATCATCGTATGCAGTTACAAATATATACAGTTATAGAGGGTGCAAAAAGTAAATGCGGAAAAGTAAAGGTCCTACGCTATTACATGACTTTGTGGCAGTTACATAATAAGAGGCGCATAAATTAAAGGCGGAAAGTAAACCCTAATTAAGCTATTACATCATGTGAGTAGATACATAATGATAAAAATATGCGAGAAATTAACCCTAGCTATTACAACTTGTGAGCAGTTACAATAATCGAAAAAAGTATCACGAGAAGGATTAAATCGAAATAAGAGAAAATAATGTTAGGAAAAAGATTTTTGTGTTAGTAGAAAAAAGTATTGAAATTAGCAAAAAGTTTTAAGATTAAGAAAAAAACCTAATTACTAGAGAGAAAAAATATTTTTGTATTTTTGTGGGTTGATTTTATTTAAGAAAATAAATTAAAGTTTAATTTATGGTTAATTAAACAATTAATTGAAATAAAAGAAAAAAAGAAAAGTATTTGGTGTCAAAAATTAAATTAGGATTTTTAAAATCTAAATCTAGAGGAAAAATATTCTTATGATTTTTTTATTGTATTTAAAAAATATCTGAAAGAAAATTAAATTAAGAAAAAATAAGAAAATATGGGTTAGTGTGAAAAATGGCAAAAATAAGGAGGGGGGCAATGGGATTCGAACTCAAGTCCCCTGGGTAAGAGTTTCCACACGCTTGCCATTTGAGCTGCACATGTTAGTTGTCTTAAAACAAAAATAAAACAATATATAATAAACTAAAATTTTAAAATATATTTGAATTTGAAAACGCGCGCGGGGGGAGGTCGTCTTCCTCGTTGAGACATAGACTTTTACCTACGGTTTTTGTTCGTAGTCAAAGCCTATAGTGACGGCTTCGTTCGTCACTATAATACCTGCAAATTTCACCAATCAAGAATATGCAATATAAATTCATTGTGAAACCAAGGATCGATAGGAAAGCTGTGACACCCCAAATAATTCAGTTATTTAATAATTAAAATTTTGATTATTAATTTAATTAAAAGTTTAATTATTAATATTTTTGGATTATTTGATTTAATTAATTAATTAAATAAAAGGAATAGTTGATGGTGTGAGGTATAATGTGGGGGTGTGAGGAGTAAAATACTCTACTCATACTAATTATTATTTTCTTTTATTTATTGGAATAATTAAAGGAATAATAATAAGAAAGAAGGAAAAGAGAAGTCATTGGGAATTTTCATCATACGTGAAATTGGAGAAGAGAAGAGAAAGAGGAAAAAGCCAAACGCCAGAATTAGAAGAATCATCGCGGGGTATTTAGAAGGGGTGTTACAATAGTGGTATTAGAGCATAGTCGGTCGTTGTGACTAGTGTCCTAATGTCATTATCCTTTTGTACGCGACAAGTGTGTACAACACTGTTGGTACTTGTTGCTTTTCTGATTTCTTATTGCAGGAGTAGTGTGAAACTAAGTGGAGGAGAAGAGATGCTTCCCGGATATGTTCCGATTGTAAGTCATTGGTACGAGGTACTTCTTGAAAAGATAGTGCAAGAGTGGTTAGATTTGTTGGAATCGTTTGGACCATGAGTCATAGTTGGAAGTGCAAAAAGGCGAGTACGATTCTGAGAACAGAAAGTGTTGGTAATGATGGTTTATACTCCAGTATGATTATCAGATGTCTATTGACAATTTGAGGACTTGATCACCCTTAATCTCTTGTTGATAGTAGAAGGAGTCGTATTGGATGGTATACAATTGTCTTGCTATCTAAATGGGGCATAAAGTGATAAATATGAATGAAGTTTGGTAGAAGCTTGTGAACCATATGAGTTGACGAAGACTCTAATAAGGACAATGAATTAAGATGGACGATCAGATTTACGCAGCTGTTAATGATGGTGCGGTATCGTTATGTTGTATTCTTCGATGGAAGTAAGGGGAAAGCTAAGAGCGTTGAATTACCTGTTGCGAATGAATTTCCCGAAGTTTTTCTGGAAGATGTTAGTAAATTGCTACCTGAGAGAGAAGTGGAATTTGCTATAGATTTGATTCCTAGAACTAGTCCGGTGTCGATGGTGCCTTATCGCATGTCGACATCTGAATTGTCTGAGTTAAAGAAGCAGTTAGAGGAGTTACTTGAGAAGAAGTTTATTCGTCCTAGTGTTTCGCCGTGGGGTGCTCCGATGTTGTTGATTAAGAAGAAAGAGGGTTCAATGAGACTGTGTGCTGATTATAGGAAGTTGAACAAAGTTACAATCAAGAATCGGTATCCATTGTCGAGGATTGATGATTTGATGGATCAACTGGTTGGAGCTTGTGTATTAAGTAAGATTGATTTGAGATCTGGATATCATCAGATTCGTGTGAAGATGGAAGATATTCAGAAAACTGCATTTAGAATGAGGTATGGACATTATGAGTATTCTGTTATGCCGTTTGGGGTTACTAATGCACCTGGTGTTTTCATGGAGTATATGAATAGGATATTTCATTCGTATCTTGATAAGTTCGTGGTGGTATTTATTGATGACATTCTAATCTATTCGAAGAATGATGAAGAGCATGCAGAACATCTTAGAATTGTGTTGGAGTTGTTGAAAGAGAAGAATCTTTATGTGAAGTTGTCCAAATGTGAATTCTGGTTAAGTGAAGTAAGTTTTCTTGGTCATGTGATTTCCAAGAATGGCATTGATGTTGATCCTACGAAGGTAGAAGCGGTATCTCAGTGGGAAGCGCCGAAGAATGCTTCTGAAATTCATAGTTTTCTTGGTCTTGCAGGATACTACAGAAAGTTCATTGAAGGTTTCTCGAAGTTGGCTTTACCGTTGACTAATTTGACCAGAAAGGCACAAGTGTTTGTTTGGGATTATAAGTGTGAGAAAGGATTTCAAGAGTTGAAGAAGAGGTTGACTAGTGCTCCGATTCTGATTTTGCCGAATCCGGCGAAATCTTTTGTTGTGTATTGTGATGCGTCATTGATGGGATTAGGTGGTGTTTTGATGCAAGTTAAGCAGGTTGTGGCTTATGCGTCAAGACAACTGAAGATTCATGAAAGGAATTATCCGACTCATGATTTAGAGCTGGCAGCTGTGGTATTTGTTTTGAAATTATGGAGGCATTACTTGTATGGTTCTCGATTCGAGGTATTCAACGATCATAAGAATCTGAAGTATCTCTTCGATCAGAAAGAGCTAAACATGAGGCAGAGGAGGTGGTTGGAATTCCTGAAGGATTACGATTTCGGTTTGAATTACCATCCTGGTAAGGCAAACGTTGCCGCAGACGCATTGAGTAGGAAGTCGTTGCATATGTCTATGTTGATGGTGCGTGAATTAGATTTAGTTGAGCGATTCAGAGACTTGAGTTTGTTATGTGAGACTACTTTTGATAGTCTTAAATTGGGTATGTTGAAGTTGACTAGTGGTATTCTAGAGGAGATTCGAACTGTGCAGAAATATGACGTCGGTTTAGTTGACAAATTGACATTGATCAAGCAAGGCCAAGGAGGTGAATTCCGAATTGACGAGAACGGTGTTATGCAATTTGGTGATAAAGTTTGTGTTCCGGATATTGCATAAATTAGGAAGAGTATCTTAGAAGAAGGACATCGTAGTGGATTGAGTATTCATCCCGGTGCTACTAAGATGTATCATGACTTGAAAAAGTTGTTTTGGTGGCCTGGAATGAAGAAGGAAATTGCTGAATTTGTTTATGCTTGTCTGGTTTGTCAGAAGTCGAAGATCGAACATTAGAAACCGTCGGGGTTGATGGAATCGTTGTTTGTTCTGGATTGGAAATGGGATGGAATTTCTATGGATTTTGTGTCTGACATCGAAGAATTGTGATTTTATCTGGGTTATTGTTGACCGGTTGACGAAGTATACTCACTTTAATCCGATAAGAATGGATTATCCTATGGAGAGGTTGGCAGAATTGTATGTTGAGAAGATCGTAAGTTTGCACGGTATCCCTTCTAGTATTGTGTTGGATAGATATCTGAGGTTTACGTCTAAGTTTTGGATGGGGCTGCAAGAAGCTTTGGGTACTAATTTGCGGTTGAGTTCCGCGTATCATCCGCATACAGATGGTCAGACGGAGAGAACGATTCAGTCGTTAGAGGATTTGTTGCGAGCTTGTGTGTTTGAAAAATGTGGAGCTTGGGATAGTTATCTACCACTGATTGATTTTACCTACAACAATAGTTTTCACTCGAGTATTGGTATGGCTCCGTTTGAGGCATTGTATGGTAGGAGGTGTCGGACACCATTGTGTTGGTACGAATCTGGAGAAAGTGTTGTGATTGGACTGGAAATTGTCCAAGAAACTTCGGAAAAGATTAAGATGATTCAGGAGAAGATGAGAAATTCTCAGAGTCGTCAGAAGAGCTATCATGATAAGAGAAGGAAGGATCTCGAGTTTAGTGAAGGAGATCATGTGTTTATGCGAGTTACTCCGATGACTGGTATTGGTCGAGCCTTGAAGTCAAAGAAGTTGACTCCAAACTTTATTGGTCCGTTTCAGATCACCAAGAGAGTCGGGAAAGTTGCTTATCAGATTGCTTTACCGCCGTTGCTTGCAAATTTGCATGATGTATTCCATGTGTCTCAGTTGAGGAAGTACATTGCTGATCCGTCTCATGAGATTCAGGTAGATGATATACAGGTGCGAGATAATTTGACTGTAGAAGCATTACTTGCGAGAATTGAGGATCAGAGGTTGAAACAGTTGCGAGGTAAAGAGATAGCTTTGGTGAAAGTAGCTTGGGGAGGACCAGCAGGTGGAAATGTTACTTGGGAGCTGGAGAGCCAGATGAAAGGCTCGTATCCCGAACTTTTCGTCTAATGTACGTTTTCAAGGACGAAAACTCTTTTTAGTAGGGGAGAGTTGTGACACCCCAAATAATTCAATTATTTAATAATTAGAATTTTGATTATTAATTTAATTAAAATTTTAATTATTAGTATTTTTGGATTATTTGATTTAATTAATTAATTAAATAAAAGGAATAGTTGATGGTGTGAGGTATAATGTGGGGGTGTGAGAAGTAAACTCCACTACTCATACTAATTATTATTTTATTTTATTTATTGGAATAATAAAAGGAATAATAATAATAAAGAAGGAAAAGAGAAGTCATTGGGAATTTTCATCATACGTGAAATTGGAGAAGAGAAGAGAAAGAGGAAAAAGCCAAACTCCGAAATTTGAAGAATCATCGCGGGGTATTTAGAAGGGATGTTACACGCCCGCCCTGTGACACCCCGATTTAACTCGAATATTGAATAATAAGGAATTTAATTATTTATTTAATTAAAGACCGAGGTATTAATATTTTCGGATTTAATTGGATTAATTGAAGAAAGAAGGGTTGGTGGTGTGAAGAGTAAATAGTGGGTGTGAGGAGTAAATCACTCTACTTTTATTAATTATTAATTTATGTATTTTATTTGGAAATAATAAAGGAATATAACAAGGATTATAAAAAGGAAAAGAAGGAAAAGAAGGTCTTTTTGGAAAAGTCATTTCACGTAGAATTGGAGAAGAGAAGAGAAGAGAGGAAAAGCCAACGCCGGGAAAGTCGAAGGTCATCGCGAGGTAAGGGGTGATTTCATTCGATTTTAATGCCTTATGGGTTTTGGGAATCAACCGGGTGATTGGGTACGTTAGGGAATTTGATTTAGATGATTGTAGGTTTATAGGATTTAACCCTATTTTGTGTCGGATTATAGAATTTAAGACTGTTAATGTGTCAAACAATTAATAGGAAGGATGAAACAATGATGTTTGATGTTGTATTGGTGTATAATGGTTGTAATTTGGTGTTTCTAATGTTAAAACTCGTATGGAAACAATTGGAAGTGATAAGGAATGCATAAATGATGTCAAAATAGCAGATTTTGGTTCTGCAGGTCGTGGGAACCGGTTCCCAGTGGGGAGGAACCGGGTTCCCAGTGTAAATTTTCAAAATTGCCAATTTTTGTATGTGGGAACCGGTTCCCAGTGGGGAGGAACCAGGTTCCCCATACAAAATTCCAGGAGGCGCTTATTTTCAAAAAGTGGGAACCGGGTTCTCCCAGGGAGGAACCGGGTTCCACTGTGTAATTTTTCAAAATACCCAAAACTTTAAAAATTCATATTTTCTAAACCGTAACTCCGATTTGAGTGCCGTTTTCGGAATTATTTCTTAAATTAAAAATACTATCTTGTAAAAAGAGAAAAATATTATTTTGTGAAAATTATTTTAAAAAGAGTCGAGCTTCCGATTTTTTTAAAAGTTAATAGTTTAAGGACAACAGGAATAGGATATGGATTGCCTGATTTAATGAGTGAGGAATAATGCCTACAATGTTGTGTTTTGATAATCATTGTGATGGAATGAAATACATTGGTGATTGGCATTAGGTGAATTATGTGATATCATAATCTGTGAATTGATGTTGCATGCTTTTATGATGCATGCATAAGCATTGTTAATTGGTTCATTCCCATTGTGCGGAAGTAAGCTTGCAGAGCCAATAAACTTACCAGGATTTTGAGGTAGTGAGGCTAGATTCTTGACCCAGTGTTATGGGCGAATCATGGATTTCCGCTGTTTCCAAGTGTGATGGAACAAAGGGTGAATTCGGTTCACGTTTGGTACCACATGCATAGAGTCTGCATTGCATATGGGATTGTAACATGCTAGGATGGTTTCCAGTGTTGCAATTTCCATTGATTATTTACTTGCATAATGAATTGTGTACAATGCTCTTGTGAATTGAACTATGAATGTGTTTTGATGGTGGACTAACGCATCGAATTATTTTGTTGTATTTAAAAACGTATAATGCATTTTATATTGGATAGAGATCTCACCCTTACATTAATCATTTCAGATTCGAAGTGATTAGCTGCTTGGAACTGGTGAGGATAGCTTTTAGAGCTGAGTCCTTTAGTTAAACCGCGTGTCAGTGTCGTGCTCTGGTAGATGTAACACTGGGGAAACGTTTGAATTGAGATTCTTATGGATATTAAATAATAGTTTTGGTTAATGTTTCGATTTATTATCCTGGAATAATTATGAATGATGTATTCAGGATTTGTTATGTTTCATTTCCGCTGTTAAACATAACCTTAAGTCTGCTTTATTTAATGATTTCTTCTTCAGTGAAAGCATGACAACTGTTCTGATTGATTTTTGAAATATTTAAATTGTGACGCCTCTTGATTTGTGATTAAAAACTCTGATTAATATTTCTAAAACGCGGGTAATTAGAAGGGGTGTTACACGCCCCAACTCCAAGGGCCCAAGGAGGCGCCCACCTCCCCTCTCTCTTGCCACATAGGGCCCTCGCCTCCACCTTCCTTTCTTTCCAAAGGGGCGTCCTCCCCACCATATATAATATATGTACCATTCTTTTCTTGTTCCTTGCAAAACAAGGACATTCGTCTCTTAACTCTCCGTCCCAATTCTTCTCTTTTCTTATTTCTTCAACACATGTTAATAATAATACATTACGTAACTTATTTCGATTAACTTCCAGACTCATTCGGTATACTTTCTCCATATTAATTCCTAATCACTTCATTCACAATATTCAATTAAATCAACAAAACCTAATTTAATAATTCATAATTTATAGCAACAATTCAATCGGTTACAGAACAACAACAAATCACATGGCGAGAATTTATATAACCTTAATCCCACATACGATGTATCCCATTATATAGTCAGAACCCCACCTTTACCTGGATTCAATGGCAGTTCAACTCCCCGATCAAATTCCTAATTTTCGGTCGCATTTCGATTCGGCTTTTCGGTCTGCAATTTTCTCCGGGCGGATAATTCTCAAACCTTGTCCCTCTTCTTTTTCCCACGTACAACAACCTTCTTCTTTTTCTTTCTTCCCAAACCTAATTCCTTATATTTTCTTTTTAATCCAATAAATCAAATAATAATATAATTACCATTATTTTCTTAATGGGCCTAATATATTCACACCTCCACTTCGCTATTCGCTACTCACAATCCAACTTAATCTAATTAAATAAAATATTCAAATAAATAAATAATATTATTCTTAATATTATTCCTCCGATTTAACCGACTAAGTCCAACTTTAATTTAATAATCCAAACACGCCTCTTACAATAATACCGACAAATCCAATTACTCTGATAAATTCTCAACTTCGTCTAATTCCAACAAATAAATCCTTTAATAATTTAATTAAATTCGGGGTGTAACAGAGTCGACTCCTAACATTGGGAAGTCGACTCCAAACATGGGTTTTCATAAAAAAATAATGCATATTTTTGACATTTTTAACTTGTCCAAATTGCTTTTGACATGACCTAATGTTGTCCTAAGATGAAAATGCAACCTAGACATAGAGAGATAACATTCAATGTACAAATACTACATATTACATAGTTTTGAAATCATTCAATACATCTAGAAGAGAATATTGCACTCACATGTTCCCCCTTTTTCATGATGCAAAAACATACGACGTATTTGTAGTTTATGATCATATCCCCCATGAATATATGCATCTTCCTTTTAAATATTTGCAAACAATTTTCTTCTTTATTCTTGCACCTAGCATAACTTCTGCCCCTTTGACAATATCAAAAAGAGGAAAAGGCCATAAAATTTAAGAAGCATCAAGTAAAATACACAATCACATATATATATATACCACTCAAAGGCGCTGCAAATATAATTTGATCAACAAAACAACAGTAACATAGAATGGTGTTAAATTGGAAAAGCTTAAACATAAATAGCTAGCAATGCACAACAATACAAGAGAGATAAATAACATGCACTAGTAACAAAGCATAAAAAATAATTCAATTTTAAGTAATTTTCCTAATGAATCATGTATGGTGATGAAATGCAAAAGATTAAAACATAACGTCACTATAAGCATATAGATTGAAAACACTCATAGGTTTTCAATGATATTTTTGGAAGTGAACAGTCATGGGATTTTATCATTCATCAAATATATCACATAGACACAGTAAAATTTCAAATACCATAGATACGCAATGAAAAGAAAAAAACTTACGAGCAAAGAAAAAAGTGAAACGAGATTACCTCAACGAACTAAAGACGAAGGATGCACTTACAAAACAAGGAAATTTCGAAGAAAAGTTGAAATACCTATAAATAGTGCTTTAAAAAATTTAGAATTCAACGGTCCTACCACATTAATCTTTGCACAATGTCCCATTTGTGGCCATTTGAGGACCAAGATACTTTGCATCAATCATTTTATTTTGATAGTGCATTGTTTGACACATAAACATCCCTTTTTTGAGTTGTCTTAGAGAGTTTGATCACTTATGGTGATGTATCAAAAAATATTGTTGATTTGATACCATTCTCATGTTTAGGATCATTTTACTCCTCCTAGAGTCTCACTAATTTAGGATGATCAATTCCTTCTTTGGTTTCTTTGAGTATGTCTTCTGAAGATATACCTACATCATGAATAAAATATCTTACCCAACGTTTCAACAATAAGTAACAATAGAGATAGTAGTAGAAGAATGATTTACCTACACTACCTTTACCAACTATAACACCCTTGTTTTTGTATTCATAGGTCACAAACCCCTACTTTTTGCCACAAAGTCAACATATAAGGGAAATGTTACTCATCGCATACCTTGAAATTCAAATATCATGATCCCATATTCTATCCATGAAGTCAAGACATTTATGCTTCAAAATCAATTAAGAGTGCTAGGTACTCAATTTTTATTGGACACCATATTTTGCTTTGGCAACAATTTGAAATACACCTTTAGGAACCAAATATTTCCTAAGTTTTCATTTTATAATAATATTACCTTTCTTTCAACAATCATGACAAGTGAAGTGTCGATGAGAGGGACTTTTGATATTAGATTCTTTTTCAACAAACTTGTACGTTTTGTATGGTGGTACGTTCAAAGTTCTTATAATTTTAAAAGATCAAAAGTAAAAGTGAATTTTGGTTCTAATGTCATATTCAATTTAGCTTTTAGAGTATTAATCTCTTTTTTACAAATATGACAAGTTTCACAACCAGATATGAGAAGATTTCTTATTCTTATTTTGACTTTTGAAATTTCTAACAATGATTGCTTAATAGTTTCCATTTGTTTTCCGGTTTCTAAAACGTTATCTTCTAAGTTTGAAACAATTATTTTATTTAAAGCTAACTTTTTAAAAGCATTTATGACATCACCATAAAGATTTTCAAAAGCAATTTGCAATTCATAATAAGACATTTTATCAATAGGTTTATGCCTAGAATGACTTAAATTCTTCTTTTTTTGGCAATGGGATGAGAGGAAAAGGTTTACCATTTTATCATCATCACTTGAGATATGCTCACTTTAGGATTCACTATCACTTTCCCAAGGAATGTAACCTTTTTAAGACTTGCTAGATTTTTTGTATTGACCATTTCCTTTGACTTTCTTAACCAATGGACAATCTAATTTATAATGATTGACTTTTCCATAATTGTAGTATAAACCCTTTGATTTTCCTTTCTTATTCTCATCTCAACTAGAGAAATTTGATTGCGTTCTATAATTGATGAGATTCTTGTCATAATGCTTCAATCCATTTCTCTTAATGTACTTATAGTACCTTTTAGCAAAAATCTCCATTTCTTCATCATCTAAACACTCATAATCACTAGTTACACTATCATCTTGCTCTATAGTATGGTACTTAGAGCTAAAAGCCACAAGAGCTATAGACTTCTTGTCTACCTCCTTTTCCTTTTAATGAAGGACGTCATGAAAAATTACCAATTAACACCTCAGTGAATTAAAACCACGGGATAAAGTTATATGCACATGGGTTCGAACCCCAGCAGCAATTTTTTATTTTATTTTAAAAACTAGTGTATCCTTTATTCCATTTTATCTAAATAACCTAGGGGTATCCTTATTTTTTTAAAATTGTTACAATTTTTACACAGAATATTAAATTTGTTTACCCAGAATATTAACATTAAAATTAAAATCAAATTCCCTAAGAATCTAGATAAAAATCCAATTCCCTTAAGATTTAGACTTTAGGTCTTCTAATTATTGAATCTAGGTGAATATCAAATGTTGGGTACATGATTATTCTCTACAAATATTGCATGCATTTGTTTCTGGTATAAAATAGGGGTACAAATAATTAATATAAAAAATCAAAAATATTTTTGGTACAAATAAAAATTTAATAAAACAAAACTTGAACCTTGTTAATTCTCTATTTTTATGATTGACATTAATTTTGGTAAAACTAACTTGGCAGCAACATATTGAATAATATGTTCTAACTTGCAGAGAAACCTGTTGAACAAGATATCATATCCAGATGACCTGACATCATGTCTATTACAGTTGTGCACTTGGAGATATTTGGTTATAACAAATTCTAAATATTATGGGAATATTAGGTTATTATATGTGGCGTTCAAGACTGAGGAATTAGATATTCTATTTGAATTTAGAAGATTAATTTATTTTTCTAAATATTGACACATTTTAGGAAACATTGAATTTGATGCCCATTTTTATGCAGAAGATTTTGTAGATATTTAGCAGCTACACTGCTGTGTTTTTGAAGCCCGAATCTAGAACAGATATTGCTTATAAAACGAAAGTTGCAAACCTAGTTTAAAAGTGTGGAACATATTGTGTCTTCTAGTGAGACTTTAGGGTTTGTGCTTTCTTGTTAATTGTGAGCCTCTCTAATATCATCTTGATATAAGAGCAGGACTGTTTCTATTGAGTTGTAAGTTTTATTAATCATTCTTAAGTTTTTTAGCATTGAGTGATTATGTGTCTTTGAAGTGTAACTTCTGAAATATTCTATGTTTTAGATTTTTCATCAATGTAGTGATTGAAAGAGAATTGAGAAGGGTCTCATACCTAGGCGAGTCTTAGGTATAAGTTAAGCATGAGTAGTGATTAGGTGAGTAGATTGTAAATAAGAAATAGTTTGCTGAAGGTCTACAAACTGACACCATTTAGTGGATTTTGTCCCTCGCTTGGTTTCCCCTAAAAGTAGATGTTGTTGTATACTGAATTGGGTTAAATTTTATGCATGTTCCTTTACTTTTAAGCAATCTTATCTTTATTTATATTGCCATTTTTTATCAGATATTTGTGCTTTAACATTTGGTAGGAAGTATGATATCTTCATACCAGAATTTCAATTGGTATTAGAGTACACATTCTGCTCTTTGTTTGGATGAGATTCAGGGAAGATAATTTCTAGTACAATTGACAAGGAAGTAGGATTTATGAACAAACCACTCATTCTTGATGGATCCAACTATGACTATTGGAAAGCTCGCATGGTGGCCTTTACTAAATCCATGGACAACAAGGCCTGGAAATCTGTAGTCAGAGGATGGGATCCTCCAATTGATAGAGACAAGGATGGGAAAATTACTGATGGCAAAAGACTGAGGAAGACTGGGATGATGAACATGATAAACTAGCTCATAGAAATTCCAAAGTGTTGAATGCCATATTTAATGGAGTGGACAAGAACATCTTTAAACTAATAAGTAGTTGTACTGTTTCCAAAGAAGCTTGAGAGATCTTGAAGACTGCTTATGAAGAAACCTCTAAGGTAAAGTTATCAAGACTTCAACTTCTTACCACCAAGTTTGAGAACTTAAGAGTGAAGAGGATGAGATCATTCATGAATTTCACATGAATATTATTGAGATAGAAAATGTCTTAAGTGCCATGGAGGAGAAGATGTCAAAAGCTAAATTGGTCAGAAAAATTCTCAGATCTCTTCAAAAAAGGTTTGACATTAAGGTAACTTCTATTAAAGAAGCCCAATATATATAAAACATGAAAATTGATGAACTTATGGGATCCCTACAGACATTTGAATTAGGGCCAGTGATGTTGAGAATCAAGTGTGAGGAAGAAGTCTCACGTTGGTTAGAAAAGGGAAGATTGAACATTACATAAGTGAGAGAATCCACACACCTATTACCTTAAGATTGATATATGGTGTATCTCTCACAAAAGTGTGTCCCAAGTAATTGCTCACTCCTCCAAATTGCCCCTAACAGTGGAATCATGAGCCTTTGGTTTCGAGATAGAGATAGACCCGTAGATGGTGGGTAGAAGGTGTGTAGAAGATAGAGGTTTCACATGAGGGGGAGCATTGTGACTCACACTTGAGGGGGAGTATTGAGAATCAAGTGTGAGGAAGAAGTCCCACATTGATTATAAAAGGGAAGATTAAACACTATATAAGTGAAAGAACCCACACACCTATTACCGTAAGTTTTTTGGTGGATATGTGGTGTGCCTATCACAAAATATGTGTCCCAAGTGAATGGTCCCTCCACGAAATTTCCCCTAACAGTGGTATCAGAGCCTTTGGTTTCGAGATATGGACCAGCTAACTTGTATCGAAACACTTCCCGCAGGCGGTGGACAAAAGGTGTTCCATTGAAGAGTGTCAACGGTGATACAAGTGTATGTGAAAGAGAAAGCTTTCACATGAGGGGGAGCATTGTGACCCATACATGAGGGGGAGTGTTGAGAATCAAGTGTGAGGAAGAAGTCTCACATTGGTTAGAAAAGGGAAGATTGAACACTATATAAGTGAGAGAACCCACACATATATCACCTTAAGATTTTAGGTGGAAATGTGGTGTATCTCTCACAAATGTGTGTACCAAGTAAATTCTCCCTCCTCAGAATTTCCCCTAACAAGTGAAAAGTCTGTAAAGAAGAAAATCATTGCCTTTGTCTCTAATACTGAGTACTTGGAAGATGAATCTGGCCTGGATATAGATGAATGGATATCTAAATTTATTGTGTTACTTGGAAGATAATTCAACAAAGTGATGAAAAAGATGAACTGGAAGTCAAGATCAAATGTCAAAAATAAGTCACTCGACATCAACAAAATCAGGATTTTGGGAGAAGCCCTAGAACTGAAGAAAATACTAACCAAGGGAAAGGAATTCAATGTCATGGATGTGAAGGATTTGGACATATAAGAGCTCAGTGTCCCACTTATCTCAAGAAGTAGAAGAAGAGTTTATCAGTATCATGGTCAGAAGATGATATTGAAAGTGATCCTAAAGAAAAATCTACCTAACAAGTTACTACATTGATTGGAATTTGTGATTCTAAAGAAGAATCAAATTGTGAAGAGCTCACATTTGAGGAACTTGCTACTTCATACAAGGAGTTGTGCCTCAGAAGTGAAGAAGTGTGTCAACTAGGAGAAGATCAAAAGAAATTCATTGCTCAACTATGTAACACCCCGATTTAAATTATAATTTATTTTATTAAATAAATAGATAATTTGGTGCATTTTTATGAATTAATGTGTTTATGGTGCATTGTGAACAATTGGGTGGCTTAGAAACTATAAGTGAATAAGTGCTAGGGTGTGTGAGTAAATTTGTAGAGACATGGGGGTGTGAGGACTAATGCATAATTATTAGTAATAAAAATATTAATTCATTATTATTATTATTATTATTATTATTGCTATTAGCATTATTATAATAATTATTGTTATTATTAAATAACGATTGAGTTAATGAAGGGCAAGGTTGATATTATGAATTAAGGGTCCTAAGGATTAAGTAGGAATAAGAGAAAAGAATAGAATTAGATTAGAAGTTTTGGAAAAACAATCGTAGAAGTTATAAGAACGGGAGAGAAAAGAGGCTAGGGCAAGAACATTTGGGGGAGAATCTTAGAGAACCTTAAATCCAAAGGTAAGGGTGGGGTTCTAACTCTATAAGGGTTTGTATGATGATGGGTTATGGTAGGGTTATGCTATGTAATTAGAAAGTCATATTTTGTGTGAAATTGTTGATGTATGAAGAATTGCACGTGTGTTGGTATTGATGATGATTTGGTATGAAAACTTGTGTTTTTGGTGATTTAGATTAAAACTCAAATGATGGTTATAAATCTTGTAAAACTGGTGATAAATTCCTGCTATTTGATTCTTGGAAAATTGGGGATTTGAGGGTTTGAATTGGCAAAATTGCAAACTGCATAATTGCAGGATTTTTTTGAAAAAAATGCAGTGGTAACCGGTTCCTACCAGGGAGTAACTGGTTAATGTGTGTAAATTCTAGCTTTTTGGGGATTTTTGTGAAGGGGAACTGATTCCCATATATGGGTAATCGGGTTCCTCGATTCTGTTGGTAGAATGAGTGTTATTTTGAACATCATAGGAACCGATTCTCACCTAGGGGTAACCGGTTACCGCTGAGTGAAATTAATATTTTTGAAAATCTGTAAGATCCCATAACTTTTTACTCGGGTGTTCGTTTGACGCGTCGTTCAAACTTATGGGTAGCTAAAATTATTTTCTAACTACAAAAAATGGTTTTAAAAATAGTATGAAATGATTTTGTAGATTTTGTTTTATATTAATGTTATGTGAATTGCAAAGTTGTGATCGAGAATGTTGATTTTCTTGTGATGCGATGTATGTTGTGTCGTTTGATGATTTATTACGACGTGTTTGCATTTCATTGCATATTCATAAGAGACAGTGTAGCCTAAATGACATAGCGACGGTTAAGCCTAAATGACATAGCGACGGTGTAGCCTAAATGACATAGCGACGGTGTAGCCTAAATGGCATAGCGACGGTGTAATGGTACCACATGCATATAGTTAGAGAAGTTGGCCTCATTGCATTCAAGACATTGTCGGTGACTACTATATGATTTAATTTAACCGTTGGCTATGATTATTGCATCTGTGATGTGTATTGTATGATTCTGGTGCATTATGAATTTATGCTTTATCTATCCGTATTTACTTTTATATTGTTATGATATCTCACCCATTCTACTCCATGCGTAGATCGAGTTGTTTGAGGTATGGAGTAACGCCTCATATTGCGTAGATCGAGTTAGGTCTTGCTTTGATACGTAACACCGGAGATGGACGCTTGTTTTGTTTAGTTGATGTTTTCTTGAATGGTTTTTCGGAGTCTTGTGTACTCTCTTTTAAATTGAGAATTTTGTTAATTTTGATAATGATCGGATGATTGGTGGAACAAATTTTGAAATCTTTTTCGTTGAGCTAATAAAGTTAAATTATTGGAGACTTTAATGATGATGGTGTCGGTTCATATGAATTGCGTGTTTTGTATCATCTTATTAAATGTGAGCAAATTGGTATGATTGTATTAGATGATGAAATGTGGCATCCTATTTTGATGTTGTTTTGAATTTTATTCCACTCTGGTTTTATTGAATTATTTCAATGGGTGTTACAAACTACATGCTGAAAAAGCGAAACATTTACATTTGTCTATCATCTCAGTTCTGAAGAAGTTGTTGGATTGCTCGATTCAAAACTTGAAAATATGACTAAGCTTGTAAGAATTCTTAATAGTAGTTCTGCGGTGTCGGATGAGATTCTTCAGTTCGGAAATAATGCTGAAAATTTTAAAAGTCTTGGTTATGATAATCAAATTGTGAAGAACAAAGGATAAGAACTTGAAGTGAAGTTTGTGCATCCAAAGTAAAAACTGAAACAAAAGATGTCAAATCAAATATTCCAACATCAAAGATGTAACGTCCCGACATTTTTATATACAATTTTTTTATTTTAATAATTTTTATTATTTATTCAATAATTTATAGAATAATATTTCAATGGTTTGTATATATCTTCATATTATAATTAACTATAATAAGAATATTTAGTTTGATAAATTAATATTACTAAGATTAACCCTTAATTATTGTGTATTTTCTATATTATAATAATATTTAATATTGACTGTCAATGTTTATTTATTAGTTTATTATTATCATAAATTTATAAAGATGATAGAAAAACAGTTTAAATTATTTTAATTTAATTAATTAAGTAGCTATTTTGATGTGACTATGATAAATAAATGGAAAAGAAAATAACAGACTAAATAGTGTCTTGTGATTGCTAGTAGTTCATGATTAACTTAAATCGATATAGTAAATAAATCTAACTATTAATGTTAATAATATATGTACTGATAGTTATTATTACTATTAGTATAATAGAATAATATGTACATATATATAAAAGTGCATGGCTGTGTTAGTCGTTGAATAATATGTGCAGCATAATCACGTGAGATATTTTAAGTTGGGTAGTGGACTAAATGGTACTGTATAGACTAAATAAATAAAATTAGTTTAAAACCTAATAAGTCATGTGTGGTTGCTGTTATTATTTTATAAATTAAGTTTGGATAATTATAATTTATATGTGTGGAAAAAAAATTAACAAGAACATAATGATGCTAGTATTTAGTAGTGGTAAGGAATGAATAGATAGATGTATGATACGTGTAATGTGAGAAGTTTTAAGTGGAGGAAAGTGATGGTTAACTAGGTGAGTTTGTTTCCTAAAAAAATGGAGGATAGGTGGACTAAATAAAAGTTAATTGTTGAAAGTTAATAAATTAAATAAATATAACTTCTCCACTTTAAAAAATAAATAAATAATCACCTTCAATTCCACAAATTAAGTCTTCCTTCTTACTGTTCAATATCAAAACTATATTCGATAGTCTTCTATCAATTAATCAATTAACCACGTGCTTCAGAAAAAAAGGATTTAATTCTTCAACAACCGCACAAAGATAGAACTCCACGTTGATACCAAATTACTAGAGGTATTCAATTGTGGTACATGTCTCAGATTTTGTTCCTACAATTAAATAGTAGAGTTTCTAAAAGTATTGTGATGCAAAAAGATATAAGATAAGGGTTTTTTCCGCATATACTCATGCTACATATGATAATATTATGGAATGGTAGTAGAATATCCTCTATTAAATAATTTAGGGGAAAAGGGAAAGAAAAAACATTAATATTTATTGGTTTGATTCATATATAAAGTTTTATTAGTAATTGTATATTTAATTTATGAATGTTTACACTAGCTTGTACTATCAGTATATGTTTCTTTTGCTATTAGATTGCAGTGGTGATTTTAGCTATTAAATGTGCTTTACCTTGAGCGTTATATAGACAAATTAATTGATTTGTGTGTACATTAATATGGTGTGTTTTCAAATACACTGTTTAAGTAATCATTATTATAGCTCGTTTGATTTGGCATAAAGTTTTGGATAGGTTATGTTCATATATCGTTACACATAATACATATTATAAATTGATTTGTGAAGTTTCTGTTGGTGTAATATAGTGACGGTTTGTTAGATTTCTTTTATGAAAGAGTATAAATAAAGAAATGTATACGAGACCACTTGATGGGTATTATTGTTAGGAACTTTCCTAAATTTTTGACACATGCTAGAATGTGTATAAATGAGTCAATGTAATACACCGTTGTAGCAAGTATGACGCTTTTCGAGCATGTGTGGCAGTAGTTTTTATGGCAAGTTTGATGTTTTTTGGGATTTCGGGCCCGTGTGGTAGTGGCCTTTGTGGCATGAGCCTTTGTGGCAGAAGCCTTTGTGGAAGGAGCCTATGTGACAGTCTCATTGAAACAGATTTATTTTATCCGGATCATTTGTGTGTCATATAATGGTCTTGGTCGCATTGCATTTTTTAAAATATAGTAATTATAAGAAGACAACATTAATTGTATGTTAATTGAGAAGTGCTTTGTTATTATTTTATGAAATTTTTTTATGGTTAGTATGATTCAACATGGATATGAAATTTGAGTCTTACAATTAACATTTTAGATATTCAAGGAGAAAGACATGATTGAATGTGGTGCTTGAAGCGCGTACGGGGGAAAATTGGATTTTGAAAATTTATCATTATATTTAATTACATAAGTTGTTAAGACAAACTATTTTATACTAGTTATTGTTATTGTTAGCATTTGAATTTGTTTAGAAATGTGGATATTGATTCTCTTCCGCTAGAAATTTTTAAACTATTATTGTGTTTTATCAAATCTATATTTCTATGAAAGCTCATTTCAGTTATCATTACATGATTCTATTTTATATAAAAAAAAAATAGTTTCATTTTTAATATGGAATTTTAAATAATATCTTGGAGAAAATCCAGGATGTTACAAAAGACATAAGAATAATCACTCAGGCAACAAGGCTCAACGATGTAGATGTCATTATTGTGGAATGTTTGGTCATGTAAAACCCTAGCGTTACAAGTTCTACGGTTATTGATAAGTGCCAAAATATAGTTACTTTGTATATATGTTTTGTGGAACTTATCCGTTCTTGTTTGTTAATATCGGTTGAATAACCCCGCTTTTTGTTGTAAATACGTTTTATTGCGTTTTGTGTACATATTGTACCGTTTGATTAGTTTTGAATTCTTTCTGTAGGTATTTGAGCGTGATTGGAGCAATGAGGAATAAAAGGTCCAAGATGCATTTTTGAAAGAATAAGGCAAAGCAGAAGTCATTCCAAGTTGTGCAGAGAAAGCAACAAAAGTTGCTTTTCTGGTGTCCATCGTCGGGAGGTGAGGTGGCAATGACAGGGCGCAATGAGCGTCGGAAGCTTCGCCGGGTGGTGCAGGTGCGGTGTAACTTTGTCAAAATCCAGTAACTCCTGACTTTGGCTCCCCAGCAACTCGCTGGGCGAGGAAGACTAGCTTCGTCGGGCGGTGTGAAGATATTTTGCCCAGATGCTTACGTGGAGCATCGTGGACCAAGTAATAAGGGACCAGTGTCGGGCGGTGCAATTGGAGCGCCGGGCCGTGGTTACGAGACAGATTTTGTATATAGTTTCATTTCACTTTTGTGTTTTATGGTTTTTGGGGTGAGTTTTTGTCTCCCAACTCCATCACTTTGATACTTTTTGATAGTATAGCTTAGAAAACAACACTAGTGCTTTGCTTATGGATGATTGGAGGTAGATTGCTCTTTGATAGGCTCTGGAAAATCTGTGTAAATTAGTGGTTTATCTCTGCTCCTCTCTATGTATTGATATATTTGTTGGGTATGTATATATATTTACTCTGAAATCATGTATATTTGTCGCCCTTGGCGTTGTATAAAGCTTGCTTTACAAATATGTGTTGGTGATTGTCTTAGGTTTTTACCTTGTGTTAGGGATTTGAGCTTTGCTAGAAATAGATTGCTTAGATTCTTACCTAGGATGATTATTTGTTAGTTTTTGAATGCTAGAAATAGGTTTAGAGCTGACATTTACTTAGAGTATCTAATCTTAATGTCTCTGTGTTGGTTATTTTGAGCTAGAGATAGTCGTTACGAGTGACGCGGTTGACTTCTGGTTGTTGAGATAGGCCAGACATGGCTATCGAGGTGATTCAGAAGGATTCTCAATTTGTGTTAGAAATAGCTTAGGTTGTGAGAGGTATGTGATGACACGAATGAGTATCGTAGGCTGAGTATAATTGGACGGTAGATTTAAGTCTGTGACGGGTAGCGTGCATTCCTTCCAGACAAGTTGTCTATCCTTTATACTTTTTGTTCATTTACTGTTTGTCTTTTATTTTCAACTCATTAACGATAGAATTGTCGAACGATGAATCAATAACCAATCTCTGTGGACACGATACGATATAACCTAGCAATCTCTGTAGACACGATACGATATAACCTAACTGGTTTGCACGGTGTGACAATACCATGGCATGACGAGAGGAGGTTACTAGCTTGCACAATAAAGGCATCGAGCTTACGACGTAAAACAAGCATGTTTTGTTTGTGTTAGTTTATGTGTGTGGTGACTTGTGTTTTAACAAGTTGAAATAGGACTTGTTCTTAATTTCAAATCTTAACTTTTCAACTTGTTAATTCATTTTCACCCGGTTTTCGTATCGTTATTTGTATTTGTTTTGTTGTGTCAAATTGTGATTTCTGCAAGCTTGTCGTGTTTTGTCGTATTTGTTTGGTTGTAAATTTTTTAAATTTTGTTTTTCTAATTCTTTTACTGTTGTTTGGACTCGAATTTTGGTCTGGTAGCTTGAGGTTGCATTTTGTGATTTTCCGAGTTTGATCGTTTCAACTCGCTGATGTATGGTAATGATAGTTTTTGAAGTTGGTACATGTCAGGTACTCGTTTATCACTTTCTATAGCATAACATGTTTAGGAAATTTATCATTTGTATAATTACCATGTCATTCATTCTTTTTGCATTACTTGCTTATGAATTGAATCACTTTAGTTCCCTTTTAACCATGAATGTGAGGAAGATTTCCATTATTCACATATGAGAGGCCACAATTCTTGTTTTAACTAGATTTTATTATGCTTAATCTTTTGTTTTGTGTTGATTGTATAAATGCATGAAAATGATCAAGGCATTTTTGTTAGATTTTGAGCACAACTTCCTTGGCCAAATATTCAATTCACCTTGTGAGTGTGCGAACCTTTGTTAACCCCTTTGAGCTTTTATCAATATCCATGTTTATTTGAACTTGATGCTTGTCTATGAGTGTTGAATTCACTTTTTTATGGATGTTGATTTCTTTGTTTCTTGAACCCTCAACTATATGTTGTTGTATGAATTTTTATCTTGTCTTAGAAAGTAGAGACTATTCACATAATGATGTTGGTTGGATTCAAGTTGGGAAGATGAATGTTTATGTACTTATATTGTGGTTGATATGAGGTTAAGAGAAAAAAATTGAAAAAGAAAGAAAAAAAGAGAAAAAGCTTTGAAAAACAAAAACAAAAAGAGTATGAATAATGTTGTGTTAATAAGTGAGGTGTTTTGGTTTTACAATTTGTGATGAAGAATAATTTTTATTGAGATTTCATGCTTGAGTCTTTTCGAGTTGATCACTCCCTTAGGTTTCGGTAAGTTTTTGTCTCGATTAGCTTTAAGACTTATCACTTGTTTATTAACCAAGCCACATTATAACCTTGAAAAGCCCTTGTGATTCTTGAATTTGTATTTTCAATACGTTTTTGGGATGAATGCATAATTTAGTCTTTTGTTTGCAAGATTGTGGATGAGTGTTTTTTGTCCCTCACCTTTGTGTGTTATTCATCTACCGATGAATTTTTGCTATATGTGATTCATGATTGAGCTTGTTTTGTTTTAGAATGTTTTGCATGATTTTTGTACTTAGGATTTGTTTCGTTTATATGTTGTCGTTGTAGGATGGTGGTAAGTATGTATTTGTCGTGTACATTTTTGTTTGAATCATACATTTGTTTTCGGTTTTAAAACTTGTTGATTCATTATTCTTTGATTATCGTATTTTGTTTTTTTAGGTTTAGTTGACTTTGTTTGAGGACAAACAATGTGTCAATTTGGGGAGAGTTGATAAGTGCCAAAATGTAGTTATTTTGTATATATGTTTTGTAGCACTTATCCATTCTTGTTTGTTAATATCGGTTGAATAACCCCGCTTTTTGTTGTAAATACGTTCTATTGCATTTTGTGTACATATTGTACCGTTTGATTAGTTTTATATTCTTTTTGTAGGTATTTGAGCATGATTGGAGCAATGAGGAATAAAAGCTCCAAGATGCATTTCTGGAAGAATAAGGCAAATAAGACTTCATTCTAAGTTGTGTTGAGAAAGCAACAAAAGTTTCTTTTCTGGTGCCCACCGTCGGGCGGTGAGGTGGCGATGATAGAGCGCTGTGAGCGCCGGAAGCTTTGCCAGGCGGTGCAGGAGCGGTGCAACTTTGTTAAAATCCAGTAACTCCTAACTTTGGCTCGCCAGAAGCTTGCTAGGCGAGGAAGACTAGCTTTGTCGGGAGGTGATATTGGTCGCCGGGAGGTGTGAAGATATTTTTCCCAAATTATTACGTGGAGCATCGTGGGCCAAGTAATAAGGGACCAGCACCGGGCAGTGTAATTGGAGCATCGAGCGGTGACTGCGAGACAGATTTTGTATATAGGTTGATTTCATTTCATTTTTGTGTTTTATGGTTTTTGGGGTGATTTTTTGTCTCCCAACTCCATCACCTTGATACTTTTTGATAGTATAGCTTAGAAAAAAACACTAGTGTTTTGCTTATGGATGATTAGAGGTGGATTGCTCTTCGATAGGCTCTGACAAACCGGTGTAAATTAGTGGTTTATCTCTTCTCCTCTCTATGTATTGCTCTATTTGTTGGGTATGTATATATATTTACTCTGAAATCATGTATATTTGTCGCCCTTGGCGTTGTATGAAGCTTGATTTACAAATCTGTGTTGGTGATTGTCTTTGGTTTTTACCCTGTGTTAGGGATTTAAGCTTTGCTAGACATAAATTGCTTAGATTCTTACCTAGGATGATTATTTATTAGTTTCTGAATACTAGAAATAGGTTTAGAGCTGACATTTACTTAGAGTATCTGATCTTAATGCCTCTATGTTGGTTGTTTTGAGCTAGAGATAGTCGTTACGAGTGACGCGGTTGACTTCTGGTTGTTGAGATAGGCCAGACATGGCTATCGAGGTGATTCGGGAGGATTCTCAATTTGGGTTAGAAATAGCTTAGATTTTGAGAGGTATGTGATGACATGGATGAGTATCGTAGGATGGGTATAATTGGTCGGTAGATGTAAGTCTGTGACGGGTGGTGTGCATTCGTTCCAGACAAGCTGTCTATCCTTTTTACTTTTTGTTCATTTACTTTTTGTCTTTTAGTTTCAACTCATTTAATCCCAAACTGATTAACGATAGAATTGTCGAACGACAAATCAATAACCAATATATGTGGACACGATACAATATAATCTGACCAGTATATATCACCCGGTAAAAATAAATACCAACTCTTTGCTTGCCGCTAAAACCGCAGTAACAGCTATCCCAAACATGTTGCATAACCCAAAAGAGAAGAGATTGATGTTAAAGCAAAGAAAAAGTGGATTTTAAAAAATGCTTCTTCTGGATTAATAGATCACACTTCTCTTGAAGTCTTTGCCAGAGAGGATTGGTATTTTGATAGTGGTTGTTATATGCACATGGACGGTGTCAAGAAATTTCTGGTAGATATTAAATCAAATTCCACTAGCTATGTCACTTTCGGAGATGGAGCAAAAGGAGCAATAAAGGGTGTTGGAAAACTGGAATGTGCAAGATTCTAGTCTTGATGATGTGTTGTATGTTAAAGGGATGAATGCTAATTTGATAAGCATTAGTAAACTATGTGACCAAGGTCTCAAAGTTAACTTTACTAGATTTAAATGCCTAGTAACCAACGAGAGTAATGAAGTCATCATGAAGGTAACCAGATCAAAAGACAACTGCTATATGTGGACTCCTCAAGAAGCAAGTTGTCCCTTCATATGCTTAATGTCTAAAGAAGATGAAGTTAATATATGGCATCAAAATCTTGGCCACTTACACCTGAAAGGAATGAAGAAAGTTTTGGCAAAAGAAGAAGTCAGAGGTATTTAGAATCTGAAGATTGATGAAGGAAGAATTTGTGGTGAATGTCAAATTGAGAAGCAAACAAATATTTCACACAGGAAGCTCCAACATCTGACAACCTCAAAAGTTCTAGATCTAATTCACTTGGACTTGATGAGACTTATCCAGGTTGAAAGTCTTAGAGGAAATAGGTATGCCTATGTTGTTGTTGATGACTTCTCAAGGTTCACCTGGGTGAATTTCTTCAAAGAGAACTCTGAAATGTTTGAAGTTTTCAAATATTTGTGTCTAAGGATTCAAAGAGAGAAGAAGTGTGGTATTGTTATAATTAGAAGTGACCATGGGAAGGAATTTGAAAATAGAAAGTTTTATGAATTCTACACATCTGAATGGATCAGTCATGAGTTCTCCTCACCCATCACTCTTCAACATAATAGTGTGAGGAACGCAGGAATATGACTATTCAAGAATGTTCCATGGTCATCTTTCATTCTAAGAAATTACCATATCACTTTTGGGCGAACGCAATGAACACTACATGTTATATAGATAATAGAGAGACTACCATATCTGGTACATTTGTCACACTATATGAACTGTGGAAAGGAAGAAAGCCAACTGTAAAATATTTCCATGTCTTTGGAAGTAAATGTTATATTTTGGCAGATCGTGATCAGGGGAGAATCTGAGACAACTAACCAAGGGCCCTCAATCAGGATTCAGAAGGATCATCCTAAGGAGCAGATAATAAAAAATCTTAATGAAGGGATAATCACCAAATCAAGGGAAATTGTGTCAAATGCTTGTTTTTTTTCTAAACTTGAGCCAAATAATATAAAGAAATCCTTGACTTATGAGTTATGGATTAATGATATGCAAGATGAACTTGGTCACTTCAAGTGAAATGAGGTTTGGGTCTTGGTACCAAGACCTGAAGGGAAAAATGACATTGGTACCAAATGGGTGTATAAGAAAAAGTCACATGAACAAGGAGTTGTTACCAGAAACAAATCCAGACTTGTTGCTCATGGATACACTTAAATTGAAGGAGTGGACTTTGATGAAACCTTTTCTCGTGTGGCTCTCTTGAAATCTTTCAGATTGTTATTTGGAGTGGCATGCCTTTTAAAGTTTAAATTTTTCTAAATGGATGTTAAGAGTGACTTCTTAAATGGCTATCTAAATGAAGAAGTATATGTTAAACAGCCAAAAGGATTTGTTGATCCTTCTTTTCCAAATCATGCGTTCAAACTAAAGAATGAATTATATGGTTTAAAGAAATCCCCATAATCTTGGTATGACATGTTGGCTGAGTTTCTCTATTTTTATGATTAGAATTAATTTTGGTAACACTAACTTAGAAACAACGTTTGAATAAGATGTTCTAACTTGCAGAGAAACATGTTGAACAAGATGTCCTATCTAGGTAATATGGCATCATGTCTATTACAGTTGTGCACTTGGAGATATTGGGTTATAATAGATTCTGAATATTATGAGAATATTAGGTTATTTTATGTGGCGTCCAAGACTGAGGAATCAGAGATTCTATTTGAATTTAGAAGATTAATTTGTTTTTATAAATGTTGAGACATTTTAGGAAACATTGGATTTAAGTCCTTTTTATGCAAAAATTATGTAGATATTTAGAAGCTGCCGTGCTGCGTTTTTGAAGTTATTATACCCCAAAAATTTTCCTCCTATTTCCCAATTCAATCCATATCTCCATACTCAAGCATTCCTCAAGGGTTGACCAGATGAACCCTCTCCTAAGCAATCAACTCACAACTAGGGTTTTGATTCTCTCAAGTCAAAGATGATTTCTAATTTCTCAAGTGGTCATAATACCTCCTCATATGTCTCAAGGTATCACCATGTCAAGTTTCAAGCCTTACAGCTCAAGTTTGCTCAGTCAATTGCTCAGATGGTTGAAAATCAGTTGTATTGGACAAAAAATCAATTGTGCTCAACATACAGTCAAACTTCATTATTTTTTGTCAACATCAATATTTTGAGGTCACATTCATAATTTGATCAAGATTTGATCATGATTCATCAAGAAAATTCAAGATTTGGTCAAAAGTCAAAGTTTCCAAATTAGGGTTTCTTGACAAAAAGTCAACAGAACTTTGACCAGGCATCACTTTCACATACTTTATCAGAATTTTTTCCCCAAAATCTCATTTTGAATAGAATTAAATTCTCTACAACTTTGTGTCTCACCATCTTTGGCCAAAAATGCTTCATTTGAAAGTTAGGGATCAAGACATTATAGGTCCTTCTAAAAGTCAACAAAAAGTCATGTTTTATCAAAGAAGTGTACATGAGCATGGAAACTTCAATAAATATGAAACCAAAAAGAGTGTTTAGAGGACATCTTGATCTTTCTAAAAAGTCCAAGAACACTTCAAAATGTTGAAAATTGAGCAAGATACAAGTTGTGCAAGTTTGACATTTTTGAAAAAGTGCATGAAGAGAAATACTTAGCAAATTCAAATTTTTTCTAAATGGGCTTAAGTTTATGTGATCCAAACTTGTTCTTAAGATTATCATGACCTCCAAGACCAATTGCATGCCTCCTTTTATTTTATTTTATTTATTTTAGATTTTATTCATTTAAATCCAATTTTAATTAAAATAAAAAACTAAAATCAAATTAATTGATGCAAGGCTGGATATTTGTCATTCTTGAAGTCCAAGATAGTCATGCTAGCTGGCCAATTTCATTCAAGACTTGATTGCACAAGATTGAGACCAATTTGGAAAATTTTGATGCAAATTTGAATGATTGAAAAATCAAATATATTTTCATCAATGCCATATATTGTCTTCACATCTCTTGATCTAATTTCCATCCTCTATAAACACACAAGCTATTCAGATGATCCAAGGACGAAATTTGGCATCCAAGAACCCTAACCTAACTCAAAAAAGTCTGTGAATTGCAAGGCATTGGCAGACCAGGTTTTGCTTCGGTTCAAGCCATTCCAAGCATTCAAACAGCTTCTTAGTGATCCTCTGATTCATTCCAGCCATTTACAATCGATCAAAACATCCAGAAACGTAAAATCACAGTTTCACTTTTCAAATTTCGATTTCAATGATTCATGCACTTTTAACATGATTTGATTATATATTTGTGTTCTTGATGCTATTTCGAAGCTTTCTGTATGGTTCGATTCATGTTTGAGCGCAGGTACAAGCTTTCACCATTATTAGGGTTAAGAGCTCAGAATTAGGGCTTTATGAATCAAGCAAAATTGGACTAAACCATGGGCACCATCGTGTTCAGAGGATCAATTCCAATCGATCCATGATCTCATATCTCATTTATCATTCGTATTTTTCGAGTTTTGATTTTTGCAGGGATGTAGCTACGAACTAGTATTGTCGGTATAAGTTTACCCACAAAAAAGCCATGGGTAATGTCTGTGGGAAATTCAAATCGGGGACGAAGCCCCAGCGCGCGCGTTTTTTTTAATTAATATTTTAAATTTTATTTTAATATATATTAATTTTGTTTCGTTTACTAACAAACAAAGAAGTTAGCTTAGTTGGCAAGGAGGCACGCTGGTGACCACAAGGGCTTGGGTTCGATCCTTAGGGTTGTGCATATTTTTACCAATTTTCCAAAGTAACCCTTATTTTCTTATTTTTCTTATTTTCTTATTTTCTATTTTCTTTTCTTAATTATCTTTAAAATATTTTTTAAATACAACAAAAAATCACAAAAATATTTTTCCTTCTAAATATTTTCTCTTCTTTCAATTTAATCCTTTCCGCGATATTTTTCCTTTTATTGTAACTGCTCACACATTGTAATAGCTAGGGTTTATTTTTTCGCATATTTTTTTACTATTATCTAACTGCTCATGGGATGTAATAGTTTAATTAGGGATTTACTTTCCACAATTTACTTTCCGCACCTCTATTATGTAACTGCCCCAAAGCCATGTAATAGTGTACGACATTTACTTTCCGCTTTTATTTTCTGCATTCTCTTATAAATTGTCTATTAAATTTCTTAGATGTATGCTAACTAGGGTTTCTATGGCAAGATAAAATCAATCTTAGATCACCCTAATTCAAGACTAATATATTTGAATTCAACGCACTCTTGCACACTTACACCCTTAGGGTATCCTCTCTTG
Source organism: Vicia sativa (assembly GCA_021764765.1). Classification (NCBI taxonomy): domain Eukaryota; kingdom Viridiplantae; phylum Streptophyta; class Magnoliopsida; order Fabales; family Fabaceae; genus Vicia; species Vicia sativa. Next base: position 139,764,911 of record CM038795.1, on the reverse strand, counting down.
TTGCCTTACGAGTAAAAATGGTCATGTCCCTCGAACGTAGGGGTACCATTAGCAAAGTCCCTCGATTCAATAATCATCACAAAGATCATAGTCCCTCGACGACCCTCGATGTTGCCTACGAATATATGATCTTCTCCCTTGGTTGTTGCCTATAAATAAGTGATAATCGTCCCTTCGAATTGATAAAGGTATCCTTACATGTTGTCTTCGATGACCATACAATGATCCTACGCCTATCCCTTCACATCCAACGGATAGAGTTACCTACCAACTATTGGTATGGATAACACTATCCTAAAGGAGAAGGAAAATAACAAGAACGACCTTCTGAGTAGGTAATAAGACTTTTAATTGCTTGTTCAATCAAATACTTTTCACACCTCACACTCTTTTCAAACTATTTTTCAAACAAACACTTTGTATACATTCCAACGAGAATCATTACAAAGTTACATTTTTCTAAACAAATATTTCTGAACACTTCGTATACATTCTTGAGGACTGATACAAGAATCGTTATAAAGTCAATGTGAAATACTTTTCAAACACACAAACACAGAAAGCAAGTTTTCAAAAATTGAGCTAAGCAATTGAAAGTCCGTAGATAACTACGGATGGAAATGGTGTTAATACCTTCCCTTTTCATAATTACCTCCAATACTCAGAATCTAACGAAGGTCTTTTCTTGTTCTTTTCACCTTCCCTTTATTGGATAAAAGAAAAGTCGGTGGAGACTCTTGCTAACCGCAACATTTGCGATAAAACATAAAAAAAAAAAAGTCAGTTCTCCCACCGTGTTACAGAAGCCCAAATCCAGACCAGACTTTGCTAATAAAAAGAATGCCACAAACCTAATTTAAAAGTGTGGAACGCATTGTATCTTCTAGTGAGATTTTTGGGTTTGTGTGTTCTTGTTAATTGTGAGCCTATCTAATATCATCTTGATATTAGAGTAGGACTGTCTTTATTGAGTTGTAAGTTTTGTTAATCATTCTTAAGCTTTTAAGCATTGAGTGATTGTGTGTCTTTGAAGTGTAACTTCTGAAATATTCTAAGTTTTAGAGTTTTCATCATTGTAGTGATTAAAAGGAAAATGAGAAGGGTCTCATACCTAGGTGGGTCTTAGGTAGAAGTTAAGCACGGGTAGTGATTAGGTGAGTAGATTATAAATTGGAGATGTTTTGCTGAAGGTATACAAATTGATACTATTTAGTGGATTTCGTCTCTGGCTTGGTAGTTGTAACACCCCATTTCTACCTGACAAATATTATTAAAATCAGAGTTACAAAATATTAACATACAAATAGGATGATACACATACTACTCAAAAACAACAGTATTTAATTGCATGTAAAATATATACATAACACTTAAAACTCGGATGAATGATAACAACAAAAATTAGTTTTTGAAAACGAAACAACTTTTATAATTAAGCACCAGAATCATAATTTTCAACTTAAATGACATAACACCTTTGTCCAACTGAAAACAACTTCAAAACCACAAGTACTTAACAAAATCAACTTAAAATTCACCAACTGAAATCATAACAACAATAAAGTAACAAACGTTCATCCCCCGAGTGTTACGTATCAAAGCGACGATACCGACTCGAACTAATGAAGGTAAACAATTTTCACTTTGGATTACCTGCATGTTACCAACATAGGGTAACATTCACACAGAAGGGGTGAGATGTTGAACAATAAAATCGGATGCATGATAAATACTATATTAGGATCAGTTCATGAAAAAATCACCACTTTACAGCTTTTAAATAACATTTATCACACCAAGTCATCCATACAATGTACAATTCATTCATCAGCACAACAACTCGGGATGCAACCAGAAATGCGACTTATTACAATGCACATGCATGTGGTACCAATAGGGAAAAACCCTTAACTTATTATTGTCAATTAATAGAGGCATCAACAAGGTATAAGCCTTCAACTTTCAACTTTTTCCAATACAGGGCCAACTTACAGAGCATGAGATCCCAACTTGTTATGCTATGCATGCGACAACAACTACAACATCAACTATTCAACAACAACACAACAACGACAAACAACAACAAACAACAACGACAACACAACAATTCAATACTTGCCACAGGCCTACCACTTAGTCTTGCCAATAAATAGAGCCATTTCAACAACAACATATATCCTACAACTTCGCATCTTCAGCAATACAGACATTACAACAGCATAGAAAAATTCACAATTACAATCGAAACCCATTGCAATAACACTACATAATTATTCAACTATACGTCTATATTCGGTTATTAGGCGTTCTGAGACGGCTCCTCTAATATTAACCTATTGCAAATCTTATATAAGCTAGTACTGCTATCAATAACTTCTACTGCTACTAATGCTACTAATTAATTTCCTACTGTTATTTTATTGCTAATATCTTCCTGTTACTATTTCACAATTAACTCTTACTGATATCCCTTAGTAATAGTTCTCTTCAAAAATTACTATTGTTTCCTGCTACTAAAACATCTCTACCATTAATATATAACAATTACTAGTGTCTCCAGCTATTTTACTAACCCTGTAATTTATAATTACAACCATGTATCTAACAAATCATCTCTGCTATTGTTTTAATATTAACAGTCTGCTATTATTATTTTTCAACAATTCCATCTTACTTCCACTAGTTTCTAATATTTTTATATTATCCTTGCTTATCTGATAATATTACTTACTACCATGTTCTACTAGTATGATTCTACTGTCTGATACATATATATACACACTACTCTATAATTTAATATTACTAACTCTATAGGTATCAAATTATCTCTGCTACATGTATACTAACTATGCATTTCAATTGAACTAATTTCTTGAAATACTACTGTTAATTATCTACAACGTACAAAAAATAACAAGAGGTCCATAAGTTGTGACGGTTGGCACAACTCCTGACGGTTGCCACCATTTCCAAGTGTGTGCCCCTCGGCACACCTAACGCGACGGTCGACACAGGTCAGGGGGTGTGCCCCTTGGCACACATAATATGACAGTCGACATACTTATGTTCTTTGCGTCGTTCAGTTATTTCTTCTAATTTTTCCAGAATTCCTTTGATTCTCAATTTCTCACTCGATTATCAATCTCAGACCAATACGACATATAATCACAATAACATAACATAACAACTATATCGTCATGGTATAATTTCCAACAACATAATCATCGAATTGTAATACTGCAACGATATTAGAAAATTATGATAGTGCCAATATCAATTCAGAAACAACCACTCACATCATTAAAACAATCAGATATGGAAAAATTCATGATTCGGTATAATCCATAATAGCAATTATACACACAACAACAATTTTACACAGACCCAATCCCTACATAATATTCATCATAAATCCCATTATAGAGTAAGAACTCCACCCTTACCTTGGATTGAAGGTCTCTCTATAACTCTCCGATTGCACCTAGATTTTTTCCTCTTTTCTCGTTTTCTCTTCTAAATCAGAATCAAAAGCTAAAAAATTTCCCAAATATGCAACTACAGCGCGATGATGATATCTCTCAACTCAGACCTTATTTTGAAGATCCCAACAGTCGAAAGTTAGATATAGTTGTTGCGAACCTACCCTCAAAATTTGAGCACGATCCAACGAATAACGAATCGAGGATTGTCGATTTAGTGGGACTACTGCAAGAAAAACGGGAATGGGTTTCTCTCCTCCATTCTCTCTTCTCTATAACTTCCCGCGATCAATTCTTCAACTTTCTTCTCAATTAACTTAATTCTCCTTATTTATCTTAACCTTATAACTTTATTATTCTTATTAGGCCTAACTCTCACGCCCCTACCTTTGCTACATACAACCATAGAAATAAGCCCATATAATTAATCTTATAACTATTCTAATGTTATTTCTACAACTAATCAACCAATTAATCCACTAGTTAACCAACTAATAAAATCATATCAACTTATACCGACAAATTTCAACAAATAATTGAAAAATAATTTAATTAAATGATTAATTAAATTAACGGGCGTTACAGTAGCTCCCAAACGTAAGTGTTGTTGTACACCGAACTAGGTTAACAATTTTGTGTGTTCCTTTACTTTCAAGCAATCTTATCTGTATTTATATTGTCATTGTCTTTTAATTAGATATCAGTGTCTCGGCATCTGGTAGGACATCTGATATTTGCATACCAGAATTTTAAACCCAAATAATTTCTTGCTCTTGCAATCTATCATAGAGAACTTTTCTAAGCACCCTTATATCTCAAGTGCTTCATATGTTTTATTTAGGATTGATTTCTAATATCATAAGAGAACTTTTATAATGGGTGTCCTTTAGGTTTCATGCGGATCACTAACGGCAGATTCTTGAGTGAACATAAGCATTAAATGGATGACAAAGATTTCTTAAGACTGGTGCATATAGAAAAATAATAATCTTAACTCTAACCTCGGTCATGACAAAACACCAAGGTAATAAGTATTTTTTTAAATTACATAAATAAATGAGAATTTAGTTATTTATTTAATTAAAGTCTTAAGTATTTATTTTATTTGGATTAATTGGATCATTTAATGAGGAAAGGTCTGGAGGTGTGCAGAGTAAATGGTGGGTGTGAGAGTAAATCACTCTACTAACTACTAGGTATGAATTAATTATTTTATTGTAATATTAAAAGGAAATATAAAAGGAAAATAAAGGAAAAAAGAGAAGGTTTTTTGGAGGAATCATTTCACGTAGAGTTGGAGAAAGAAGAGAAGAGAGGAAAAGTCGACGCCGAGAGAAACCGAAGAATCATCGCGAGGTAAGGGGTGATTTTGTTTGGTTAATATGTCTTATGGGTTTTGGGAACCAATGAGATGATTGGGTATGTTAGGAAATGAAATTATAGGTTTATAGCATGAAACCCTAAGTTGTGTCAGTATAGAGAAGAATTGATCAGTAGTGTGTCAGATGACTGATAGGAATGTGTAAATTATGTTGTTTGATGTTAAAATGGCGTAAAATGGCTTTAGATTAGTGTTCCCAATATTGCAATTCGTGTTTGAAAGTTTGGAAATGGTTATGGATGCATAAAGCATCAAAATATCAAATTTTATACAGTCGTGGAAACCGGTTCCTGTGGGGAGGAACCGGTTCCATTAAATTCAAAATCGGGATTTTGTACATGGGAACCGGTTCCTGTGGGGAGGAACCGGTTCCCATACAAAAATCGAGGACTCAATTTTAAAACACAGGAACCGGTTCCCTATGGGAAGGAACCGGGTTCCCCATACAATTTTCCAGGAGCGTGTTTTTCAAAGATTGTGGGAACCGGGTTCTCCCAGTGAGGAACCGGTTACCACTGTGTATTTTTCCAAAATTTCTAAAACTTCAAAAATTCATATTTTCTAAACCGTAACTCCAATTCGAGTGTCGTTTTCGGCGTTATTTCTTAAATTTAAAATTCTACCTCTTAGAAAGGAAAAATATTATTTTCTCAAAAATTATTTTGAAAGAGCCGAGTCCCCGATTTTTGAAAGTATGGATTGAATTACGGATGATGGGTAATTAATACGAATGGTCAGTGTTACCGAATGAAAGCTAATACATACCATGATATAATTGATATTCATTATGATTTGAATGTGATATGTTGATGAATGGGCATTGTGTGAAATGTATTGATATTATGATCAGTGGAATAATGTGGCATGCTTTTATGATTGCATGCATATACATTTGTTAATTGGTTCATTCCCATTGTGCGGAAGTGAGCTTGCAGAGCCAATAGACTTACTGGGTTGGAGGTAGTGAGGCTAGATTCTTGACCCAATGGTGGTGGGCGAATCATGGATTACACTGTCTTTCCACGAGTAAACGGAGCAGTGGGTGAACGCGGTTCACGTATTGGTACCACATGCATAGAGTCTGCATTGCATATGGAATTGTAACATGTTAGGATGGTTTCCAGTGTTGCAATTGCCATTGTTTGATATATATATACATGATCATTGTGTGAACTGTTTTCCGATTGTTTATGATCTTGTGTTCGGTTGATGAACTAATATATTCGATTATTCTGTTGGATCTAAGAACGCATAATACATATTATATTGAATTGAAATCTCACCCTTACTTTAACAATTTCAGATCCGAAGTGATTAGCTGCTTGGAGTTGGTGAGGATAGCTTTAGATTCGAGTTTAGTCCGCGTGTCAGTGTCGTGCTCTGGTAGATGTAACACTGGGGAAACGATTGTTTGGAATCCTTAATGGATATTTTAAATAGTTTTGAATCATGTTAATTTATTATCCTGGAATAACTGTTGAGTGGTGTATTCGGGATTTAATTATGTTTCATTTCCGCTGATAAACATAATTTTGAGTATGATTTAATTGATGAATATTCTTCAGTGAAAGCATGACGCTGTTTGGTCAAATTTTTATGATTTAAATTGTGACGCCTCTTAATTGTGGATTAACTCTGATTATTTAATTCTATAAAACGCGGGTATCTAGAAGGGGTGTTACAATAGTGGTATCAGAGCATAGTCGGTCTTGTCTTAGTGTCGTTATCCCTTTTAGTATGCGACTAGTGTAAGTAACACTGTCGATACTTGTGTGCTGATGTAGATTGTTTTGTAATGTTACAGAACAATGGCTGGAAGAGGTAACGGAAGGAATGATGATGCTATTGCTGAGGCTTTGGGAATGTTAGCTGGAGTGCTCGGAGGGAATCAGCAGGGAGCTGCGATTGGTGCTGACAGACAATTGGGGAATTTTCAGAGGAATAATCCTCCGTTGTTCAAGGGTGCACATGATCCCGAGGGTGCTCAGAAGTGGTTGAAGGAGATCGAGAGGATCTTCAGAGTGATTGATTGTGCTGAAGGGCTGAAGGTGAGATATGGTACTCACATGTTGGCAGAGGAAGCTGATGAGTGGTGGGTTGCTACCAGGACTGAATTGGAAGAAGATGGAATTGCATTGACTTGGGCTGTGTTCAGGAGAGCTTTTCTGAGAAGGTATTTTCCTGAAGACATTCGGGGTAAGAAGGAGATTGAATTTTTGGAGCTCAAGCAGGGCAACAAGTCTGTGAGTGAGTATGCAACGAAGTTCACTGAGTTAGCAAAGTATTATGCTAATTATCCTAACGACGCAGATGGAGAATTTTCCAAATGTATCAAGTTTGAGAATGGTTTGCGAGATGAGATCAAGCAGGGTATCAGGTATCAGCGTATTAGGAGGTTTCCTGATTTGGTTGACTGTAGTAGGATTCTAGAAGAAGATCTTACTAGTACTAAAGTGAATGCTCAGAGTTATGCTGACCGTAAGGGTAAGAGACAGATGGATCGCAGTAAGCCTTATGATAGGAATAATCATAGATCTGGAGGTTGGAAGAAGCCTAGTGGGGGAGACTCTGGTTCTTCTGGTTCTTCCGTAAAGTGCTACAGATGTGGTGAATTGGGTCACCGAGCTCTTGAATGCAAGGCTGAGGCGAGGAAGTGCAACAATTGTGGGAGAGTTGGTCATTTAGCTGCTGAGTGTAGATCCCGAAGAGTAACTTGTTACAATTATGGCAAAGAAGGATACACTCGTCCGCAGTGTACTAAGCCAAAGAAAGAGCAAGCTGGTGGGAAAGTGTTCGCTTTGTCCGGATCGGAAGTTAAGCCTGATGATCGGTTGATTAAAGGTACATGTTTTATTAATGGCAATCCTTTAATTGCAATTATTGACACTGGAGCGACACATTCTTTTATTTCCTTGGACTGTGCTAAGAGATTGAATCTAGAAATTTCTAATTTGGATGGAAGTATGGTTATTGACACTCCTGCGTCGGGTTCAGTGACTACTTCGTATGTGTGTAGAAATTGTCCCATCGTTATTTTCGATAGAGGGTTCGGTATGGATTTAGTGTGCCTACCTTTAGAACAACTTGATATTATCCTTGGGAATGAACTGGTTGGTCTTCAACCAGGTTCATATCAATTGTTTTGAGAAGACGGTTATATTTCCTGAGGTAGCTAAAGTTGAAGATGCGATAATGTCAGTTAAGCAAATGAACTCAGCTGTCAGAGATGGTGTTGTAGTGTTCATGTTATATTCTTTAACGGAAGTGAAAGGGAAGGCTAAGAGTGGTGAGTTACCTGTTGTGAATGAATTTCCAGAGGTGTTCCCGGAAGATGTTAATGAGTTACCACCTGAGCGAGAAGTGGAGTTTACTATAGATTTGATTCCTGGAACTAGTCCGGTGTCGATGGCGCCTTATCGCATGTCGGCATCTGAGTTGTATGAACTGAAGAAACAGTTGGAAGAGTTATTGGAGAAGAAATTTATTCGGCCTAGTGTTTCGCCGTGGGGTGCGCCAGTGTTGTTGGTTAAGAAGAAGGAAGGTACGATGAGACTGTGTGTTGACTACAGACAGTTGAATAAAGTGACGATCAAGAATCGGTATCCACTGCCGAGGATTGATGACTTGATGGATCAGTTGGTTGGAGCTTGTGTGTTTAGCAAGATTGATCTGAGATCTGGATATCATCATATTCGTGTTAAGGCGGAAGATATCCAGAAGACTGCGTTTAGAACGAGGTACGGGCATTATGAATATTCTGTTATGCCATTTGGAGTTACTAATGCACCTGGTGTGTTTATGGAGTATATGAACAGGATATTTCATCCGTATCTTGACAAGTTTGTGGTGGTATTTATTGACGACATTCTAATCTATTCAAAGGATGATGAGGAGCATGCAAAGCATCTCAGAGTTGTATTGGAATTGTTGAAGGAAAAGAAACTTTATGCGAAATTGTCAAAGTGTGAGTTTTGGTTAAGCGAAGTAAGTTTTCTTGGTCATGTGATTTCCAAGAATGGTATTGCTGTTGATCCTACAAAAGTAGAAGCGGTATCTCAGTGGGAAGTGCCGAAGAATGCTTCGGAGATTCGTAGTTTTCTTGGTCTGGAAGGTTACTACAGGAAGTTCATTGAGGGGTTTTCTAAGTTAGCGTTACCGTTGACTAAGTTGACGAGAAAAGGTCAAGCATTTATTTGGGATGCAGATTGTGAGAAAGGATTCCAAGAATTGAAGAGGAGGTTGACTAGTGCTCCGATTTTGATTTTGCCAAATCCGAAAGAATCTTTTGTGGTTTATTGTGATGCGTCCTTGATGGGGTTAGGAGGTGTTTTGATGCAAGATAGGCAAGTTGTGGCGTATGCTTCGAGACAGTTAAAGACTCATGGAAGGAATTACCCGACTCATGATTTAGAGTTGGCGGCTGTGGTGTTTATGTTGAAACTATGGAGGCATTATCTGTATGGTTCACGGTTTGAAGTGTTCAGTGATCATAAGAGCCTGAAGTATCTCTTTGATCAGAAGGAGTTGAATATGAGGCAGAGGAGATGGTTGGAATTTCTCAAGGATTACGATTTTGGTTTGAACTACCATCCTGGTAAGGCAAACGTCGTGGCAGATGCGTTGAGTAGGAAATCCTTGCATATGTCGATGTTGATGGTTCGGGAATTGGATTTAGTAGAGCAATTCAGGGATTTAAGTTTGGTTTGTGAGACTACTCCGAATAGTGTGAAGTTGGGCATGTTGAAGCTGACTAGTGGTATTTTGGAAGAGATTGAAATGGGCGAAGTCGATGTTGGTTTGGTAGATAAGCTGACATTGATTAACCAAGGTCAAAGAGGTGAGTTCCGAATTGATGAAAATGGTGTTATGAGATTTGGAGATAGAGTGTGTGTTCCGGATGTTGCTGAGATCAGAAAGAGTATCTTAGAAGAAGGACACCGTAGTGGATTGAGTATTCATCCCGGTGCTACTAAGATGTACCATGACTTGAAGAAGTTGTTTTGGTGGCCTGGAATGAAGAAGGAAATTGCCGAGTTTGTGTATGCGTGTTTGGTTTGTCAGAAATCAAAGATTGAGCATCAGAAGCCGTCGGGACTGATGAAACTGTTATTCGTTCCGGAATGGAAGTGGGATGGCATTTCTATGGATTTTGTGTCTGGTTTGCCTAGAACAGCGAAGAACTGTGATTCTATCTGGGTGATTGTCGATCGATTGACGAAGTCTGCTCACTTTATTCCGATAAGAATGGATTATCCGATGGAGAGGTTGGCAGAATTGTATGTTGAGAAAGTTGTAAGTTTGCATGGTATTCCGTCTAGCATTGTGTCGGATAGAGACCCGAGGTTTACTTCTAAGTTCTGGACAGGATTACAAGAAGCGTTGGGTACTAAGTTACGATTGAGTTCCGCGTATCATCTGTGACACCCCAAAATAATTCGGTAATTAAATAATTATGATTTTTAATTATTAAATTAATTGAGGACATAATTTATTTAATATATTGGATTATTAAGATTAATGATGGAATTAATTGGAGAATGAGAAATAATTATTTATTTTATTTATGTTAAAAGGAATAAAAGGAATAAAATAAAGAAAGAAGGGAAAAATAGAATCATTTTTGGAGAAACAAGAATACGTGAAGTGAGAAGAGGAGAAAAGGAGGAAGAAAACCTAGAAGCGTCAGAAGTCGAAGAACCCAGAAGGTAAGGGGTGATTTCGATTGGTTATTGTTTATTATAGGTTTTGATTTTAATATTATAGATCATGGCATGTTAGGAAATCTATGTTTAGGAATTTCTAGGTTCCCATGGATGTGTACCTAATAGTGTCAGTTGGTGTCAGATTGAGTCTGATTGTGTCAGAATATGTATGGAATATGATTAGAGTGTCAGTAGATGAAAATAAATGATGGAAATATGTTGTTTGATGTGATAATGATGTCAATAGGATGTGGTTTAGTGTTTTCCATGTTGGGATTCGTATGGACAAGTTTGGGTTGGATTGAGAATGAAGAAATGCTGTCAAAAGTGCAGGAAATGGCTTTTTAATACATAGGAACCGGTTCCCAGTGGAGAGGAACCGGGTTCCCCTTTGAAAAATTGGCAAAAACTGGAAAAATACACGTAGGAACCGGTTCCTGTATGGGTAGGAACCGGGTTCCCATACATTTTTCCAGAAACGAGGTTTTGGAACTTTTCAGGAACCGGTTCCTGTATATGTAGGAACCGGGTTCCACTTCAAATTTTTGAAAAATGTCAAACTTTGAAAATTCATAACTTTCAAACCGTAAGTCCGTTTTGAGCGCCGTTTTGGACGTTATTTTCTAAATTTAATGCTCTATTTTATGAAATGAAAATATTTTCAAAACTTGAAATTATTTTGAAAATGGGCCATTTTCCTAGATAGGTGACTTTTGATTGACGCATATTGAATTGTACATAACAGAGATCCTATGTTGATGGATGTATTGTATGGTGTAGATGTAATAGCATGTTTATGCTGATGTTAGATGTATGCATGATTGGTGATGTATCATGGTAATTGGTTGCATGTTTATGCTGATGTTAGATGTATGCATGATTGGTTGATGTATCATGTTGATTGTGGTGATTCAGTTATGTTAAATGAATGTATACATAGACTGATTGATGTTGCATGCTAGTGATGTGCGTGCATTTGCATTGTTTGGTGAAGTTAATTCCCATTGTGCGGAATTTGACTTGGATTGCCGATAACCGATACCCGAGTGAGGATGGGTGGTTAGGCTGGATTCGTGTCCGGGTGGTTATGGACGAATCGATGGAACTGTATCCGGTTGATGATGGATCAGTGATGGGTGACTTGGTCACGTGTCGGTACCGCATGCATTGAGTCTGCATTATATTTGTATGAAGTGGTAACATGTTAGGATGTCTTCCAATGTTACTCTTCTTTGATTGTTATGATTATGCATGATGAATGTGGTTGTGTGTGTGAATCTGGATTTTTGTTAAGTGGGTGAAATAATATGCTTGTGATATATTATTGATTGAAAGACTTATAATATGATTTAATTATGAGAAGTCTCACCCTTACTTTACCATTTCAGATTAAATTAGCAGCTGAGGAGTCGGTGAGGATGGCTCTAGAGCTTATCTTTTTAGTCCGTGTGTCAGTGTCATGCTCTGATTAGATTGTAACACTGGGGAACGCTTAGTTAAGAGAATCATTATTGTTTAATTGTTTTGGATTTGAATTCTTTGAGAACCATGATGTTTTATTAAATTTTGGTTTTGGTATTTCCGCTGTGTAAGACATGGTCTTATAATGATTGAATTGTTGGATGATGATCCTCAGTGTAGCATGGCTACTGCTTGATTGAAGGTTATTTTATTTATTAATTGTGACATCCCTCATTATGCCGTGTTAACTCTGATTAAAGATGATTTAGATATTAATTCACATAATATATTCGGGGTATTTAGATGGGGTGTTACAATAGTGGTATCAGAGCATAGTCGGTCTTGTCCTGTGTCGTTATCCCTTTAGTATGCGACTAGTGTGAAGTGACATTGTCGATACTTGTGTGTTGATGTAGATTGTTTTGTTATGTTACAGAACAATGGCCGGAAGAGGTAACGGAAGGAATGATGATGCCATTGCTGAGGCTTTGGGAATGTTGGCTGGAGTGCTCGGAGGGAACTAGCAGGGAGCTGCGATTGGTGCTGACAGACAATTGGGGAATTTTCAGAGGAATAATCCTCCGTTGTTCAAGGGAACGCATGATCCCGAAGGTGCTCAGAAGTGGTTAAAGCAGATCGAGAGGATCTTCAGAGTGATTGACTGTGCAGAGGGGTTGAAGGTGAGATATGGAACTCACATGTTAGCTGAGGAAGCTGATGACTGGTGGGTTGCTACCAGAACTGAACTGGAAGAAGATGGTGTTGCACTGACTTGGGCTGTGTTCAGGAGAGCTTTTCTGAGGAGGTATTTTCCTTGAGGACATCAGAGGTAAGAAGGAGATTGAGTTTCTGGAACTCAAGCAGGGCAACAAGACTGTCAGTGAGTATGCTTCGAAGTTTGCTGAGTTAGCGAAGTATTATGCTCATTACCCCAACGATGCAGATGGAGAATTTTCCAAATGTATCAAGTTTGAAAATGGTCTTCGTGATGAGATTTAGCAGGGTATTCGGTATCAGCGTATCCGAAGATTTTCTGATCTGGTTGACTGCAGTAGGATCCTAGAGGAGGATCTTGCTAATACTAAGTCGAATGCTCGAGGGCATGTTGACAGGAAAGGTAAGCAACAGATGGATCGTGGTAAGCCTTATGATAGGAGTAATCAAAGATCCGGAGGTTGGAAGAGATCTGGTGGAGGAGATTCGAGTTCTTCCGCTAGGTGCTATAAGTGTGGTGAGACAGGACATCGTATGGTGGACTGTAAGAGCAATGATAAGAAGTGTTTCAAGTGTGGAAAGTTCGGCCATGTGGCCAATGACTGCAGAGTGAAAGTGGTGACTTGTTACAATTGTGGTGAAGAGGGTCATACTCGTCCTCAGTGCACAAAACCCAAGAAAGAGCAAGCTGGTGGGAAAGTGTTTGCATTGTCTGGATCAGAAACTAAACCAGATGATCGGCTGATTAAAGGTACATGTTGTGATACGGTGAACTGACTTTGTAGGATTTTTGTATCCAAATGTGCGGATAGCAAGAGTCGCCACCGACTTTTATTTTTATCCAATTAAGGGAAGGTAAAAGTAACAGAAAAAGACCTTCGTTAGATTCTGAGTTCGGGAGAATGGTTATGAAAAGGGAAGGTATTAGCACCACTTTCCATCCGCAGTTTATTCTACGGGCTCTTAGTTGCTCTTAGATAACTTTTTAAAATTTGCTTTCTGTGTGTTTGACAAAGATGTTTTGAAAAGGCATTTCGCTTTGACTTTGTAATGACTCATGTAGGAGTGTATACAAAGTGTTCGGAAATGTTTCGTTTTTTTGAAAAGAAAGTTTGAACTTTGAAAAAAAGTGTGTGGTGTGAAAAGCATTGGATAGAGCAAGCAACTAAAAGACTTATTTACCCACTCAGAATTGGTCATTTTGTTGTACTTCTACGTTCCTTTAGAATAGCGCTAGCCATACCATTAGTTAGTAGGTAGCTCTATTCGTTGGATGTAAGCGGGACATTCGAAGGGACATCGGATGGTCATTGAAAGCAACTTGTAGGAAGTATCCTAGCACATTCGAAGGGACTATCATCATTTTTCGTAGGCGACAATCGAGGGTCAAGATCATGTATTCGGAGGCGACATCGTGGGTCTTATGATCTTTGTATCGAAGGGACTATGATGATTTGTTTGGAAGGCAACGGTGCTAGAATACCTCTACGTTCGAGGGACATGACCATTTGAAATCGAAAGGCATCGAGAGAGAATTACCCTAAGGGGTGCGTGTGTGAGAGAAGTGTGTCAAATTCAGATATTTTATCTTGAAAGTTAGTGTGAGCTATGTCCAATTATTATCTTGCCATACACGCCTAATTACTAGCAATTGATAAGGGTGCGGAAAGTAAAATGCGGAATGTAAAGTGCGGAAAGGTAAACCTACGTTATTACATGGCTTTGGGGCAGATACATAATTTAACTTGCGGAAAATAAAAGCCTAATTTAAACTATTACATCCCATGAGCAGTTACATTATTGGAAAAAATAGAATGATAAAAAGAAAACGTCCGAAACGGAGCAACCTGTGAGAGAATGGGAAATCGGAAAATACGAGATGAATTGAATAAGAGGAAAAATGTTAGAAAAATGCAATTTTTAATATGAGAAAATTAATGCATGCTGGAAATAAGATAAATATACTAAGATAATTTTTTTGGAATTTTTAGATGTATTTTAGTAATTAAAAACTAATTTAATATGATTTAAATGTTAAAATCAAAATAAAAATAAATATGCATGCAAAAAGGTATTTTTTAATTTATTAAATTAAATAAACATTTTATAAAACTACTGTAAAAAGAAAAATATTTTTTAGTAATTTTTTAAATGCAGAATAAAAATGTGAAAACAATTAAAATATAATGCAAATATTAAAAAAAACATGAAAATATTGAAAATATGTGAGTTTGGAAAAGAAAAACCAAGGTTGGTCCTGGCATGGTTCGAACCCACGTCCTGGGCTTCAAACTTTGAGATTCACTGCGCTGACCAACTGAGCCACGTTGCGTTTGTGTTTTGAAACGGAGCGAATGGAAAATAACACGCGTCGCCTCCTGGTCTCTCCCCGCTCGCGCCAAGCTTCGTCTTCAACCTTTTGAAATTTTGAATTCTCAGCGTCGGCCATTGCTCGACGCTAGGTCCCTGGCTAACATCAAAAATGCGACACACATAATATAAATAATATTTGAAACCATGGTTCGATTCCTCAGATCATCCCGAGTTCAATGGTACAAGTCTTATTGTCCAATTTGTCCGTTTTAAGGAAACCCCAATTCGAATCAGGAAAC
Organism: Vicia sativa; assembly: GCA_021764765.1. Classification (NCBI taxonomy): domain Eukaryota; kingdom Viridiplantae; phylum Streptophyta; class Magnoliopsida; order Fabales; family Fabaceae; genus Vicia; species Vicia sativa. The sequence continues at coordinate 139,749,562 of CM038795.1, read as the reverse complement.
CCTAAACATGGCAGATTTCGATTCAAGCCATAAAAATGCAATTCGATTGCCCAGACAGCTTGCAAACTTCAAACTAAACACAAATCAAACGTCAAAACATGTTAAAAATGCATGATAAACAGAATTCGATTTTGGAAAATATAAGAACAAACCAAAACCGGATTGCTTGATTCTTGATGTTTTTGAATGATATAAGAGTCTGGATCGACTCAGAACAACCCAAGGAATGCAATGGAATCCTCAAAAGCAATTGAAAGTGGCTGGATCGATGGCTGCTAGTAGCTTCAAGTGCACGAAATTTTGACTTTAGGTTAGGGTTCTTGGAGCAATTTTTTCGTCCTCTCTTGATTGATATGCATTGTGTATATATACTGGAAGGATTTGAGATTGAATTTGGAAAGATTTGATCAATAATCAATGATAATCAAATTTGATTTTTTCATGAAAATCAAATTTTCAAATTTGATCAATTTCAATCCAATCTTGCCTTTTTTGCTTCAATTCTGATTTGGCTAGCATTTGTGAGTTAATTGGACATCAAGGAAAGAATAAAATCAATTTGCAATTAATTTTGATTTTATACTTTATTTTTGAATTTAATTTGTATTTAAATGAATAAATTCCAAATTAAATAGAAAAATAAAATAAAATTCGTGGCTTTGGCTTTGATGTTCCAAATTGTATGAGGAACAAGTTTGGATGAAGAAAAGTAGGCCCATTTGCAAAGTTTTTGATTTTAGAGGTATCTCTTTGTGCATTCTTCCAAAATTACCCCACTTGTAGATGGTGTAACTTGCTCAATTTTCCACATTTTTGAGTGTTCTTGGACTTTTGGAAAGCTCTAAGAGTCCTCTAACCAATGTCTTTGGTCTCATCTCAATTGGAGTTACCATGCTCAAAATATCCTCAAAACAAAAGTTGACTTTTGTTGACTTTGAAAATGACTGTAATGTTTTGAGCTATACCTCTCAAATGAAGCATTTTTGGACATTCTTGTGAGACATGAAGTTGTAGAGAATTGAATTTCCTTCAAAACAAGAGGTGGTGGAAAAATTTCGAGAAAGTATGAGAAAGTTATGATCAACAAAGTTCATTGACTTTTCATCTAGAAACCCTAATTTAGAAAGTTTGACTTTTGGGCAAATCTTGAGTTTTCTTGATGAATCATGATCAACCCTTGATCAAATGATGAATGTAACTTCAAAATGAGGATGTTGACCAAAAATCAGAAGTTTTGACTGTATGTTGACCACAGTTGACTTTTTGTCCAATACACCCGATTTTCAACCATCTGAACAATTGTCTGAGGAAACTTGACTTGTGAGGCTTGAAACTTGACATGGAGAATCTTTGAAGCATATGAGGAAGCATGAAGGTCATTGGAGATGTTGGAAATCCATCTTGACTTGAGAGATACCAAACCCTAGTTTGGGTTGATTGTCTAGGAGAGAGTTTGTCTGATCAACTCTTGAGGAATCCTTGAGTATGGATGTATGAGATCTCTTGAGTAGATGGAGGGCAAATTTTGGGGTATGACACATGTTTTATTAATGGCATACCTTTGATTGTGATTATTGATACTGGAGCTACGCATTCTTTTATTGCGTTAGATTGTGCTAAGAGATTGAATTTGGAAATGTCTAATATGGATGGAAGTATGGTTATTGATACTCCTGCGTCGGGTTTAGTGACTACTTCGTATGTTTGTAGGAATTGTCCTGTTGTGATTTTTGATAGGGGTTTCGGTATGGATTTAGTGTGCCTACCGCTAGAACAACTTGATATCATCCTTGAATGAATCGTTGGAATTCAACCAGTTCATATCAACTGCTTTGAGAAGACAGTCATTTTTCCTGAAGAGGTTAAGATCGAAAATGAGATTATGTCAGTTAAGCAGATGAACCTAGCTGTGAAGGATGGTGCTGTGGTGTTTATGTTGTATTCCGCAATAGAAGCGGAGGGAAAAGCCAAAGGGGATGGATTGCCAGTGGTGAAGGAATTTCCAGAGGTGTTTCCGGAAGACGTTAGTGAATTGCCACCTGAGAGAGAGGTAGAATTTACTATAGATTTGATTCCTGGAACTAGTCCGGTGTCGATGGCGCCTTATCGCATGTCGGTATCTGAACTAGCTGAACTGAAGAAGCAGTTAGAGGAACTGCTGGAGAAGAAGTTTATTCGTCCGAGTGTTTCGTCGTGGGGTGCTCCGGTGTTATTGGTTAAGAAGAAGGAAGGTTCAATGAGGTTATGTGTTGACTACCGACAGTTGAATAAAGTTACAATCAAGAATCGGTATCCCTTGCCGAGGATTGATGATTTGATGGATCAACTTGTTGGAGCTTGTGTATTTAGTAAGATTGATCTGAGATCTGGATATCATCAGATTCGTGTGAAGTCAGAGGATATTCAGAAAACTGCATTTAGAACGAGGTATGGGCATTATGAATATTCTGTTATGCCGTTTGGAGTTACTAATGCACCTGGTGTTTTCATGGAGTATATGAACAGGATATTTCATCCATATCTTGACAAGTTCGTAGTAGTGTTCATTGATGATATTCTGATTTATTCGAAAAGCGATGAGGAGCATGCAGAACATCTCAGAGTTGTGTTGTAATTGTTGAAAGAAAAGAAGCTTTATGCGAAGTTGTCCAAGTGTGAATTATGGTTAGAGGAGGTGAGTTTTCTTGGGCATGTAATTTCCAAGAATGGAATTGATGTTGATCCTACGAAGGTAGAGGCGGTGTCTCAGTGGGAAGCGCCGAAGAATGCTTCTGAGATCCGTAGTTTTCTGGGTCTTGCAGGTTACTACCGGAAGTTTATCGAAGGATTTTCCAAACTAGCGTTGCCATTGACTAAGTTGACCAGGAAGGGTCAGATATTTGTTTGGGATGTTGAATGTGAGAAAGGATTTCAAGAACTGAAGAGGAGATTGACAAGTGCTCCGATCTTGATTTTGCCAGATCCGACTAAGTCTTTTGTGGTGTATTGTGACGCATCACTAATGGGATTAGGTGGTGTGTTGATGCAAGATCAGCAGGTTGTGGCTTATGCTTCACGACAATTGAAAGTGCATGAAAGGAATTATCCGACTCATGATTTGGAGTTGGCAGCTGTCGTATTTGTTTTGAAGTTGTGGAGACATTATTTATATGGTTCTCGGTTTGAGGTATTCAGTGACCATAAGAGTTTGAAGTATCTCTTTGATCAGAAAGAGTTGAACATGAGGCAGAGAAGATGGTTAGAATTCTTAAAGGATTATGATTTCGGTTTGAATTACCATCCTGGTAAGGCAAACGTTGTTGCAGATGCTTTGAGTAGGAAGTCTTTGCATATGTCAATGCTGATGGTCCGTGAGTTAGAATTGATTGAACAGTTTAGAGATTTAAGCTTGGTTTGTGAAACTACTCAGAATAGTGTGAAATTGGGCATGTTGAAACTGACTAGTGGTATTCTGGAAGAGATTAGAAATGGACAGAAATATGATGTTGGTTTAGTTGATAAGTTGACATTGATCAACCAAGGCCAAGGAGGCGAGTTCCGAATTGACGAGAATGGTGTTATGAGATTTGGTGATCGGGTGTGTGTCCCGGATGTTGCTGAGATCAGGAAGAGCATTTTAGAGGAAGGGCATCGTAGCGGGATGAGTATTCATCCCGGTGCTACTAAAATATACCATGATTTGAAAAAGTTGTTTTGGTGGTCGGGAATGAAGAAGGAAATTGCTGAGTTTGTGTATGCTTGTTTGGTTTGTCAGAAGTCGAAAATCGAGCATCAGAAACCGTCAAGATTGATAGAGCCGTTATTTGTTCCAGAATGGAAGTGGGATGGAATCTCTATGGATTTTGTGTCTGGTTTGCCAAGAACAGCTAAGAATTGTGATTCCATCTGGGTTATTGTGGATAGGTTGACAAAATCTGCTCACTTTATTCCGATAAGAATGGATTATCCGATGGAGAGATTAGCAGAATTGTATGTCGAAAAGGTTGTAAGTTTGCATGGTATTCCGTCTAGCATTGTGTCGGATCGAGATCCAAGGTTTACTTCTAAGTTCTGGATAGGATTGCAAGAAGCTTTGGGTACTAAGTTGAGATTGAGTTCCGCTTATCATCCACAGACAGATGGTCAGACGGAAAGGACGATTCAGTCGTTAGAGGACTTGCTGAGAGCTTGTGTGTTAGAGAGAAAGGTGGAGCTTGGGATAGCTACTTGCCGCTGATTGAGTTTACCTACAACAATAGCTTTCACTCGAGTATTGGTATGGCTCCGTTTGAGGCATTGTATGGTAGGAGGTGTCGGACACCATTGTGTTGGTATGAAACTGGAGAGAGTGCTGTGATTGGACCGGAAATTGTTCAACAAACTTCGGAAAAGATTAAGATGATTCAGGAGAAGATGAGGACTTCTCAGAGTCGTCAGAAAAGTTATCATGATAAGAGGAGGAAAGACCTTGAGTTTAGTGAAGGAGAGCATGTGTTTATGCGAGTTACTCCGATGACTGGTATTGGTCGAGCTTTGAAGTCAAAGAAGTTGACTCCACGATTTATAGGTCCTTTTCAGATTACCAAAAGAGTTGGGAAGGTTGCATATCAGATTGCTTTGCCGCCGTCACTTGCGAATCTGCATGATGTTTTTCATGTGTCTCAGCTGAGGAAGTACATTGCTGATCCGTCTCATGAGATTCGGGTAGATGACATACAGGTACGGGAGAATTTGACTGTGGAAGCGGTACCTGCGAGGATTGAGGATCGGAAGTTGAAGCAGTTGCGAGGCAAAGAGATTGCATTGGTAAGAGTGGCTTGGGGAGGACCAGCTGACGGAAATGTCACTTGGGAGCTGGAGAGTCAGATGAAGGACTCGTATCCCGAACTATTCGTCTGAGGTATGTTTTCGAGGACGAAAACTCTTTTAAGTTGGGGAGAGTTGTGACACCCCAAAATAATTCGGTAATTAAATAATTATGATTTTTAATTATTAAATTAATTGAGGACATAATTTATTTAATATATTGGATTATTAAGATTAATGATGGAATTAATTGGAGAATGAGAAATAATTATTTATTTTATTTATGTTAAAAGGAATAAAAGGAATAAAATAAAGAAAGAAGGGAAAAATAGAATCATTTTTGGAGAAACAAGAATACGTGAAGTGAGAAGAGGAGAAAAGGAGGAAGAAAACCTAGAAGCGTCAGAAGTCGAAGAACCCAGAAGGTAAGGGGTGATTTCGATTGGTTATTGTTTATTATAGGTTTTGATTTTAATATTATAGATCATGGCATGTTAGGAAATCTATGTTTAGGAATTTCTAGGTTCCCATGGATGTGTACCTAATAGTGTCAGTTGGTGTCAGATTGAGTCTGATTGTGTCGAATATGTATGGAATATGATTAGAGTGTCAGTAGATGAAAATAAATGATGGAAATATGTTGTTTGATGTGATAATGATGTCAATAGGATGTGGTTTAGTGTTTTCCATGTTGGGATTCGTATGGACAAGTTTGGGTTGGATTGAGAATGAAGAAATGCTGTCAAAAGTGCAGGAAATGGCTTTTTAATACATAGGAACCGGTTCCCAGTGGAGAGGAACCGGGTTCCCCTTTGAAAAATTGGCAAAAACTGGAAAAATACACGTAGGAACCGGTTCCTGTATGGGTAGGAACCGGGTTCCCATACATTTTTCCAGAAACGAGGTTTTGGAACTTTTCAGGAACCGGTTCCTGTATATGTAGGAACCGGGTTCCACTTCAAATTTTTGAAAAATGTCAAACTTTGAAAATTCATAACTTTCAAACCGTAAGTCCGTTTTGAGCGCCGTTTTGGACGTTATTTTCTAAATTTAATGCTCTATTTTATGAAATGAAAATATTTTCAAAACTTGAAATTATTTTGAAAATGGGCCATTTTCCTAGATAGGTGACTTTTGATTGACGCATATTGAATTGTACATAACAGAGATCCTATGTTGATGGATGTATTGTATGGTGTAGATGTAATAGCATGTTTATGCTGATGTTAGATGTATGCATGATTGGTGATGTATCATGGTAATTGGTTGCATGTTTATGCTGATGTTAGATGTATGCATGATTGGTTGATGTATCATGTTGATTGTGGTGATTCAGTTATGTTAAATGAATGTATACATAGACGGATTGATGTTGCATGCTAGTGATGTGCGTGCATTTGAATTGTTTGGTGAAGTTAATTCCCATTGTGCGGAATTTGACTTGGATTGCCGATAACCGATACCCGAGTGAGGATAGGTGGTTAGGCTGGATTCGTGTCCGGGTGGTTATGGACGAATCGATGGAACTGTATCCGGTTGATGATGGATCAGTGATGGGTGACTTGGTCACGTGTCGGTACCGCATGCATTGAGTCTGCATTATATTTGTATGAAGTGGTAACATGTTAGGATGTCTTCCAGTGTTACTCTTCTTTGATTGTTATGATTATGCATGATGAATGTGGTTGTGTGTGTGAATCTGGATTTATGTTAAGTGGGTGAAATAATATGCTTGTGATATATTATTGATTGAAAGACTTATAATATGCTTTAATTATGAGAAGTCTCACCCTTACTTTACCATTTTAGATTAAATTAGCAGCTGAGGAGTCGGTGAGGATGGCTCTAGAGCTTATCTTTTTAGTCCGTGTGTCAGTGTCATGCTCTGATTAGATTGTAACACTGGGGAACGCTTAGTTAAGAGAATCATTATTGTTTAATTGTTTTGGATTTGAATTCTTTGAGAACCATGATGTTTTATTAAATTTTGGTTTTGGTATTTCCGCTGTGTAAGACATGGTCTTATAATGATTGAATTGTTGGATGATGATCCTCAGTGTAGCATGGCTACTGCTTGATTGAAGGTTATTTTATTTATTAATTGTGACATCCCTCATTATGCCATGTTAACTCTGATTAAAGATGATTTAGATATTAATTCACATAATATATTCGGGGTATTTAGATGGGGTGTTACATCATCCGCAGACAGATGGTCAGACGGAGAGGACGATTCAGTCGTTAGAGGATTTGTTGAGGGCTTGTGTGTTAGAGAAAGGTGGAGCTTGGGATAGCTATTTGCCATTGATAGAGTTAATTACAACAATAGTTTTCATTCGAGCATTGGTATGGCTCCGTTTGAGGCATTGTATGGCAGGACATGTCGGACACCGTTATGTTGGTACGAATCTGGAGAAAGTGTTGTGATTGGACCGGAGATCGTTCAACCAACTTCAGAAAAGATTGAGATGATTCAGGAGAAGATGAGGACTTCTCAGAGTCGCAGAAGAGTTATCACGATAAAAGGAGGAAGGATCTTGAGTTTGATGAATGAGACCACGTGTTTATGAGAGTTACTCCGATGACGGGTATTGGTCGAGCTTTGAAGTCAAAGATGTTGACTCCGCGCTCTATTGGTCCGTTTCAGATTACCAAGAGAGTTGGGAGAGTTGCGTATCAGATTGCTTTACCGTCGTCGCTTGCGAATTTGCATGATGTTTTCCATGTATCTCAGTTGAGGAGGTACATTGCGGATCCGTCTCATGAGATTCAAGTAGATGATGTTCAGGTACGAGATAATTTGACTGTTGAAGCAGTGCCTGCAAGAATTGAGGATCGGAAAGTGAAGCAATTGCGAGGTAAAGAGATAGTACTGGTACGAGAAGCTTGGGGAGGACCAGCTGAAGGAAATGTAACTTGGGAGCTGGAGAGTCAGATGAAGGACTCGTATCCCGAACTTTTCGTCTAAGGTATGTTTTCGAGGACGAAAACTCTTTTAGTGGGGGAGAGTTGTGACACCCCGATTTAATTCGAATATTAAATAAATGAGAATTTAGTTATTTATTTAATTAAAGTCTTAAGTATTTATTTTATTTGGATTAATTGGATCATTTAATGAGGAAAGGTCTGGAGGTGTGCAGAGTAAATGGTGGGTGTGAGAGTAAATCACTCTACTAACTACTAGGTATGAATTAATTATTTTATTGTAATATTAAAAGGAAATATAAAAGGAAAAGAAAGGAAAAAAGAGAAGGTTTTTTGGAGGAATCATTTCACGTAGAGTTGGAGAAAGAAGAGAAGAGAGGAAAAGCCGAGAGAAACCGAAGAATCATCGCGAGGTAAGGGGTGATTTTGTTTGGTTAATATGTCTTATGGGTTTTGGGAACCAATGGGATGAATGGGTATGTTAAGAAATGGAATTATAGGTTTATAGCATGAAACCCTAAGTTGTGTCAGTATAGAGAAGAATTGATCAGTAGTGTGTCAGATGACTGATAGGAATGTGTAAATTATGTTGTTTGATGTTAAAATGGCGTAAAATGGCTTTAGATTAGTGTTCCCAATATTGAAGTTTGTGTTTGAAAGTTTGGAAATGGTTATGGATGCATAAAGCTGTCAAAAATATCAAATTTTGCTGTTACAGGTGTAACACGGTGAACTGACTTTGTAGGTTTTTGTATCGCAAATGTGCGGATAGCAAGAGTCGCCACCGAATTTTATTTTATCCAATTAAGGGAAGGTAAAAGTACGAAAAAGACCTTCGTTAGATTCTCGAGTAAGGGAGAAGGTTATGAAAAGGGAAGGTATTAGCACCCTTTCCATCCGTAGTTATCTACGGGCTCTTAGTTGCTCTTAGATCACTTTAAAATTGTGCTTGTATTTGAAAATGTTTTGAAAAGGCATTTCGCTTTGACTTTGTAATGATTCATGTAGGAATGTATACAAAGTGTTCGAAATGTTTCGCTTTTGAAAAGAGTTTGAACTTTGACAAAAGTGTGAGGTGTGAAAAGTATTTTGATTTGAGCAAGCAACTAAAAGTCTTATTACCTACTCGTAATGGTCGCGTGTTGTTTTATCGCCTTTAGAATAGCGCTATCCATACCATTAGTTGGTAGGTAACCCTATTTGTTGGATGTAAGCGGACATTCAAGGGACATCGGATGGTCATAGAAAGCAACTTGTAGGAAGTATCCTAGCACATTCAAGGACTATCATCATTTTTCGTAGGCGACAATCGAGGGTCAAGATCATGTATTCGGAGGCGACATCGTGGGTCTTATGATCTTTGTATCGAAGGGACTATGATGATTTGTTTGTAGGCAACGGTGCTAGAATACCTCTACGTTCGAGGGACTTGACCATTTGAATTCGTAAAGGCAACGAGAGAGAATTACCCTAAGGGGTGCATGTGTGAAAGAGTGTGTTGTTTCAGATATTATATCTTGAAATTAGAGTGAGCTATGTCCAATTTTAGTCTTGCCATACACGCCTAATTACTAGCAATTTATAGGGTGCGGAAATTAAAATGCGGAATGTAAAGATGCGGAAAGATAAATGTCCTACGCTATTACATGGCTTTGGGGCAGATACATAATTTAAACTTGCGGAAAATAAAAGCCCTAATTAACTATTACATCCCATGAGCAGTTACATTATTGGGAAAAAAAGAAACGACAAGAAAAAATCGTCCGAAACGAGATAACCTGTAAAAGGATGAGAAATCGGAAAATAAGATGAAATCGCATAAGAGAAAAATGTTAGTAAAAATGCAAATTTTTAATGAGAAAATATTTCATACTGAAATAACATAAATATGCTAAAATAATTTTTGGGATTTTTGATGCAAATTAATAATTAAAAACTAATTAAAATTGATTTAAGTGATAAATTATGAATAAAAATAAATATGCATGCAAAATAATATTTTTTAATTTTATAAATTAAATAAGTATTTTATGAAAATAAATGCAAAAGGAAAAATATTTTTGATGATTTTTAATGCATGAGAGAAAATATTGAAAAGAATTAAAATGCATGAGATATATTAAATAAATAAGAAAATATGAAAAAAGTTTGAAGTTTGTAAAAAGAAAACAAATTTGGTCTCTGTGTGGTTCGAACTGGAGACCTTTTGGAGCATCTTTCAATCCCAACGCCTTAACCACTGGGACAACGTGTCTTTGGTGTTTGAAAAGCTGAAATCAAACATTTTTGAATGATTACGTGTCCCTGATTTGAATTCAAACTGAGTCAGCGTGCGTGGGGTCCAGGGTTGAACGAACGAGCAAATCAGAAAGCTCCATTGTGCCACGCTTGCCTCGCCGGTCTTCAGATGAGTCAACGACGCCGGAGCCCTAGCTCCGGTCGTCTTCTTCGGCGAGGAGATTCTTGGATCCTGCCAAATACGAGCAATAAACAAAAAAGGAGGACCCTATCCCCCTAAATTGACCCTTCCGAGTCCAATGGTGATGTCAGTTTCAGTTAAAAACGCTTGCACAAGCCAGTTCGAAGCTCATCAGTTTAGAAACCCTAAGTATGGCAAAACGTGATTCCAACGTTCAAACTCACAAACGATTGCCCAGATCTCATCCATGGAACCTCATGAACACATTGAAAGCATTAGAATCAATGAAAACACGCAGAATAATAAAATGCAAAAATCAAAAAGTTTGAAATATGTATGATCATGTATGCATCGATTCAGGCTGTTTTGATCTATAACAATGATGTGTACTTACTCATACTTACCCTAGGAACACAAAGGAATGATTTTGGATGGCTGAAAGTGGCTGGATTTTGAAACACGATTTTTGACTTTTCTTGAAATTTTTTGACAAAATAAGGGTTATGCTTTGAGCTAGGGTTTCCTCCTTTGTGTTGTGCATAATGCTTGGTATTTATAGAGTAAATTAGGATGGCAAAGAGAGTGAAAAAAGATTGAGTAATGAATGTGCAATATTTTCTCTTTAAAACAAATCAAATTTTCTTGAAAATTTGATTTTCCTTCCATGTGCAAGAAAATCACGAAATTGGCAAGTGTTTTGGGCTTCCTTGGACCTCAAGTAAGATAAAAATCCAACCCATTTGAAAAAATACTTTATTTTCATATTTTATATAATTTAATTTTGAATTAAATGGTTTAAAATCCAAAATTAAATCAATAAAATAGAAAATTGCCATGGCCAAGCATTTATGATTCACAAATAATGCCATGAACAAGTTTGGATCAAAAGATTATAGGCCCATTTGGAAAATTTTGCATTTTGACCAAAATGTCCTTTTGTGCAATTGTCCAAAATTGCCCAACTTCTGAATAGTGTATCTTGCTCAATTTTCCACATTTTTGAGTGTTATTGGACTTTTTGGAAATCTCTAAGAGTCCTCTAATCAACCTTTTTAGTCTCATCTCAATTGGAGTTTCCATGCTCAATATATCTTCAAAACAAAATGTTGACTTTTTGTTGACTTTGAAAATGACCTGTAACGTTTTGAGCCATACCTCTCAAATGAATCATTTTTTGGACATTCTTGTGAGACATGAAGTTGTAGAGAATTGAATTTCCTTCAAAACAAGAGGTGGTGGAAAAATTTCTGAGAAAGTATGAGAAAGTTATGATCACCAAAGTTCATTGACTTTTCACCTAGAAACCCTAATTTAGAAAGTTTGACTTTTGAGCAAATCTTGAGTTTTCTTGATGAATCATGATCAACCCATGATCAAATGATGAATGTAACTTCAAAATGAGGATGTTGACCCAAAATTATGAAGTTTGACTGTATGTTGACCATAGTTGACTTTTTGTCCAATACAACTGATTTTCAACCATCTGAGCAATTGTCTAAGGAAACTTGACTTGTGAGGCTTGAAACTTGACATGGAGAATCTTTGAAGCATATGAGGAGGCATGATGAACATTGAGATGTTGAAGTCCATCCGAGTCGAGAATTTCCAAACCCTAGTTTGGGTTGATTGTCTAGGAGAGAGTTTTGTCTGATCAATTCTTGAGAAATCTTTGAGTATGGATGTATGAGATATCTTGAGAAGATGGAGGGCAAATTTTGGGGTATGACAGCTGCCCCTGTTCGATCTTCTTGTACTGGAAGGTTAGATTGACATACTTGTCTTCCGTGACCAAGGTAGAAGATGATTGAACACCGAGTACACCCGAAAATTTGCACTTTTGTGGATGATGCGGAATGGGCTTACGATGCCAGGGTAGAGACTTCGGGGATGAGTCGATGCTAGACTCGAGGTTGTTGATAGGAGGAGAATCGTCGGAGATGGGCTTGAGATGCCATCTAGAAAGGTCGATGCCGGGAGTGAGCCGACGCTCAGAGTCGCTTCCGAAGGAGCATGGAGACGGGCTTAAGATGCCATCCGAGGAGTTGACGTTAGACTTCGTGCTCATCTTTGAATGAAGTTATTGATTTGTATTGATTTTAACCAAATATGCAGATTCGAAAGCGGAGAAATATTGATAAGTAGTCGGAGATGGGCTTAAGACGCCATCCAGGCAACCGAGTCGCGCACTGTAGTTGCTGTTGATAATAAGAAGGATTCGATAGATCTTCGTCGATTACTCCGAGGGATAGTAATCCGCAAAGTGTGGATATCGTCCTGTTGCATCGGGTATTGATCCACCGTTATCGGAGGATAACTTGTGATCGCTCGGATAGGGTTTCTCGTCTGGCTTCGGGTATTAATCCTGGATCCATTGTCAGAGGACAACGAGGGAGGTCGTTCAGATAGTTTTTCCGTCGAGATTCGAGGCTTAATCCTGGACCAGCTGTCGGAGGACAACTAGGGCGGTCTTCGATAGTTTTCCGCCGAGATTCGGGCTTAATCCTCGACCACCGTCGGAGGACAACTAGGGGCGGTCTTCGTATAGTTTTCCGCCGAGATTCGTGGCTTAACTCGACCACCATGTCAAGTGATTTCCACCTATTTTGGAGAAAACAAGTGAAATTTTGACTGAATATTTGTTAGTCTTATGCAAAGTATGATGCATGACAATGTATATGAATGACATATGCATGAATTATGACTTTATGAGTAATGTATGAATGATAGATGTTGGGTATCTCAAAACATATCCATCTTGAAGAAGATGCGATGTTCCGCTGAGGATTCCGACTCGCTTGGGATGGAGATCCCGAGAAGAAAAGAACTTCGACCCTCCGATGCACTATCCGACCAAGTCTTGGGCCTAGATATTGTTGAGGAAGGTAGAGATTGAGAAACCGTTGTCAAGATCTCATACATAGACCCTCAAAAGTCCGGAGGAAATCTGCTGGGGATCTTGTATGTAGATCCTGTTGGGAAAATTAGAGGCGCCATCGGGATTTTGAAGATGTAGATTTTCTCCTGCACTATCCGACCAAGTCTTAAGTCCGATACCGGGAGAAAAGGGGAATTGTTGAGAGATATTCACGATGATAAATACCTTGGCCGGGATGAAGTGTTACCGCTTGGAGACCGATGTAACATTGCTCAGCTTGAGTGGAATCACTGTCGGGACTAACGATACTCACTGGGAAGGTTTGTTGTGAGTGACATCTGGGGATCATGCTCGGGGAAATGCATTGGTGACTTTCGTCATCTCAATTCCTAGAGCCCGTAGTAACTACTTTTGTATGTCCACTTTTCGCATGTTTGTGAATAGATTCTTATTGTCAAATGCATATAATCATTCAAAGCAAACGTTGGACTTATTGCAAACGACAATAGTGAAAATGTAAAGAGAAAGAACTTGTATTCATTTGAAATGTATGATGGCCAAGTAGTTTGTACACAAGAAAGGTAAAAGCTATGGAAACAATCTCGTTAAGTCCCAACCATGCTAGTACTCATATATTTCAACTATCTCATCTCCTTGTCGAGAAAGTGAGTAGACCGATCTTCGCCATTTGAATCTTGAATGTCGATAGTAGTCCGAAGGTGTGATCCGAAGAGACATAGTCGACGCTTAAATCCCTAACTTTGCCTAGACCGCCTTTTCGGTTTTCACCACCGATACCTTTGCCCAAGCCGCCTTTTCGTGTTTTCGACTTCGGTGTACATGTTTTGTATATATCCTTAACTTTGCCCGAACCCTTTGGTTCGCCAGATGCCCTTATTTTTGCCTAGGTCCGCCGACCTAGCGGGTCTCTTCATGCGTAGTATTTTTGACTATGTCTGCGCTCATGTGATGTGGGAAGTCTTCACCATCCATGGTGCTAAGTATCATAGCTCCGCGGAAAACATCGCCTTGACTACAAATGGTCCTCGAGGTGGGAGTCCATTTGCCCTCGATCACCTTGTGGAAGAATGATGCACTTGACTACTAGGTCACCAACTTGATAGACTCGGTGCTTGACCTTCTTGTTAAATGCTCGATCATTCGCTTTGATAGATCTGTCCATGGTAGATGGATGCGAGTCGCTCATCAATCAAGTTAATCTGGTCGAGGCGGCTCGACCCAATCGCTCGCTTAACTCAAGGCCCGGAGGACTCGTCGAGGGTATCTCAACCTCAATGGGTAGGACCGCCCATACCGTATACAAGAGAGAAGGGGCCCCTATTGATGTCCGTATCAGAGTGCGATAATCATGAATAGCAAATGGTAACATCTCATGCCAATCTTTGTAAGTCACCGCTATCTTCAGATAATCTTCTTAATGTTCTTGTTGGCGGCTTCCATCGCGCCATTCATCTTAGGCCGATAAGGAGAAGAATTGTGATGTTTGATCTTGAATCGTGCGTAGTTCGGTGATCATTTTGTTGTTGAGATTAAAGCCATTATCCGTGATAATCCTTTGGAGTGCCATATCGACTGATAAGATTATGCTTGATGAATCGAGCCACAACATTCTTGGTAACAGATGCGAACGAGGCTGCTTCTACCCACTTGGTGAAATAATCAATTGCCACAAGGATGAAACGATGTCCATTGGAAGCGGTGGGCTTGATTTCTCCAATCATGTCAATGCCCCACATTGCGAAAGGCCAAGGAGCTGTTAGGACATTCAGAGGTACTCGAGGTACGTGCACTTTGTCAGCATAAATCCGGCACTTGTGACAAGATCGAGCATAGGTGACAATCGCCCATGGTGGACCAATAGTAACCTGTTCTCAAAATCTTCTTAGCCATGGTGTGTCCACTGAGTGAGTACCAAATGCGCCTTCGTAACTCTTCCATGATACGTATTGTTGCTCGTCTACACACCGGGTAAGTCGTGATTGCGCTTTGTATAAGATGTCGCTGTCGAGGAAGAATTTGGATGCAAATCTTCTCAAGAACTTCTTATTATTGACAGATGCCTCTGCGGGATATTCCTGAGTCTCAAGATACCTCTTCACGTCATAGTACCAAGGTTTCTCTTCTGTATCAAGCTCATATCAATACGTCGGTTTGTCAAACTTCTCAATGATGATCTGGGGAGCCTCGTTGTCCCATCTGACCTTGAACATAGATGACATAGTAGCCAATGCGTCTGCCAACTTATTCTCTTCTCGTGGAATGTGATTGAAGGTAATCTCTTCGAAGTAGGGGATCAAACTCAAAACATGCTCTCGATACGGAATGAGGTTCGGATGCTTCGTATCCCACTCGCCCTTAACCTGACTGATCACTAAAGTCGAGTCTCCATACACCGTAAGAACTTGATTCTTAAGTCAATAGCACTTTGATACCCATGATGCACGCTCAGATTCGCCCATGTTATTGGTGCAATCGAAACATAATCGTGAAAGGCGATGTCCACTAGGGATGTAATAATGGCGCCAATGCCATTGCCATGTGAGGCTCCATCAAAGACCATGGTCCATCGGGATCCTTGTTCAGTCCTTCGTCTGGCCTCGTTCTTCACAATCAGAACTAGTAAAACATCTTCGTCTGAAATTGAACCGCATAGATCGATAGTCATCTACGGCTTGATGAGCCAAATGATCGGCTACTACACTTCCTTTGATCGCTTCGAGAAGTGTACGATGTCGATTCGGTCGATCATTTGCCATCTTGCTATTCTTCCGAGAGAGCTGGTTTCTCAAATATGTATTTTATCGGATCCATCTTGGAAATCAACAAAGTAGTGTGAGTCAACATATACTGCCTTAGTCGGTGAGCAGCCCAAGCCAAAGCGTTGCAAGTTTTCTCGAGTTGTGAGTATCTTGTTTCGCACAAGAAACTTTTGCTAAGGTAGTATATTGCATGCTCTTTTCGACTGCACTCGCATATGTTGCCCCAACACACACCCCATTGAGTTCTCTAACACCGCCAAGTACATGATAAGAGGTCTTCCTTTGGTGGTGTATCGATGGAAGGATTCTCAGGTACCCTTGATTTTGTCAAAAGCGATCCGCAATCGCCATTCCATTCCACTACTTGATCTTTCTTAAGTAACTTGAAGATTGGCTCACAAGTAGCGCTTAGATGTGCAATGAATCTGCAATGTAGTTCAATCGCCCAAGAAACCTCCTCCTTTCCTCGGGAGTCGCATCTCTTGAATAGCTTTAACCTTGGCGGGTCAACTTCAATACCTTTACCACTAACAACAAACCCTAGGAGTTTTCCGGATCCGACTCAAAAGTGCACTTTTTAGGATCGAGTCTCAATTTGTACTTTTAACTCGTCAGCTTCGCAAATGATCAAGATGTTCTTCTTCACCGTGATCGAGCTATCATGTCGCCGATGTAGACCTCTATCTCGTGATGAATCATGTCATGAAATAATGTCACCATAGCATCGATAAGTGGCACCCGCTCTTCATCCGAACGCATAACTTTGTAGCGTAGTGCCCCATCGGTAACGAAAGTAGTCTTCTCCATGTCTTCAGGAGCCATTTTGATTTGATTGTAACCGGAGAAACCATCCATGAAGGAGAAAACCTTATGCTGAGCGGTGTTGTCTACCAGAACATCAATATGAGAAAGTGGAAAATCGTCTTTTGGACTCGATTTGTTCAGATCTCTGTAATCCACACACATTCGTACCTTACCATCCTTCTTAGGCACAGGAACCACATTTGCAACCCATTGTGGATAGGAAGTAACAGCTAGGAAGCCGGCATTGAACTGATTCATAACTTCGGCTTTGATCTTCTCTGACATCTCAGGACGCATGCGACGAACCTTCTGTTTCACTGGGAGAAAACCTTCTTTAGTCGGCAACCGGTGTACCACAATATCAATGTCTAAACCCGGCATGTCTTCGTATGACCAAGCAAAAACCTCAATATAGTCTCGTAGCATCTGAACCAATCTTTCTTTAACACTGTTCTCAAGACCTGCTCCTATCTTGATCTCTTTTCTGTTTTCGTCAAGACTCAAATTCACAACCTCAACTTGTTTTTGTGTGGTCAGATAACTCGATCTTTTTGTAGCAACTGACAAGTTCTCCGGCACTTCACAATTTTCCTCACTTTTGTCCTCGGCTTGGTAGATCGGATTATCAAGTCATATTTAGCAATAGCATAGTCATATTAACTAGATTCTAATGATTCTCGCAGTTGTATCACATGGTGTGTAAGAAACACATAGCTTTTGAGGTGATAAAGTAAAAGAAAGAAAGCAACAATTGAATGCAAAAGTCCAACGATTTTATTGAATGAAAATATGCAAATGACTGATAATAACCCTCACAAACGAGCCACGATGCCCCGGGTAAGGCACTAGGCTTTAGAGTTTATTGTTCAAAACATAAAGATACGAAAAGCAAAACAAAAACAAGAGCAATTACTCCTGGCTAAAGGAGATTGGTGTGATACGGTGAACTGACTTTGTAGGATTTTTGTATCCAAATGTGCGGATAGCAAGAGTCGCCACCGACTTTTATTTTTATCCAATTAAGGGAAGGTAAAAGTAACAGAAAAAGACCTTCGTTAGATTCTGAGTTCGGGAGAATGGTTATGAAAAGGGAAGGTATTAGCACCACTTTCCATCCGCAGTTTATTCTACGGGCTCTTAGTTGCTCTTAGATAACTTTTTAAAATTTGCTTTCTGTGTGTTTGACAAAGATGTTTTGAAAAGGCATTTCGCTTTGACTTTGTAATGAATCATGTAGGAGTGTATACAAAGTGTTCGGAAATGTTTTTGTTTTGAAAAGAATTTTGAACTTTGAAAAAGTGTGTGGTGTGAAAAGCATTTGATAGAGCAAGCAACTAAGAGACTTATTTACCCACTCAGAATTGGTCGTTTTATTGTACTTCTACATTCCTTTAGAATAGCGCTAGCCATACCATTAGTTAGTAGGTAGCTCCATTCGTTGGATGTAAACGGGACATTCGAAGGGACATCGGATGGTCATAGAAAGCAACTTGTAGGAAGTATCCTAGCACATTCGAAGGGACTATCATCATTTTTTGTAGGCGACAATCAAGGGTCAAGATCATGTATTCGGAGGCGACATCGTGGGTCTTATGATCTTTGTATCGAAGGGACTATGATGATTTGTTTGGAAGGCAACGGTGCTAGAATACCTCTACGTTCGAGGGACATGACCATTTTGAAATCGAAAGGCATCGAGAGAGAATTACCCTAAGGGGTGCGTGTGTGAAAGAAGTGTGTCAAGTTCAGATATTTTATCTTGAAGGTTAGTGTGAGCTATGTCCAATTATTATCTTGCCATACACGCCTAATTACTAGCAATTGATAAGGGTGCGGAAAGTAGAATGCGGAATGTAAAGGTGCGGAAAGGTAAACCTACGCTATTACATGGCTTTGGGGCAGATACATAATTTAACTTGCGGAAAATAAAAGCCTAATTTAAACTATTACATCCCATGAGCAGTTACATTATTGGAAAAAAATAGAATGATAAAAAGAAAACGTCCGAAACGGAGCAACCTGTGAGAGAATGGGAAATCGGAAAATACGAGATGAATTGAATAAGAGAAAAAATGTTAGAAAAATGCAATTTTTAATATGAGAAAATTAATGCATGCTGGAAATAAGATAAATATACTAAGATAATTTTTTTGGAATTTTTAGATGTATTTTAGTAATTAAAAACTAATTTAATATGATTTAAATGTTAAAATCAAAATAAAAATAAATATGCATGCAAAAAGATATTTTTTAATTTATTAAATTAAATAAAGATTTTTATGAAAATAATGTAAAAAGAAAAATGTTTTTGGTAATTTTTTAATGCATAAATAAAATATAGAAAAGAATTAAAATTGAATGGAAATATTGAAAATAAAAGAAAATATGAAAATATGAGGAAATTGCAAACTTGTAAAAAGAATGTCATGGCCAGGGATCGAACTGAAGTCATTGGCCTCAAACTCTGAAAGCCAACACGCTGACCAACCGAGCCAACGCGGTTTGGAAATTGGAGGTGGAATACACGCTGTTTCGCCATTGCCTCATCCTTCGCCAACGATCGCCTTCTCGATTTGAATATTTGAATTTAGCGTCGGTCTTTGTTCGACAAGGTCCTCGCTAATATCAAAAATGCAGCACACACAATATAAATACATTCTAAAGCCATGGTTCGATTCAGGGAATCATTCCGGATGCACTGGTATAGGTCTCATGGTCTAATTTTTCCTGTATAGAGAAACCCTAAATCGAGTTCAGAAACCCTAGTTATGGTGAAACACGATTCCGGCCATAAAAATCCAATTGGTTTGCCCAGAAAGCTTGCAAGCTTGATTCTAAACACAGACAAACAATCAAAACAGATTAATAATGCATGAATGTTAGAAATCGAATTTTGAAATTTCAAGAACAAACCGATTTCGGATTTTTGTTTCTGGATGGTTTTGAATGATATAAGAGTCTGGATCGACTCTAAAGACCTCAAGGAACAAGATGGAATGCTCAGAATCGGCTGTGGATGGATGGAACTAGGAATGCTAGTTGCTTCAAGGACACGAAATTTTTGAGTTTGAAACTAGGGTTCTGGAGCAATTCTTTCGTCCTTTTTGATTGATATGCATTGTGTATATATACTGGAAGGATTTGGGATTGAATTTGGAAAGATTTGATCAATAATCAATGATAATCAAATTTGATTTTTTCATGAAAATCAAATTTTCAAATTTGATCAATTTCAATCCAATCTTGCCTTTTTTGCTTCAATTCTGATTTGGCTAGCATTTGTGAGTTAATTGGACATCAAGGAAAGAATAAAAATCAATCTTTCAATTAATTTTGATTTTATAATTTATTTTAAGATTTAATTTGCATTTAAATGAATAAATTACAAATTAAATAGAAAAATAAATCAAAAATTCGTGGCTTTGGGCTTGGACACTCCTAATTGCTTGAGGAACAAGTTAGGATGAAGAAAAAGTAGGCCCATTTGCAAAAGATTTGATTTTTTGAAGTATCTCTCTTTGTGCATTCTTCCAAAATTGCCCAACTTGTGAATGGTGTAACTTGCTCAATTTTCCACATTTTTGAGTGTTCTTGGACTTTTTGGAAAGCTCTAAGAGTCCTCTAATCAATGTCTTTGGTCTCATCTCAATTGGAGTTACCATGCTCAAAATATCTTCAAAACAAAAAGTTGACTTTTTGTTGACTTTGAAAATGACCTGTAATGTTTTGAGCTATACCTCTCAAATGAAGCATTTTTTGGACATTCTTGTGAGACATGAAGTTGTAGAGAATTGAATTTCCTTCAAAACAAGAGGTGGTGGAAAATTTCTGAGAAAGTATGAGAAAGTTATGATCAGTCAAAGTTCAGTTGACTTTTCATCTAGAAACCCTAATTTAGAAAGTTTGACTTTTGGGCAAATCTTGAGTTTTCTTGATGAATCATGATCAACCCTTGATCAAATGATGAATGTAACTTCAAAATGAGGATGTTGACCAAAAATCAGAAGTTTTGACTGTATGTTGACCACAGTTGACTTTTTGTCCAATACACCCGATTTTCAACCATCTGAGCAATTGTCTGAGGAAACTTGACTTGTGAAGCTTGAAACTTGACATGGAAAATATTTGAAGCATATGAGGAGGCATGAAGGCCATTGGAGATGTTGGAGATCCATCTTGACTTGAGAGATACCAAACCCTAGTTTGGGTTGATTGTCTAGGAGAGAGCTTGTCTGATCAACTCTTGAGGAATCCTTGAGTATGGATGTATGAAATCTCTTGAATAGATGGAGGGCAAATTTTGGGGTATGACAATTGGTATGACGTCTTCAGCCTTCCAATTGCTGAGCCCATGATCTGGAGTTGGGAAGATCCACTTGCGTCGGCCGTTGTCGCCGCCTCTATAGCATGGATTCCACTGGTGCGGAAAGGAAGTTGGCGCACGTCGCGTATCATCTTCGACCCTTGATGGTGAAGCCTAAACTAGTCTTGTCGGATTGAAAGGAAGATCGGGAGCTGAACCCAAACAAGACTACCTCCTTGTTCAGGCTTGAGCATCTTCGTGAGGCCATCCTAGGCGTAACTTTAGCAACTTCAGAGGGAGAGTCCACAGGCATGACTGGGATTGTTTGAAAGCTTGACAGGAGTCTCAAAGAATTCACCTCTACCTCGGTATCGGAATGACAGATGATGACCATATATTCTTCTTCACCGATGCTACAACCTTCCCTTTCACCGGTACTTGATGCGATGCAGAGGTAATACCGCCCCATGTATCCAAGGGCCCAAGTAGGCAAGAGTGGACGGATGTCCATGACAAAGAAAGTGGAATCAAAAGTCTGGGAACCGACTTTAACAGGCAGAATGAGCTCTCAAAGCACTGTTCGCTTAGAACCATCAAAAGCTCTCACAATTATGTCACTGGGTCTCAGAACCAACTCTTCGACATCGAGTCGATCAAAAGCAGTCTTCGGAAGGACATTCAGCGCAGAACCAGTATCCACCAAAACATGAGACAATGTAGTGCCCTTGCATTCAACAGAGATGTGCAAGGCTTTGTTGTGTTTCTTTCCGCCAGGAGTCAAATCAGTTATCAGAGAAGCCTGGGCCGTTGTTGACATCCAGGCTAGCAATACAAACTTCAAACTGGTCGGTGGTAGTGTCTTGCGGCACATGAGCATTCTTCAGAAACTTCACTAAGGCGTTAGCATGAGCCTCAGAGCACAAGAGCAGAGCAAGCATGGAGATTTTGGACGGAGTCTGTCCTAACTGTTCCACAACATTGTAGTCACTTTTCTTGATAATCTTCAGAATTTCCTCCATTTCTTGTTTGGAGGTGTCTTCAGCAACTTCCTTTGGTACTTCCGGCTGAGCAGGATGAGTCACTGGTTCTTTCCCTCTAGCTTGGGGAATGGATTGAATAGCTGGAATGCGAGCTGGAGTCGCAGCGTCTTTTGGAGGAGAGATTTCTGGAGAGAATACTCTTCCGGTTCTGGTCACCTTACTTGATCCGGTGATGTTGTTGATGTCAGGAATGGTAGCTTCAACTGTAAGATCTTCAATGGTCAGAGGGTCTTGCTTGACGCCATGATAGTAAACATCAGCTCCATAATTCCAAGGGATAGATTTGTCAGAGGAATACGGAACTGGTCTGGGAGAAGTAATGATGAGGGGTGCAACTCTAGGCACAGGATCAGCAGAGGAAATCCTTATGGTGTTAACATCAGCATAGTCTTCTGGAAACTCGTCACCCCATCCGGTTACCTTATCATCTTCAATAGGAATTTTGTAGCTTTCGGGAACAGTGTACTTCACCATGTAATCATACTTTCCATTGGGCTGCCCCAAGGTATCCCACACAGATGGTGCAGTTTCGTTCGCATTGTCAATCTTCAACTTAGACATTTCTTCACACAGCTTCTGCACAAGTGGTTTTAGAAATAGTATCTCACGGTTACCCATCATGCACTGAACACGTCTTCTCAACCAAGCACAACCATCAGGCGCAGATGGGCACCAACGACAATTCTCTGGGCATCCTGGATTGACACCGACTTGCAGCAAATTCTTCTTAACAGTCATCAGAGGAATGGTCAAGTCATCTATGTTGAAAACATAAGTATCTTCACCAACAGCATTGGAACTCTTGTCATGATTAGGCATAGGCGCATTGATCACATTCGGGGTCTCAACAGGAGGGTCAAACTCAATCTGTTTAGCTTCAATCATGTCTTGAATCTTGTTCTTCAAAGCCCAACAGTCATCAGTACTATGTCCAGGGCTATTGGAATAGTAAGCACACTTAACATTAGGATTATATCTCGGAGAGGAAGTGTTGACATTCTGAGGAGGATCCCTCAAGGTAATCAGCTCTGCTTTCAACATGTGTTGCAAGGCTTGCGATAATGGCATGTTGATCTATGTAAATTGTCTTCGTGGCGCGTTCGTTACGCGTTGTCTCGAGGTTGTCTTGATGTAGGATTGGAGATCACAACTGCCCCCACAGATTGAGCGCGGTCGGTCTTGGCTCGGCTTTTTTGACCATACACAGCATTAGCTTCTTTCTTACCACCAAAAGGTCTCTTCGCAGCATTTGAAGATGATTCTACATGAATCTTTCCACTCTTGATACCAGCTTCAATCGTCTGTCAATATCACGGTGAATCCGGTGAAGAGTTTCCGATCGATGATTGAAGAACGGGCCCGTCGTTGTTCCATAAACATATCAACCAACTCCCTATTGGACAAG
The DNA here is from genome assembly GCA_021764765.1 of Vicia sativa. NCBI lineage: Eukaryota > Viridiplantae > Streptophyta > Magnoliopsida > Fabales > Fabaceae > Vicia > Vicia sativa. The sequence continues at coordinate 139,726,226 of CM038795.1, read as the reverse complement.
GGTGGTGAACTCACCGCTAGATCTCTCCACTTCGAGCATACTCCTTGAACTTCTCATCACGACCCATAGACATACTTTGTAGTTGCATGTGGGTGTCAATTCACATTGTACTCATCGTAGAAAGCATCGCTAAGTTACTCCAAGTATGGATACGGTCATTCTCTAGTGATAGTACCATTCCAACTGGTTAGACAAACTCTCTTGAAAATAGTGCATCCACAACTTTCATCATCGTGGGGATTGATCTTCCGGACATAGGACTTCGATGCGCTTCGACAAGACATGCCATCATACTTAGCAAAAGTTGGAACTTTGAACTTGGGAGGAATCACAACACCAAGGACAAGACTCAGATCATCAAAATTCAGCCCGGACATTTTCAGGTTTTCCACAACATTCAAACGGTCTTCAAGTTGCTTGTACTTGTCAACTTCATCAGAGTATTGGCCATCATCATAGACTTTTTCAGGCTCATGCTGACTACCTTCACCATCACCCTTGTTACTTTGCTCATCCTCCTTCTTGACACTTCCTTCAGAGAGCTCAATTCGACTAACCACTCTAGGACCTCCTTTGTAACGTCTGCCCATGTTGAGAAGACCAACAACCTTCTTCTTTCTGTTGATGAGCTTCTTGATCTTCTTGGTCTTGGACCAAGTAAACATCTCTGAACCGAGCATTCGAGCACGGAGATCTTTGACAGTTTGTTCAAGAGCCATTTCTGCTAAAATAAGTAGCGAGAGAATGAGAAAACCAATCTTCAATGTACCTGTGATGCAATGTTATGCTATGTTATGCGATGTTTATGCGAATGCAATGCAATGTTTTCAAGGACCTTAGAGATTTAAATTTGTTAAACAAGCAATGAACAAACATTTATTACTACTCTTTTTATTATTCTTTTTCTTTTTAAGTACAAAAGATAGTTCAAGACAAGAACAACAGAAAAGCATAAAAATCCGAAAGCTCTAAGTCTCCCATGGGCGCTTCCTCTTGGTGCCGAGGTAGGCGTTGATGCTTCGCTCCTCGTGAAGTAGCTTAGTCAATTCTAGCACTTTCTTCTCACTTGCATAACACTGAGCTTCAAAGGTATCCCTTTCTTCTTTGAGCTGAATCCAGGATCTCTTCAAGTCTTCAAAATCGTAGGCATGTCGGATGGAGAGCAGATAGGTACGTCACCTATAGCAACAGGTTCCATAATTACTGGTAAAACAGACGTGAATGGCATCATGAGGTTTTGAGCTCAAGCTCACACCCATTTGAGGTAAGGTTCCCAAGGAATGGAGTTCTGGTGCCCCAAAGTCTTGGTATTAGTCTTCTTTACCATGCCCTAAGCGTGTATAAACCTTCGTCGATAATTCTGGAGATCGTGGTTGTAGTCGAACACAACATCTTGGAGAAGCATATCATGTGGACCATCTCTTCGAGCAAAACCAAACTGACGTAGAGCTAAAGAAGGGTTGTAAGTAATACCTCCCCTTATACCAAGTAGCGGTACATTAGGGAATTCTCCACAACGCTCAATGAAGGTGAAGTCCTTTTGAGAGAAAAGACTCCAACGGATGTCGGAATGAGAGAGTGACATTAACCTTTGAGACCATCTCAACCTTTGTTCATTCTTCAAAAGTGCGAAATAAACTACCTGGAAAGTAACGGTATGCAACACATGAGAGTTCCTTGTCTTTTTGTAGTACGAGTATGGAGAGAATGCAGAATGTCTCCAAGTAAAGTAGGCACAGGATTACGGGTAAGAAACAACTTGATGGCATTGACATCTATGAATTGATCCGAGTTAGGGAATAGAACCAAACCATAGATTAGCAAGGCCACAATGTCTTCGAATGCATGGAAACTCATAACTTTGAGGAATTCTCGGGCTTTCTTAATTAAGAACTTGGAAAGTAAACCCTTAACTCCACTTCTGGTTTCCCAATTGGCTTCGATGTCTGAGTGCTTAAGGTGTGAGGCGGATGCGATGTCTTCGTACTTAGGAACCTTTTCCAAACCGGTGAATGGCATTTGTTCAAGAATAGGTACCCCAAGTAGCTTAGAGAAGTATTCCAAAGTAGGAACCAACTGATAATCTGGGAATGTAAAGCAATGGTGTTTCGGATCAAAGAACTGGAATAGGACATGCATCATATCTTCTTCAAAACCGGAGATAACCAAGTCAAGTAGATAACCATGTCTTTTGATGAATTGAGCATGATCGGGAATCTCTGAAACCAATTCTTTGAGCTGAGAAGGTATACCCATGAAGTTGATTCGGATAGTCTTTCTAGAAGCCATAATCCCTACAAAACAGAGCAAAGATAAATCCCTAGGTCCTTGAAATAGTTAGAAATGATATGCAATGTGATGATGTCATGATGTCATGTTTAGCACACACAAACAATTCACACAATGAGCCTAGGTTTAAGGCTTGCATGAGGTATAGGTGATTACCCTACCAAAAGTTTGAGTTGGTTCATCCTGTCCTATAATAGTAACCGGGTTCTAGGAATCTCACATCATTGATCTTTCTCGTAGGCGTTTATCTCAATACGACTACCAAGTGGTCGACCGAAAATATCCCAAAAGTCTGATCTTAATGAGTGTAGCATCGAGTATCAGCCAACCTCGGTCTACACCAAAGCCGACCATCTCACTACCTTTTAATGGCCAAGATGGGTCAATTAAGGTTCTAAAAGTTTAGTTAGTGCTTGATAACACTACGCGGAAGCCAAATACTATCCTCAACTTGGAAATGAAGAGTATTAGGACATCCAGAGTGTCACACTAACGTAGCCATCATGTTGACCGTTTCGATATACGTCTAATGGCCGCGACGATTTATTGCTACTTACCTAAAAGGAAACCCGGATCCAGGTGTAGGATCCCCCACAAATATAATACCCAAGCAACCCTTAAAGATAAAGCAAGCAAGTCAAACAAAAAGCAATAAAGGTGATCTAAAAATCCCTAAGGTATTCTCTCTTTAGGGTGTCTCCCCGGCAGAGTTGTCAGTTCTGTAACACGGTGAACTGACTTTGTAGGTTTTTGTATCGCAAATGTGCGGATAGCAAGAGTCGCCACCGACTTTTCTTTTATCCAATTAAGGGAAGGTAAAAAGTACAGAAAAAGACCTTCGTTAGATTCTGAGTAAGGGAGAAGGTTATGAAAAGGGAAGGTATTAGCACCCCTTTCCATCCGTAGTTATCTACGGGCTCTTAGTTGCTCTTAGATCACTTTAAAATTGTGCTTTCTGTGTATTTGAAAAATGTTTTGAAAAGGCATTTCACTTTGACTTTGTAATGATTCATGTATGAATGCATACAAAGTGTTCGGAAATGTTTCGTTTTTGAAAAGAGTTTGAACTTTGACAAAAGTGTGAGGTGTGAAAAGTATTTTGATTTGAGCAAGCAACTAAAAGTCTTATTACCTACTCAGAATGGTCGTTTTCGTGTTGTTTTACGTTCCTTTAGAATAGCGCTATCCATACCATTAGTTGGTAGGTAACTCTATTTGTTGGATGTAAGCGGGACATTCGAAGGGACATCGGATGGTCATAGAAAGCAACTTGTAGGAAGTATCCTAGCACATTCGAAGGGACTATCATCATTTTTTGTAGGCGACAATCAAGGGTCAAGATCATGTATTCGGAGGCGACATCGTGGGTCTTATGATCTTTGTATCGAAGGGACTATGATGATTTGTTTGTAGGAAACGGTGCTAGAATACCTCTACGTTCGAGGGACTTGACCATTTGAATTCGTAAAGGCAACGAGAGAGAATTACCCTAAGGGGTGCATGTGTGAAAGAGTGTGTTGTTTCATATATTATATCTTGAAATTAGAGTGAGCTATATCCAATTTTAGTCTTGCCATACACGCCTAATTACTAGCAATTTATAGGGTGCGGAAATTAAAATGCGGAATGTAAAGATGTGGAAAGATAAATGTCCTACGCTATTACATGGCTTTGGGGCAGATACATAATTTAAACTTGCGGAAAATAAAAGCCCTAATTAACTATTACATCCCATGAGCAGTTACATTATTGGAAAAAAAAGAAACGACAAGAAAAAATCGTCCGAAACGAGATAACCTGTAAAAGGATGAGAAATCGGAAAATACGATGAAATCGCATAAGAGAAAAATGTTAGTAAAAATGCAAATTTTTGAATGAGAAAAATATTTCATACTGGAAATAACATAAATATGCTAAAATAATTTTTTGGGATTTTTTGGATGCAAATTAATAATTAAAAACTAATTAAAATTGATTTAAATGATAAATTATGAATAAAAATAAATATGCATGCAAAATAATATTTTTTAATTTTATAAATTAAATAACTGTTTTATGAAAATAAATGCAAAAGGAAAAATATTTTTGATGATTTTTAATGCATGAGAGAAAATATTGAAAAGAATTAAAATGCATGAGATATATTAAATAAATAAGAAAATATGAAAAAAGTTTGAAGTTTGTAAAAAGAAAACAAATCTGGTCTCTGTGTGGTTCGAATTGGAGACCTTTTGGAGCATCTTTCAATCCCAACGCCTTAACCATTGGGACAACGTGTCTTTGGTGTTTGAAAAGCTGAAATCAAACGTTTTTGAATGATTACGTGTCCCTGATTTGAATTCAAACTGAGTCAGCGTGCGTGGGGTCCAGGGTTGAACGAACGAGCGAATCAGAAAGCTCCATTGTGCCACGCTTGCCTCGCCGGTCTTCAGATGAGTCAACGACGCCGGAGCCCTAGCTCCGGTCGTCTTCTCCGGCAAGGAGATTCTTGGATCCTGCAAAATACGAGCAATAAACAGAAAAGGAGGACCCTATCCCCCTAAATCGACCCTTCTGAGTCCAATGGTGATGTCAGTTTCAGTTAAAAACGCTTGCACAAGCCAGTTCGAAGCTCATCATTTTAGAAACCCTAAGTATGGCAAAACGTGATTCCAACGTTCAAACTCACAAACGATTGCCCAGATCTCATCCATGGAGCCTCATGAACACATTGAAAGCATTAGAATCAATGAAAACACGCAGAATAATAAAATGCAAAAATCAAAAAGTTTGAAATATGTATGATCCTGTATGCATCGATTCAGGCTGTTTTGATCTATAACAATGATGTGTACTTACTCATACTTACCCTAGGAACACAAAGGAATGATTTTGGATAGCTGAAAGTGGCTGGATTTTGAAACACGATTTTTTTACTTTTCTTGAAAATTTTTGACAAAATAAGGGTTATGCTTTGAGCTAGGGTTTCCTCCTTTGTGCTGTGCATAATGCTTGGTATTTATAGAGTAAATTAGGATGGCAAAGAGAGTGAAAAAAGATTGAGTAATGAATGTGCAATATTTTCTCTTTAAAACAAATCAAATTTTCTTGAAAATTTGATTTTCCTTCCATGTGCAAGCAAATAACGAAATTGGCAAGTGTTTTGGGCTTCCTTGGACCTCAAGTAAGATAAAAATCCAACCCATTTGAAAAAATACTTTATTTTCATATTTTATATAATTTAATTTTGAATTAAATGGTTTAAAATCCAAAATTAAATCAATAAAATATAAAATTGCCATGGCCAAGCATTTATGAGTCACAAGTAATGCCATGAACAAGTTTGGATCAAAAGATTATAGGCCCATTTGGAAAATTTTGCATTTTGACCAAAATGTCCTTTTGTGCAATTGTCCAAAATTGCCCAACTTCTGAATAGTGTATCTTGCTCAATTTTCCACATTTTTGAGTGTTATTGGACTTTTTGGAAAGCTCTAAGAGTCCTCTAACCAACCTTTTTGGTCTCATCTCAATTGGAGTTTCCATGCTCAATATATCTTCAAAACAAAATGTTGACTTTTTGTTGACTTTGAAAATGACCTGTAACGTTTTGAGCCATACCTCTCAAATGAAGCATTTTTTGGACATTCTTGTGAGACATGAAGTTGTAGAGAATTGAATTTCCTTCAAAACAAGAGGTGGTGGAAAAATTTCTGAGAAAGTATGAGAAAGTTATGATCAGTCAAAGTTCAGTTGACTTTTCACCTAGAAACCCTAATTTAGAAAGTTTGACTTTTGAGCAAATCTTGAGTTTTCTTGATGAATCATGATCAACCCTTGATCAAATGATGAATGTAACTTCAAAATGAGGATGTTGACCCAAAATTATGAAGTTTGACTGTATGTTGACCACAGTTGACTTTTTGTCCAACACAACTAATTTTCAACCATCTGAGCAATTGTCTGAGGAAACTTGACTTGTGAGGCTTGAAACTTGACATGGAGAATCTTTGAAGCATATGAGGAGGCATGATGAACATTGGAGATGTTGGAAGTCCATCTGGAGCTGAGAATTGCCAAACCCTAGTTTGGGTTGATTGTCTAGGAGAGAGTTTTGTCTGATCAATTCTTGAGGAATCTTTGAGTATGGATGTATGAGATATCTTGAGAAGATGGAGGGCAAATTTTGGGGTATGACAACAGGTCGTGGAAACCGGTTTCCTGTGGGGAGGAACCGGGTTCCAGTGTTAAATTTCAAAATCTGGGGATTTTTGTACATGGGAACCGGTTCCCTGTGGGGAGGAACCGGGTTCCCCATACAAAAATCCAGGGGGACTCAATTTTAAAACCTGGGAACCGGTTCCCTATGGGGAGGAACCGGGTTCCCCATACAATTTTCCAGGAGCGTGTTTTTCAAAGATTGTGGGAACCGGGTTCTCCCAGTGAGGAACCGATTACCACTGTGTATTTTTCCCAAAATTTCTAAAACTTCAAAAATTCATATTTTCTAAACCGTAACTCCGATTCGAGTGCCGTTTTCGGCGTTATTTCTTAAATTTAAAATTCTACCTCTTGGAAAGGAAAAATATTATTTTCTCAAAAATTATTTTGAAAGAGCCGAGTCCCCGATTTTTGAAAGTATGGATTGAATTACAGATGATGGGTAATTAATACGAATGGTCAGTGTTACCGAATGAAAGCTAATACATACCATGCTATAATTGATATTCATTATGATTTGAATATGATATGTTGATGAATGGGCATTGTGTGAAATGTATTGATATTATGATCAGTGGAATAATGTGGCATGCTTTTATGATTGCATGCATATACATTTGTTAATTGGTTCATTCCCATTGTGCGGAAGTGAGCTTGCAGAGCCAATAGACTAGATTCTTGACCCAATGGTGGTGGGTGAATCATGGATTACATGTCTTTCCACGAGTAAGCGGAGCGGTGGAACGCGGTTCACGTATTGGTACCACATGCATAGAGTCATTGCATATGGAATTGTAACATGTTAGGATGGTTTCCGGTGTTGCAATTGCCATTGTTTGATATATATACATGATCATTGTGTGTTTTCGTATTGTTTATGATCTTGTGTTCGGTTGATGAACTAATATATTCGATTATTCTGTTGGATCTAAGAACGCATAATACATATTATATTGAATTGAAATCTCACCCTTACTTTAACAATTTCAGATCCGAAGTGATTAGCTGCTTGGAGTTGGTGAGGATAGCTTTAGATTCGAGTTTAGTCCACGTGTCAGTGTCATGCTCTGGTAGATGTAACACTGGGGAAACGATTGTTTGGAATCCTTAATGGATATTTTAAATAGTTTTGAATCATGTTAATTTATTATCCTGGAATAACTGTTGAGTGGTGTATTCGGGATTTAATTATGTTTCATTTCCGCTAATAAACATAATTTTGAGTATGATTTAATTGATGAATATTCTTCAGTGAAAGCATGACGCTGTTTGGTCAAATTTTTTTATGATTTAAATTGTGACGCCTCTTAATTGTGGATTAACTCTGATTATTTAATTCTATAAAACGCGGGTATTTAGAAGGGGTGTTACATTGTTGTACACCGAACTAGGTTAACAATTTTGTGTGTTCCTTTACTTTCAAGCAATCTTATATGTATTTATATTGTCATTGTCTTTTAATTAGATATCAGTGTCTCGGCATCTGGTAGGACATCTGATATTTGCATACCAGAATTTTAAACCCAAATAATTTCTTGCTCTTGCAATCTATCATAGAGAACTTTTCTAAGCACCCTTATATCTCAAGTGCTTCATATGTTTTATTTAGGATTGATTTCTAATATCATAAGAGAACTTTTATAATGGGTGTCCTTTAGGTTTCATGCGGATCACTAACGGCAGATTCTTGAGTGAACATAAGCATTAAATGGATGACAAAGATTTCTTACGACTGATGCATATAGAAAAATAATAATCTTAACTCTAACCTCGGTCATGACAAAACACCAAGGTAATAAGTATTTTTTTAAATTACATTATTTTCAAAAAATATTAAAAATGCATTGTATGCAACAATATTTAGATGATATCGAGATCCCATGAAAGATGCTAGGGAATTTTTTATTTTTTGCACTTGTTATCCATCCAAGAGATATGAAATGGACAATGGTAACTATTTCTTCTCTTTGGGGGCCTTCATAATATTAAGGATTAAGTTAAAATTTATTTAACGAGTGTTTTTATAGTAAAGTGTGATGATTATACCCCTCAGTTTATTTATAAAACAAAGGTATATTTTCACCTCGCATAAGGTTAAAATTCGAGGTGATAGCAATCCATCTCATTTTTTAATATTACAGTGTCTACACAAAATGTTAAAATAAATTGTTTACAACAAATCTCTTCAATGTTTTTTATTTTGCATTTGCAATCCTTCATAATGATGTTGAGGCTTGAATGTTTGAACTTTGCATCCAAGATTGATTGTTGATGTTATCATTATCACTAATTTTACTACTGTATCCAATGTGCAAGCATTGAATGCTTCCAACATCTAATAAGGTGTTTTTTCAAAAAAATGGAAAATATTTTTTCTGCTATCCATCAGTAAGAACTTTTAGGAATAAATTTCTCAATGTTGTGAAGCCAAGAAAATAATAGTTGTTTTCTTTGATTTACAATACTGGAAGGTTGTTCAAAACCTTAAACAACAACAACAACAATAACATCAACACCATTATTTGAGATAGATTGCAAAAATTATAAAATGTTTTGTTCAAGGTAGAAGAGCTTCTTTTTTTTGTGAAATTTTGTAATCCATCCAAAAAAAATGATGCATGCGACGGTGGAGCGACTACAAATAAGATAGCATTAGAGTAAAATTTGTTTAACGAATTCTTTTATAGTAAAATATGATTATTTTATCCCTCGGTTACCACTGAAAACGAAGGTGAAATTCTAGTGTAGCAGACTCAGATGTCTTATAAGGATGTCGAGACATCTGATATGACATAAACATACAGGCAAGGTAATAGTGTAGAAACATAAATATCACTGATAGTTGTTTACCCAGTTCGGTGCAACAAACCTACATCTAGAGGCTTCCAAGCCAGGGATGAAATCTACTATCAGCAGTATCAATTCATATCTAAACTCCCCCGTTTATAACTCCTCGCTTAATCACTACCCAATGCAATTTCTACCTAAGAACTCTTACATATGAGAAACCCCTCTCACTCCCCCTCAATCACTCACAGTGATAAAACAATAACAAAATATAGAAGACACACTTCTAATACAACTTAACTAAGTCTTAAAGCATATTGCTTCTAACTTAGGACACACCTTGGAGTTGATTCACAGCTTCCTCTAAGAACAATATATGTTGCCTCTCACCTACGGGTTTCGAGGAACATGGTGACTATCCCATAAACCGGGTGGTTCACTACATCTAGCCCTAATAATTACATATTTACTAATTTCGGATATCTCACCAAACTAGGTTACAAAACCTTATTTTATAACTTGTTCCCAACTAGATTTTGGCCTTCAAACAATAGCATGTTAGCTCTAACAAACTGCAGAAAACTCCTGCTACAATGTAGGTCTTCAGTTTCCTAATTAGTCTCCTTGATTTCTGATTGCATCTTCTGGACCTTTGATAGTGCGCTATATAGGTTGCATAATATTCCATGAGTATTCTACATTCCTCAAAATATAACTGATCCTGATTTATTAGTTTAGTAAGCACGATGTCGAATGCTTAGTGTTAGGACATCTTTTTCGACATGTTGTTCCAGTTGTTGAACAAGTTCAACACAACATGTTCTTTCATTTCAATAGGACTTCTTGTTGTACCTGTTATGCTTATTCAAGTTACATAACCTATTGTACACTACATTATTGCTGCTATTATTTATTTTACAAAAGTTAACCCAATCCTCCAAACTCGGGAACTTACAGAAGGCTTAGACATTTATTTTACACTTGTAAACAAATAAAAACATAAATTGCAGTAGTTGGGATTTGAATTGTTATTTCTCTGAAATTATGATTGGCATACATTTTGGTAAAATCATCTTAACAACAATATGTTGAAAGAAATATCCAACTTGAAGTTTTGAACATGTCGAATAAAGATGTCCAAACCTAGAAGATAACACATCGTATCTGCAGCAACTGGCAAACTATGCTTCAGTTGAGTTGTGAAGTAACTGAACATTTTGGGAATAATTAGTTAGATTATGTGGCATCCAATATTAACAAATTAGATATTACTTGTTGGTTTTCGAAGATTATCAAGTTTCTAAATATAGAGATATTTTATGAAACAAACTATTGAATACCTATTTTCTTGGAGATGTTTATGCAAACTTTGTGCAGCCTCATTGCTGCGATTTAGAAGCCATGTCCAATCCAGAATAAAGATATATATAGACTAGTGTATACCTAGTTTTAGGTAGAACTTACGTGTGTGTTGTTAGGATTGCAGAATCCTTATTTGTGATCCTCTCTGATATCATCTTGATAGAAGAGTAGGACTATTTTGTGGGTGTAAGTTCTGTGTCAAACACTCATAAGCTTTTAAGCTAAGTGTTTGTGTGTCGATTCTCATAAGCTTTTAAGAATTGAGTTTTGTCTCTAGCTTGATATCCCCCCATATGTAAGAGAGTTTCTCCGAACTAGGTAAACATATTTGTGTGTTATTTATCTTCAGAACTATTTTTGTTTATCTCTAGTTGTTGTGTGTTGAAGTGAGATTCGATTTCTCGACATCTGTTAGGACATTAGGGATTTGACAACCAGAATTTTACAAATCATGTCAGAAATAGCTTATCCCCTTAATTTTTACATTAACCGATGGAACAAATTATTTTTATTTTTATAAAAAAAGAAAACATGGTGCACCTTATAATAATACCATTGTTTTTATGGTTGATGTGAAAGTTTTGTCATAAAAAACGTTATTTGTTGAAGTGAGAAAGAGACACACAATGATTTATTTAGGCAGTTCCCCAATCGGCCTCGATATGGGAACGTCAGCCCCCAATTCTGTTTGGAATTGAGATAATGAAAATTAAACTTTGAAAAATATTGTTTACAAGAGAACAAGTAGAAATTCTCTAATTATCGTAACACATTCGACCAAATCCACCATTCTTCGAAGCTTTCACTCGGCTGAATCTAAATTGCATAATCTTGTCCAATACCTTCAAATTCCCAAAGATCTTGAAGGAAAACCTTACCTTGGTTTTTTTTTATTTGAAACTCCTAAAGAATTATCAACCCAATCGACTACATCTTATCCTAATTGGATGTTATCAAACCATCTCTTGACTACACAACACAATAATGATGTGTAGTTGTTATATTTATGTCTGTGTGTGTGTGCGCGCGCGTGTGTATGTGTGTGTGAGTTGTTGAAGCAGTAAAGTAGTAAGCAAAAGTAAATATTTTTAGTTTTATCATATAGTCTCCATAGGGATTAGTGCATACTGAATTATCGTTCGACAAGTCTCGCGTTTATGAGTTTGACTTTAAATGGTTTGTAAGGAAAGGGTAAAAATTATTGACAAGAAAATAAATACATTCTTTGGAAAGGGAAAACTTATCTGACATGGATTTACACTACTCGTCACAAACTTAAACTTATTGATTAGTTGCATACAACCTACTCTACTCGTCAAAATCATCACGAACACCATGAGATGTACCCACAACGAAGGTTATACCTAACGCCAAGTCGCGAGACCAGCCATACTACTCTATCAGCAATGTCTAACGTGCTACAACAACACTGAGGCATTAAACTTTAGCACCCAAAGTGAATATTATCTCTAAATATATCTATAGAATCTAGAAACTAATAAATATTCATATCTTATCAAGATTTGTGAGGTATATGTCTATAGAAACCCAAATTCAAACATAAATGTAAAAAGATCAAGGAAAATATCAAGATTAATTTGTAAATCAAGCTTTAAACAACACCATAAAAAACAAATATACATATTTTCATAGTAAGAGTACAAACAAAACCCAACAAAAGAGTAATACAAAGAGAAAAAGAAAAATAAACCAAACATTACGCAGATTCTCGGTGTCAGTTGATGAGAAATCCACCTCCGAATCATTCATATGCAAGATCCAAGTGTTATTTTCTAGCGAATCCTATCTAAGAAAAGAAGTTTGATGAATTGGGGGCAAAAATACTCAAATTATCCTAACAAATATGTTTTTTTACCTACTATAAGTTTTTGCCCAAACGACACCGCCCAACGGCGAAACGGAAACTCCTGGCGCTCAATATAACATTTTAGTGCATTTTTCGCGCTTCTGGAGCGCCTCTGCACCGCCCGGCGAGCTCAGCGCGTTGTTGATAGAAAACAGAAAAAATCATCATCGTTTTCGCCATAACTTGAGAATCGTAACTCTGATTTGTGCAAGGTTGGAAGCGTTGGAAAGCTTATTCAATGCTCTATCTAACCATGACTAAATATCATTGCTTGAATACCTATAAAAATGAGTTAAAAACAATTAAACTTAATGATATTTACACGATAATGCAATATATACATAATAACGTAAACTATACAAAATTTATACAAAAATTGATGTTTATTAACGAAAAACAAACAAATTAAGTCGATGAGTACTAATTATTCACATTTAAATTCACAACAGTTTATCACTCATCAATTTGTTCCCAACTTAGACTTGTTTGTCCATAAACAAGAATTAATCAACTCAAAAAAATAAATGTGAATCCAAGCACTTATGCAACAGCAAGTTTTGACAAACGAAAACAATTGCAATAGTTCAAACAAAAACAATTGCAATAGTTCAAACAAAAAGGGTACACACAAGGCAACTTACTTATCACTAACTACAACGACGACACAATCACAAAACAAACGCTAAGTACAAAAATAATGTCTAACATTCTAAAACAACACGAGTTCAATCATAAATCACACATAACAAAAATTCACCGGTTGATAAAAAATATATAAACATGAAGAATTGACACTCACACCAATTTTACAAACAAAAAACTAAATTATACATTTATCCAAACATTCATATTGAAAACATAAAAGCAAGAATGACAAAATCTTTTTAAGATTGTAATATAGTCGAGCTAACAAACAAGAGATAATTTTTAAAGGTAATAAAAAGTTTCTTTTAAACAATTTTTTTTTTAATAAAAACTGAAAATATATTCATTTAATCCATGAAAAATTCCAAAATGTTAGAGTATAGGCCTATAGCTACCGTAGTTGTATTAAAAAAATGACAAATATAGGAATCTCACGCATACGTATTCAAACTTGTTAAAGTTTTTTAACAAAAAAGATCGAGTTATACATTAGGGAACGACTTTGATATTCATTTTGAGATACAACTCCAAAAAAACTAGCCTAATCATGTTTTGAGTGTTCAATCGTAGAGTATATAGTTTAAGAAAGGAAATGCGTGATTATGAGCCCTTATTATTTCTGATATGATCAAAAGCACCAATTTGAAATATATATATTTATCCAATAAAAAAGAGATGAAAATTTGATAGATATTGTTTTAAGGTCAAAATATTTCATCATAACATTAATAATGTTATGACACGAGTTTGGGAAATTTTTGACAAAAAAAAAGCTAATAAATGATAAGTTTCAAATGACAAACTTATACTCCATAATCATTCCTACAAACCACCTTCTTGAAGCTAACAAATTCTTAGGTTGCATCATATTCTAGTTGAATAATTAAGATTACAACATGCATATGCTTCTTGATAGTCCAACTTTACACGTTTATTAATTACCGTTTGATAACAACAAAACATACAAAGTTAGAGCTAACCTATTTCTTAAGACAAATGCATCTTCAATTATTTGTGCTTAGAGTTTGAACTTATTCAATGGACACCCGGCTATTTTTAGGATTGCGACGGCCTAACGCCTGAGATTTTAGAACTTATTCAATATACATTGCTTATTTATCTACTTACATGTGATACCTATTAATTATTTAATAAATATTATACAATTTAATAATTATATAAAATAATATTTAAAAAAAATATTATTTAATGTGACATGGTGTCAATGTTGAATGTAGCATATAACTCAAGTGCAATAGGCTGCAATACTCTATCTCAATTTTACCATTTTCTCTCTAAACTTCATCTTCTCCAATTACACTTTTTCACCATTGATTCACCCTATCCTAATTGTGTATGTTCCAACACCTGACATCAAGAGCAATAATTATGATCCATTAATCCACTACAAACATGACAACCATCGATCGAATCCCTACCAACCTCCCAATTCTTGATTCCAAGAACTTTGACAAATGGTGCAAACAAATGAAAGTTTTGTTTGGGTATCAAGAAGTCCTTGAGGTGGTGAATGATGGAGTCACACCACTTATTGCAGAGGCTACAGCTGTACAACAAGCCACATTCAAGGAAGAAAAGAAGAAAGACTACAAAGCCATCTTCTTGATACATTTTTGTGTCGACAACGACAACTTTGAGAAATGCAAAATCGAAGGAAAATCATGGAGATGAGGCCAAAGTTTCTAGGCAAGAAGTAGAGGATGATGATACGCTTCTTGTCATGATCACGGAGGAGAATAATGGCTATAAAGAGGGGTTGGGCAACAACTATGTAGTGTATCGAGGGCTGGACAACAACTCTAACAGTGCAGAATTTTCTCCACAAACGCGTTCGGAGAGAAACACAATGGTTACCGTTCGAGGTGGAGTCCAAAGTAGTGATGAGTGGTACTTGGATTCAGGTTGTTCAACTTATATGACGGGTAGAAAAGATTGGTTTATGAAGATCAATCAAGCCACGAAGAATAGAGTGAGATTCGCGGATGACACCACTTTAGCGGCCGACGGTGTGGGTGATCTTTTGATCAAGAAGAAAGATGGAAGTCATTCCTTGATCAAAGATGCGTTGTACATTCTTGGAATTAGGTGTAATCTCTTGAGCATTGGCCAATTACTCGAGAAGAATTACACAATTCGGATGGAAAACAAGATTTTGCGTGTTTTTGACCAAAAAGGCGTTTTAATCCTTAGAGCACCCATGGCCGCAAATCGTACGTTCAGGATAGAGTTGAAAGTAATGGAACACAAGTGTCTTGCTACAGCGGTAAGTCGTGATGAGTGGTTGTGGCAATACAATCTTGGACACCTCAATTTTAGAGACCTCGACGCATTGCAAAAGCATGGTATGGTGACCGGGCTGCCCAAGATTAATTTTCTAGTTGAGTTGTGTGAAGAGTGTGTGCAAGGGAAGCAACACAAGAACAATTTCATCAAGGATGTTGGTCATAGGACAAAAGAACACCTTGAGGTGGTGTATTCCGATATGTGCGGCCCAATGCAAGTTGACTCGTATGGTGGAAATAAGGACTTTGTCACTTTCATTGATGATTTTAGTAGGAAGCTATGGATTTACCTCATAAAGAGGAAGAATGGGGTGTTTGATGAGTTCAAGCATTTTAAGTCCATGGCAGAGCGGCAAAGCGGTCACAAGGTGAAAATTCTCAAAACGGATGGTGGAAATGAATATACCTCAAGTGAATTTGGGAATTATTGTCGAAAGGAGAAATCGCTCAATTACGAACATGGTTTGTAGCATGTTGAAAGGGAAGAACTTGCCGAAGGAACTGTGGAGAGAAGTGGTCTCTATAATAGCCTATTTGTTTAATAGGTTCCCTACTAAGAAGCTTGACAAAGTTACACCGGAAGAGGTGTGGTCTGGCCATAAGTCGAATTTAACGCATTTGAGAGTTTTCGGTTCGATTGCATTTAGGCACGTTCTGGGTCAACTTCGAAAGAAGATGGATGATAAAAGTGAGGTAATGTTACTTGTCGAATATCACCCTACTAGAGGTTACAAGCTATTTGATGCAAATAGAAAGAAAATCATGATTAGTCGAGATGTGGTGATAGATGAACTTAAGTTGTTTGACAGTAGAAATTTTTGGTATCGCAATGAAACCGTTTCTCAACGTAGAAACCGCCTCGGAATCTGCAATCAAGGCTCGGAATTGGTTTTAAGCGCTGGTTCCCCTGATCTTGGAAACTGGTTTCCACCAGAAAATGCAGAAAATCAGCAACAGCAGCAGAATACATAGGCTGTTCCGATTCCGATTAAAGATGGCAATGGTGATTCTAGTAGAAGACCGACATGGCATAGAGGCCTACCTCAACGGCTCCAAGATTGTGAAGTATTCCATGATAATGAGATCAATAATGATGGTGATTTCATTCACTTTGCACTTATGGCCGAATCTGAACCAGTGAGTATGGAAGAGGCATTAAGTAATGCAAAGTGGGTGTGTGCGATGAAAGAAGAACTGGAATAGATTGAGAAAAATAGTACTTGGGAGCATAAGGCTCGACTAGTGGCAAAGGGATTTTTGCAGCGAGAAGGCATAGACTATGATGAGGTATTTGCTCTGGTAGCTAGATTGGAAACCATACAATTGGTTGTTGGTATTGCCAATAGCAAAAATTGGCAAATGCACCAAATGGATGTGAAATCCGCATTTTTGAATGGTCCATTTGAGGAGGAAGTCTATGTAGAGCATCCCCTAATTTTGTGATAAAGAACCAAGAGGGAAGAGTCTACAAGTTGAGGAAAGCACTATATGGTTTGAAACAAGCACCTAGAGCTTAGAACAAACGTATAGATACTTATCTTATTGAAGTTGGCTTCAAGAAGTGTGTATCCGAACATGGTGTTTATGTGAAGTCGGATGCAAGCAAAGGTGTGATTATACTTTGCTTATATGTGGACAACCTTTTGATTACGGGTAGCAATGAGGAGTTTATTTCCAAGTTCAAAGGTGAGCTTATGGAAGAATTTGAGATGAGCGATCTTGGTATCATGACATACTTCATTGGCATAGAGTTTCACAAGTCAAAGTTGGGACTACTCATGCATCAAAGAAAGTATGCTCATGAGATATTGAAGAGGTGTGATATGGAGCATTGTAATGCTGCCAATTCACCAATGGAACCAAGGTTGCAGTTTCCAAGAATGAGGATGGGGATGACGTTAATCTAACTCAATATAGAAGGTTAATTGGATCATTACGTTACTTGTGCAATATGCGACCGGATTTAGCATTTAGTGTCGGTATTGTTAGTAGATTCATGGAGAGACCAAAGGTGTCTCGTTTGGCAGCGGTCGATGGGATCCTTCGTTACATCAAATGTACTCTTGGTTGCGGAATTCTCTTACCTGCGGCTGATGTGGGCAGCATGTGTGAGTTACTCGGTTATACGAATTCCAATTGGTGCGGAGATAAAGATGATCCAAAGTCTATGGCCGGTTATGTCTTTATGTTCGAAGGAGCTCCAATCTCTTGGTGCTCTAAAAAGAAAGTCGTGGTGGCACTCTCTTCTTGTGAGGCCAAGTATATCGCATTGTTGATGTGTGCATGTCAAGTTGTGTGGTTAATGAATCTAGTTAAGGAGTTGGACATCATTGAGGTAAAAGTTGTCACACTCTTTGTTGACAACTTCTCGGCTATCAACCTTGCAAGGAATCCTATAGCACATGGGAGGAGCAAACACATAGAGATGAAGTTTCATTACTTGAGAGAGTTGGTGTGTGAAGGACACCTGAAGCTAGCTCATTGTTGAAGTGAAGAACAACTTGCAGATTTGTTAACGAGGGCGGTAACAAACGAAGTGTTCAAGAGGCATGTGAAGAAATTGAGCTTGAGGAATGTGGAGCACTTGATTTAAGATAGTGTGTTGAATGTAGCATATAAGTCAAGTGCAGTAGGCTTCAGAAGTTGTTTTTGGAAATAGCTTATTCAGAAAAGTTGTTCTGCATTGAAGAATAATTTTTGGTTTTCAAAGAGGAAACTGGTTTCCTCATTTGAAGAAACCGGTTTCCACCACGAAATTTTGTTTTCCTGCACTGCTATTAGTGGCAGTTTTCTATTATGTTTTAAGCGTGTTGTTTTGTTGTGTGTTATCATTGACACATTATAAATAGCGACTCTCTCTTGTAATTTGAGTAATGCCATTGTGAAATAAAATGTATATTTTCTCCTCAATTACTCTATCTCAATTTTACCATTTTCTCTCTAAACTTCATCTTCTCCAATTACACTTTTTCACCATTGATTCACCATATCCTAATTGTGTATGTTCCAACAGTCAAGTAGCGTTGCCACGTCACTGTCACGTTAGAAAAAAATAAAATATGAAGATCGGAAATAAATTTAAGACAATAATTTATTATAATTTAATAATCTATATTCATTCTCACATTCTCATATAAATCTCAACTATTCCTTTTTAAATCCAACGATTATTATTCATTCTCACATTCTCATATAAGATATCTATTCTCATATGATATATATATATATATATATATATATATATATATATATATATATATATATATATATATATATATATATATATATATATATATATATATATGCTTTATATTATGCTTTATGCTCATAGTATTATAAAAAGATTTACACATGTTAGGCCCAACTAATTTTATATACGTGGCTTCACTTTCTTTTATTTCAACTTTCATTTTTGATTTCAATACAATTTCTTTCATACATCCATCCATCGATTTTATGGTTGCAACTCTCTCAGATAAAATCGGCAAATCAATTTGCATCTATTGATAGAAATACTTTTTGCATCTATTAATAGAAATTTTAATCTTTGATTGAAATATTGAATACTATTTTAATTATTAATTTCCAATTTCAATACCACTTCAATTCAATTGAATTGAATCACTTAACATATTATTTTTTATAAAAAAATTTCATTTTATTTATAATAAAAAATGTATTCAAAACAGAGTACATAGGAGTACTCAAATCCCAAATACACAGAAATTACTAAAGTTTACACCAACCTAACGGTCGCTGTAAAAAATAGAGACTAAACTATTGACTAACTTGACTCACAAAAATTTAAGAAATCACTACCGAATTTTATTGTTTCAAAGAAAAAGGAAAATATCAAAACCCTATTATTTAACATACAATGCAAAAAGTACAATTAAAAACAAAAGCAAAAAGAAGAGATTTAAGGTATGGAAGTTGGTTATACAAAGGAAATGTATTAGTATCCTATTTATCTGTTGTACTCTACATAAATCTCTTATAATGTTTGTTTTTTGGTTAAAATGTATATTTGCAAAAGAGTTTGGAGGTGAGAAAATAACAATATTTTTATTATATGTTTGTGTTTGGAAAGACATAAAGTCTTATACCTACGTACTAATAAATGATCAAAACCTTATAGTTCGTGGTAAAAATAACAAAAGATTTGCTGTGATTGCTTTTAGAATGAAGAGACATTTTGTCATCTTTAAGAAAATATTCAACTAAACATCCATGAGTATGAGAAGATGGATCTTTGCATCATCTTAGAGGGAAAGACTCCAACTTGGATATGAAATCAACAAGTATGTCACTAAACTCCCTTAAGTGGAAAAAAATCACATTGTTTCAATCAATACCATGGAGGTGGGAGAATTACAATTCAACTGTGAACATGGTTAATATCTAATCTTTTGAGAAAAGGTTTTAAATTGAAAAACCAAAGTGGCAAAAATATTTGGGTGAGGTTGAATCCTTTTTAGTCTTTGGAAATTATTTAATATGGTTAAGTGTATTGAAACATTTGTTAAAGAAATAAAGTTTTGAAAATGCAATGACACAAGGGTAAATACAAGATAAATATTTACAAAGGTAATATACAAAGGTGAACACGTGAACATAAGACAAATGCATGCATATGACTATCAAGTCAACACTACAATCTCTTTCCTTGGATTTGAACATAAGTACTAACACAATAAAGTATAAACGTAAACTATCATCACATAAACACTAAGATCAATATCAAAGCAATAAACATTCATTCATGTCACACAAGTTATAGATAAAATTACAAGGTAGCATGGCTTTTAAGAGAGTCATTGAAGAAAATGTTTTATCAAAGATGAACAGACATTAAGCACAAGAACTCATGTTTAAACAAACAAAAGTTAATTATCAAAGATAAAGTGAGTGTCATGGTATAAAAGATCAAATTTAATCAAAGTTCATAAAATCAGGGTTTTAGGTACATGTATGAACATATGATCAATATAATATGGACATTAAGGTTAGGGGAAAGTCAGCATGTTTATCAAGTAAAATTTGTAAGAAAAGAAGATAGAAGCATATTTTGATAAAAGCATTCAATCATGGATCACTTGGACACATAAGCATGTTCAAAAAACACACACGTTACATGTCAAACTCAAAGCATTCATGTTATAAGTTCATTATGACAAACAATCAACTCTACACACCAAGAAGATTTAAACATAGTAAGCATCAAAGTTTAGAATCAAACAATGTCATGGTGTCAATGTTAGGAGCATGCATGAACATGTGATCAAATGAAACTTAAACTCATGGAAAGAAATCATCAAGACATCATCATGGTATGAAGAAACAAGCAAGTATTATCAAGATATTGTATCAAGACCAAAGGAGAAAGACATGAACTAGTTGGGGTTTTCAAATGAACACTTACAAACTATGTATCAAGTAACATGCTTAAAATCCTAAATAAGTCACATCTAACAAGTCAAATAAATAAACAAGATACATGTTATCAAGGTACAATCAAAGTGTGACATACATGATCACTCATGATTTGGTTTCAAAAATAAATAAAATACATGAAGAAAAATCCTAAAAACAAAGTAAAAAAGGAGACATGTTTCACATACAAATAAAATGGATGAATAATATTTTTGATATTTTTTCATATATACACAAAATAGAGGGAATAAATAACAAGTCTTCCAAAAATCAATCAAAAATTAATTAATTTGTATAAAGAAATAATCAACAGAAAGTGGAAAGTAAAATAAGTCCAAAGAATGGTAAAAAGAAGGTTTTGTTGGTCAGGGGGTTGAACTTGAACCCATGCCCTTGTGAGTACAGTTCAAAATTTTAGCCATTGGACCACGGGTTATGGCTTGACATATCATGCATCCAGACAATTAAATATTCCATCCGTCCTAAAATATAAGAGAAAATATATATTTTTGTTGTCCCAAAATATAAGAGAAAAAATCAACTTTTATTCTGTTAAAGGTAAAATTAAATGTAAATTGCATTTTATTTATCTTCTTTCTCATCTTTTCTATAACCAACAACCAATTAGAATTGTTTTTACATATTTCTATGCTTTTTTTTTCAATAAAACCCACAAGTCACATCATTATGTTTTTACTTTTCTTAATAAGTGTGATTTTATTTTTTTCTCTTATATTTTGGGACAGAGGGAATATAAAGAGGGAGTATAAAGCAGGCTTCTAAAAATGACTTTTTTCTTAAATAAGCAAAAGGTTTGGGGAAAAAAAGAATCAAACCCCAAACCTTATGCTTGCAAGACTCTTAAAAGCAACGCTTTTACCACTGGAGTGTAATGCCAATTCAAATACAAGCACACCTTCCATTAAAAATATATTAAACCAACATTTAAAACTAGATTTTCGCGCCAGCTCACTTCATCTTCTTCCTCGTGACAATGATGTAAATTCAAACTTTCTCATTTCTCAACCAAATCAAAAGATGTAAATATCAAACTTGCTCAAAATTTAATGAGGACTTAAAAAAATGTTCATACCATAAATTTATATAAATTGTATCTCTTGAATTTTTGATAAAATCAGAAACCCTAACTTTTTGAAAGTTAAATTAAATGGCAAACAAACTCAACCAATACCTATTTTCATAAGGTTTTCATTCATGTGACTTATCCATAACTTTTAACTTTATATTATTAATTTATTTAATAAATGGTTCAACTATATAGGTTTAATTGATTGAACCAAATGAACCTTGAGCCGAAAGCCTTGTTGGTTCCACCTCTAGTCCAATTTTTAAAATAACTTTTAGAAAAAAATTTAAAATCATAAATTCACAAATCTATAAAATAAATAGTTTAAAAATCTATTACAAACTTAATAATATGAGATCAATGGTAAATACAATTACCCAATATAATGTTTAAGCTTAAAAAAAATTATAAGACAATGTTATAACTTATAAATTTGTGTTATTTTTTGTGTTAAAGAAGAGTTTCTTTTTGTGCGAAAGAAAAATATTTTATTGATTGATGTTAACATAATCGGCCGGTTTTATAAAACTAGCTCTAATTATTTGGTTCGGACAGTTTTGAGTCTAATTTTTTGATTTATTCCAGTTTTTATCCACTTGCAGTTTTACGAGACTGAATGAATCGGAGTCCCCTCAAATTCTTGATCCAATTGATTGAACTGGATAATTCAATTCAATTTTTAAAATATTAGTTTTAACGGTTCCATAACTCTAAATTCAATGTTGACAACATAGCATGCTATTTTTAAACTACCCTCGTGCTAATTGATTTGTTTTTCCTTTTTCCCTTTAACCTTTTCATTTATCAGTTTCAAGCAATTAATTGTGATAGCAAATTGATTTTGATTTGCTTAAATTATAAAGCTTTTTAGAGTTAGAGTTCAGGCATTAAAGGAAAGACTTATTATTTAATTTAGATATTTTGTTGCAAATTTGAGACGGTAAAGAAACAAGAAATATATATATATATATATATATATATATATATATATATATATATATATATATATATATATATATATATATATATATATATATATATATATATATATATATATATATATATATATATTTTCCCCTTTAACCTTTTCATTTATCAGTTTCAAGCAATTAATTGTGATAGCAAATTGATTTTGATTTGCTTAAATTATAAAGCTTTTAGAGTTAGAGTTCAGGCATTAAAGGAAAGACTTATTATTTAATTTAGATATTTTGTTGCAAATTTGAGACGGTAAAGAAACAAGATATATATATATATATATATATATATATATATATATATATATATATATATATATATATATATATATATATATATATATATATATATATATATATAAATGAGGAGGAATCAAATTACACCCGAAGAGTTACATCATGAGTTACACTCGCTCAAAAACGTCACTTCGGATTAATATTTTTTAAAATCAACCGTTGGATTGATACATACCACTACAAGAAAAGCTTTAAATTGCTAGGGGAATTAGCCAGGGGTTAAACCCCAAACAAAAAAAACAACATTGCTTGGGGTAAATCCCCTCGCAAAGTGTAAATTTTCAAAAAATAAAAATAAAAATAAATTACGTGGGGCAACCCCTCGCAAATAGGGAACATTAATTTTTGAAATTTAAAATATAACATTGCGAGGGGCTACCCCTGGGATTCAGAAAAAAGCGCCAAAAAGTATGACATTTAGTGAGGATACCCTAGCAACATTGGTAAACTGAGGATACCCTCTTAAAGTAAACAACTTTATTCCTACCCTCACATCGCAGTCATGATGACTCACAGGCATTTCCGAGGGGGCACCCCTCGCTAAAGTGTGCCGTTGAATTCCGAGGGGCTGCCCCTCGCCAATTGGTACCACATTAATTGTTGCGTTTCAGCTTTTCCAAGGCAGCAGGTTTATATGTTAATATAATTCTTCTAAAAACCCATTCATCTTCTTCTTCCAATTACTCTCACAGCCATTATCTCTTCTTCAATCTTTCCATTCTTCCATTTTTAATTTCTCCCCAAACCCATTTTCATCCTCTTCAATCTGTAAAATTTTTACAAAGGTATGTGTTTAATTTGTTTGTATTTTTTGTTAATTTATTTTATTTTCTGTTTATTACATATTTAACTATGTCATAATATTGTTTGATTTTTAAGGTATTAATCACAAACCTCAGAGAAAGCTCCGATCAACAGTTATAATTTTTTCTTCAGGTACACAATTTAATTTTTTTCCTGTTTTTCT
Organism: Vicia sativa; assembly: GCA_021764765.1. Classification (NCBI taxonomy): domain Eukaryota; kingdom Viridiplantae; phylum Streptophyta; class Magnoliopsida; order Fabales; family Fabaceae; genus Vicia; species Vicia sativa. Next base: position 139,702,012 of record CM038795.1, on the reverse strand, counting down.
GCATTTAAATGTTTAAGTTTGATATATATGTATTTTGTAATATTAGGTTTTAAAATATTAAAAAAATATATATATATATATATATATATATATATATATATATATATATATATATATATATATATATATATTTACTGTAAATATTATGTTATAAATATGACTAAAAATAATATGTAATTTTTAAAAAATAATGTGTAGTTATATTAATTATTTTAAATTAACAGTATATTAATTTATAGTATATATTTTATAAAAACAGTAAAAATAGTAAAAACGAAATTATATATATATTTTAGAAAAATATTAAAATATACAAAAAAATTCAATATTATTATTATTATATAAAATAGTATGTAAAACAGTTATGTAATTTTTAATTTATGTATAAATATATTTATTATTTTTTAAAAACATTATGTAAAACAGTATATATTTAATATATAAAACAGTATATATATATTTTTAAAAACAGTATTTATATTTAAAACAGTTTATATTTAAAACATTAAAAAACAGTATTTATAGTGTATATATATTTTAGAAAAACATTAAAATATATTTAAAAAATAGTATGCATATTTTATAAAAATAGTACATTAAAAATACTCAATGGATAAAAATAATACGTATAAATTTGAAAAATATTTGTATAATTAATTTTTAAAAACAATATGTATAATATATAAATAATATATAAAAAATATAAATTGTTATGATAAATAGTATATATATTTGGATTTTGTTAATGTATATGAATAATTGGGTAAATTAAATTTTTTTGAAATATGTATAATGTTTAAAAATTATGGGACTAATTTGCTTTTAATAAGGAGATAAATATACATTATATGATGTATAATAGTGTATACATAAATTTTTTTAATTGGACATTATATGATGGATAATTTTTTTTAATGTTGAAAGAAGACAATTTATGTTCAGGATTAAAAATATATGTTTATGACTAAAAAATAGATGTTTATAAAAACATCATAGTATTTTAGGAAACAATCAAGTAAAAATATGTTTATTTAAAAAAATAAATTGTACAATATCTTGTAAAAATATATGTAGAAATATAACGTAGATACATTGTAAAAATATATGGTATGACATTATATAAATATATGTTTATAAAGATATATGTTTAATTAGAGTATGGATATTTAGAATAATTGTAAATATGATTTGTCGATAGAACATGATACTATTGACAAATTTTTATAAATTTGTCGATAGAACACTCCTCATTTTATTTTAATAAAATTAAATATGAACATGTGCATGGAATATTATCAATTCTATCGTAGTTGGATGTACGATAGAACATTTCTGAAGGCGTGGTCTTAAACCGCATTTTAAGGAAGGAGTTGATGCGTTTCGATGCGTTGCTCAAGATTGTCATAGCGAAGGAGGATCGATGTCCGTGTTTAAAGTGTGGTTGCAAAATATAATTAGTGACCCTAGTGAAGTGAAACGTCACTTGGAGAGAGTGGGTTTTAGACCAAATTATTGGGTTTGGACATCTAATGGGGAGAAAATGCAGGAGATAAATAAAGAGGCTTCTTGCAGTCAAACATGTGTTGGATCGGATACAAATAGAGATGCTCCAAGTAGTCCACCACACGTGCAATATCAGGAACAATTTAATTTAGTCGAGGATATGGTCAGCGACGCATTAGGGGTGAATGTAGGTTATGATGAACCTGAAGACTTTGACGCAGAAGAGCTCCCGAATGAGAAAGCGCAAAGGTTTTACCAGTTGCTGAAAGAAATAAATATACCGTTGTTTGAGGATCTTCCGACTATCAATGTGTGAGGTGTTGGCGAAGTCAAATTGGAATGTTCCAGATCAATGTTTGGATTTCTTTGCCAGAATGATGCTAGACGCGACTCCTGTTAAGGAAAACATGCCTACAAGTTATTACGATGCGAAGAGGATGGTATCGAAGTTGGGACTAGAAGTAAAAAGGATTGATTGTTGCATTGGAGGTTGCATGTTATTTTATGACAATGAGTTCGGAACTAATGATGGGGAATTAGAGCAATGTAAGTTTTGCAATAGTCCGAGGTATTTAGTTCCCAGAGGAGTTGATCGTAAGAAAAAACGAGTTGCAGTGAAGTCCATGTTCTATTTGCCAATAATACCTAGGTTGTAGAGAATGTTTGCATCAATGCACAGCGCAAGCCAAATGACATGGCACTATACAAACAAAACTAGTTCTGGCATGATGCGACATCCATCTGATGGCGAGGCATGGAAACACTTTGATAGAGTCCATCCTGATTTTGCAGCAGAACCCAGGAATGTAAGACTTGGATTATGCTCTGATGGTTTCACTCCTTATAATTTGTCAGCAAATGCATATTCTTGTTGGCCAGTTATTGTTACCCCGTACAATCTCCCTCCTGAGATGTGCATGACGAAACCTTACATGTTTTGACATGCATAATTCCAGGACCGTCGAGTCCAAAGGCAGGAATAGATGTTTATTTGCAACCTTTAATTGACGATCTCAAGAGGTTATGGGTGGGAGCGTGGACTTATGATGTGTCTCGTAAGCAAAACTTCAATATGCGAGCTTCTTTGATGTGGACTATTAACGACTTTCCTGCCTATGGCATGTTGTCTGGATGGGGTACACATGGAAAAATGGGATGTCCGCATTGCATGGATCAATCAAAAGCATTTACTTTGGAAAAGGTGGGAAAAGTTCGTGGTTTGACCGTCATCGTAGGTTCTTACCTATAAACCATGAATTTAGAAGAAATAAGAATGCTTTTAGAAAAGATAAAAAGTAACACCTACCTCCCCTCGAAGGTTATCGATCAAGTATGGAATGTTGTTCGTGACCTACCAAAATTCACGATAATGGTGAAGCGCAGAATTCAAGGATATGGGTTTTACATAATTGGACAAAAGAAGTATTTTTGGGACCTCCCATATTGGAAGGATAATTTGTTGCGACATAATCTTGACGTGATGCATATTGAGAAGAACTTTTTGATAATGTTTTAACACGTTGATGGATAATGAGAAGACGAAAGATAATGAGAAGGCCGAAAAGACTTGGAACTTTGTGTAATCGAAAAGAATTGGAGTTGAAACCTCGACCAAATGGAAAATTATTAAAACCCAAGGCTTGTTACACTCTAACTCCCAAGAAGCAAAAGCGTATGTCGGTGGTTAAATGATTTGAGGATGCCCGATGGCTATTCTTCTAACTTGGCAAGATGTCTGCCGTAATGAAAGATGCATGGAATGAAAAGTCACGATTGCCATGTTTTCATGGAACGATTACTTCCAATTGCATTCAGTTCACGCCCAAGAATGTACTTAATCCACTAATTGAAATCACCAATTTTTAGAGACATTTGTGCATCAACCTTAAGAATGGATGATGTCATTAAATTGGACCGAAATATTCTGTCATTCTCGCAAGTTGGAGCGATATTTCCGCAGTTTCTTTGATTCTATGGAGCATCTCCCGCATCTTGCTTATGAAGCTTTTCTAGGTGGACCTGTTCAATATAGATGGATGTACCCATTTGAACGATTCATGGGTGATTCAAAGCGATCTGAAAAATAAGGCAAGAGTTGAGGGATCAATTTGTGCGCATTATTTACATCGTGAAACATCACATTTTTGCTCTCATTATTTCAATCACATGATGTTGACTCCAAGAATCATAAGGAATGATGTTCACTTCAGTGAAAGAAGTCAATTCACCTTATCTGTTTTCGGACGTCCAGGGCGTCCATCAGGAAAGAAGAGTGAGCATTGGCTTTCTCAAAAAGAAATGCAATCTGCTCATGTTCATGTGTTGATTAACTGCGTTGAAGTCAAACCATATCTTGAGTAAGTATATTTAATTAAGTATATATGTTGTTTGGTTAAAACTTAAAACCTTCTCTAACCTATTTTGTTTCCCTTCGAAATAGGGCATTTAGTACCTACTACTATCAAAACACAGGTGAACAACCACCGATCGTTACACATGCCTATTTTCCAAGATGGTTCAAGCAACAATTGTCAATGGTTCAAGCACCAAGTCCCGAACAAATACATCCGAGAAGTTTGTCATGGGCCCTAGGCAACGTGTGAATGAATGGCACACATACTTTGTAAACGGTTACAAATTTCACACTAAGATATGGAGCGAAGGGAAGAAAACCGTGAACAGTGGTGTAGTCGTTAAAGGAGTTACACAGGGTGGCGAGGACGACTTCTATGGCGTGATCACTCATATTTACGAGTTGGTATATAATTATATGGACTCGGAAAATAAAGTAGTTTTGTTTTATTGTGACTGGTATGATCCATCTGGCAGAGGAACAAAAACTGATAAAAAATATAACATTGCTCCTACATTGTTGTATGTTTTTTAATTCATACAACAATGTAGGAGCAATGTATTTGGGATGTTAGAGATGAGATCGCAATTAAAGAAAATTTTAACTCAAAATGTGGTGCCCGGTTTTCTGACACCATGAGAAATGTCGATCGAAATGGGAGAAAAAAGAACGTCCACGTTGGATAAGTCAAGATATATTTCAGCAGCTTATTGCCCATTGGAATTCGAAAAATTTAAGGAAATATCCGAAAAGGCAAAGAAAAATAGAGCATCCGTTGGTGGTCGCAATTACGCAGCGGAAGTATAAGTGTTCCAAGTTGCACGAAGGATGGTACGTAAGTTTATTTATTTTTAATTAATTTATCATTTTATTCTATAAATAAATAATTATTTTTACTTTTTAATAAGCGTGAGGAGTTGGGTAGAAATCCACTTCTTAATGAGCTCCATTTGAGACTCATCTCAAGAGAAATGGAGAGTTTATTGACGCTCAAGAAACACTCAAGTAAGTTTTTCTTATATTAAAATATTTTATTTATTTCTTTTATATGTATCTAACTTATTCTAATAATTATAAAATTTATTTATTTTATAGGAGGAGTTTGATAGACAACTTGCCATAAAGTTATCAAATCACCTGAATTAGTGAACCACAATCGTGATATCCATTGATCCTAGTTTGGCTTTTACTACATGGTATGAATCTGCAGTGGAAAGAAAAAAATGGGAGAGTGTATGGTCTGGAGGTTACGCCAAAACTATAAAGAGGCGTGATAGGTGTTTCAGAATGAGACTTGCGATGGTGAAGGAACATCACCAACCTATCTTAACCAAAATGCTTGAAACCGTGAGAAATTTGGCTAACATCGAGGCAAAGACAACAAGTTGCAGAAGAAATGCGAAATTGAAGAGATGAAGAAAAACAATTAGAGATGGAACGAGAAATGCAAAGAAGGAAATTGAGTTGGGAAGAAATGAGGAGGCAAGCACAAGAGTATCAAGAAGCAATGCGGATTGCAAATGAGGCTCTAAGATTTGATCAATTTTGCTTCACAAAATTCGTGGTGGATTTGGGAGAAGTAATGTTAATGAAGGGGTTGTTGAAGAAGAAGATCAAGAAGATGAAAATGAAGAGTAATTATATAATTATGTTGAATATTTGGAGTTTTTTTAAAAATTTGTATGATATTTTAAGTATTTTGAACTTAAATTTTTTATTTTTATTTTAATGAATTTTTATTATATTATAAATTTTAATTATTATATAAATTTTAATTATTATATAAATTTTAATTATTATATAAATTTATATTAATTATATAAATTTATATTAATTATATATATAATTATTCTATTATTATACTTTTCAAATTTATATATAATTTTAATATTTATTTATTTTTTGAAAATTTCTCTGCAATTTGCCAGGGGATTATCTCCTGTGAAAATGTCAACATCATACCAATTTGCTAGGGGATAAACTTCTGGCAACTTGTCCCATCCTTGCAATTTGCGAGGGGCTTATCCCATGGGAAAATGCTGACGTATTTTGGACTACCCTGCACACTAGCCTGCACCATCTGACTCTGTGCAGAAGGGCATTATTTTATATATGACAAATGGCGAGGGGATTATCCCCTAGGTAAATGGCGTGGATAAAAGCTCCTCGCAAATTGTGTTGCGACCCCCTGTTTTGCTAGGGGAGCTGTCCCCTCGCAAATTACCTATTTGTGAGGGAGTTTTGACATTTGTGAGGGGATATTCCCCTGGCAAAAATTGCTTTTTCTTGTAGTGTACCATCATATGGATCATACCTATAAAGTTTGAAATTAATCTATAATGATTTACTATACGATCAAGATATCCAAAGATTAACGTCAAAATGAACTTTCATATAACGTTAATTTTGATGTAGTTCAATTACATAATAAATCATTATAGATTAATCTCAAACTTTATAGATATGATCTATATGATGGTATGTTTCAATCCAGCGGTTGTTTTTAAAAAATATTAATCCAAAATGATATTTTTGAACGAGTGTAACTCATGGTGTAACTTTTCAGGTGTAATTTTATTCCTCATATATATATATATATATATATATATATATATATATATATATATATATATATATAGATTTTAGACCTACAGGTTAAAAAAAATTGAAGTTAAAAAATATATTAAAAACTACTTATAATTTATAAATTTATAAATTAAGTTATAATAAGATTATAATTTATTATAAAAAGTCTTAGTTATTAATAGTATACATTTTTTTTTTAATATAGTGATAGTTAAAACATGTATAAAATATAAAAAGAATAAATTTATGTTTTCATAAGAAATTTGTGTATTCATCGATCATAATTGTCTCATAATTTTTAATAAAAATAAATATTTGTATCAATTTTTTAGTATAAATATTAACATTTTATCATAAAAAAATAATATTTTTTTAAGTCAAATTTATTTTTTCTAATATCATGTCATAATATCTTTTTAAATTAAGTGTATAATATTTGTTTATCAAAGAAAAAACATATACTTAATAGATTGGATTACCTATTATAGAAGTGGTAATAAAATTAACGTTTTAATTCAAAAACAAATTTTAAAAACCAAAATAAATTAGAATTAATTCATTATTTTCATAAATATATCCCATAAAATTAATGTTTTAAATGTATCCAATTAACTCATTTTTCAATTAATTTTAATTGCCAAAAAAATATGATTTAACTTAGAATTTCCATAATATAATATAAATCAGAATTATAAACTTTATTGTAACTTTTTCTTCTTAATATTTAATTTTATTCCCTTTAAAAATCTAATACGTTATTTTCATTTATATCACACCGTTAATTATTATTAATGCATATTAATCATTCAAAATCACTTTTATATCAAAAAAACTAAAAGAAAAAAAACAAAACAAAAGAATAATCAATACTATATATTTTATATAAATATAATAAATAATACTTTATTATATTTTGATTTTAATGTAATGTTCAACAAAAAATCAAATTATATAATAGTATAATTATTTTTTAAATATAGTTATTTCTTTAAATATGTATTTTAACTATTCTTTTTCTTTATTAAAAAAAACATAATGTCATTAAAATGTGAATTTTTTTCTAATTTTAATTTAATTTATTACAATGTACACTAAATAACCGAAACTCTACCTTTCCACTAAATAAGCATTAAGTTAAAATGATCATTTAAGATATAAAAAATGTATTTAATTAGTCTTAATCGAGATTAATATTAAAATTGAGCACAAATGAAAGTTATGTTTTTCATATACATGATAATTGTGTGAGGTATAATTTGTTTGTGTTAATATTAGGTATATAAAGTATTAATTAAAATAATTTAATCTAGATAATACAAATAACAAATAGATATATATGGATAAAAAATTGTTTTATTTTCCGTAATTAAATATATAAATAGTCGTCAATAATTTAAAAATACATTTTCAAAATTATAATTGAGTGATTTAATTATAGATGAAATCAAGCACAAAAAAATTTCTTCAAATAATAAAATATTTATTTTTAATAGATATATTAAAATATATTTATATGTTACTAATATGTAACTAATATCATCAAGATTCAAAAAATTAAATAACAATTAAACTTTTGCATTAAAATGATATCTAATTATAATAGAAAATAAACTAAATAATAGAGAAATCAAGCAATTAATCTAGGTTTTGGTTATAGTAATTTAAGATTGGAAAATAAATTGAAATATTATTAGAGGTAATTAATTATTATTTTAAATGATAAAACATTAAAAATAAAAGTAATGTAATTATTACTTAATTCAAGAAGACAATACTAATATATTCAATTTCTCAGATATCATAAAGTCTTTTTAATTCAAATCTCTTCCTATAATTAACTACATATTTGGAAACAATATGCCTTGTTTTATCCCTTTGTTTGCAAACACATATCCTTTATTTGTTTGCATTCTTTGCCCAAGCAATCATCTTTCTTTGTTTGCATCATTTGACTAAGCAATCATCTTATCACATATCCCTTTGTTTGCATCATTTGATATCCTTTTGTTTGCATCATTTGACTAAGCAATCATCTGCCTCAATTTTGAAGCTGCATAACCCGTCATAATTTAAAAATAAGGTTTGTTTCCATGCTCTAATTCTTATCCTGCTCCCAACAATATCCTGCTCCCAAAATATGAAATTAAAATTTTCAATTTTATCAATTGTCTACTATATAACCAAATCACAAAGGCAGTGACTTATTGGTCAAATTTGATATCATACAGGTGTCAAACACCTATTGGTATCTGTTACATGTTTTGAACCAAAATGCTTGGCATAGGCATCAACTTCCAATGTCCATCGAAACAACACAATCCATTGCAACTTGCAAATATCTCTCATGTCCTGGTGCCATATTTTGCTTCTAGAATACCAGAGAAACATTGAAAATTGACAATTATATAGTAGAGGAAAAACACAAACATCTATGATGAATGATAATACTTTTAGTGGGTACAATTAGCAAAGAAAATATGATTCCTGGTCATTTTACAGATGATTCATATTTTCCTTTTAATTTTATTAAGCAAAGAAAAGATGCACCGTGAAGGAAAAATACCTCAATACTACATGACTGCTGCAACATGGTTTCAAACAAACCTTCACTTTATCCGGCCCACTATTCCCCGTGTGAGATGGAGGGCATTGGAACCTTCACTTTATCTAGCCCAACTATTCCCCGTGTGAGATGGAGGACATTGGAAGTAACATACTTCTTTGACCCTGTAAAATAACCAATGGAATTTTTTGAAATAAAATTAGAATAATGCTTTATGGTGCGACAAATCAGATGCCAAAATTGAAACGAATAAATAATAACCACACGATGAAACATGTAAACACCAATGTTCTATTAATAACCATTTGATGAAACATGAAAGCACCACTATAGTATTTTCTCATTTTCTTGGATTTCATTATATTCTTTGATTCACGTGCATTGAAATTCGTGGATGTACGAGTCGTGTTGTATAGCACTGCTCATAAAATTATATGCAGTTTGATGGACATTTAAAGAATACATACATGTCATTTTAATAGATGTATATGGAAATTTATAATTTAATTTAATTCTGATGAATTTTGATATGGTTAGTATCGACTTAGCGTCGATGTTGGGGCAGACGCTCTAAAGCTTGAAGCTAACAGTAGCATTCAACCGACACTACATTTAGCGTTGGCTTTAAGGAACGCTAGAGAGAGGCTAATATATGGTGGGCTTTTCCAGACTATTTCAGAGACTAGCGCCAGCCTACAGCAACACTAATTTTTACATGTGTCAATATATGGTTGGCTATTCCACACAGATAATTTTACGTGTCATCGTATAGCGTCAGTTGTAAGCGACGCTAACCATATCATGGGTAAAATCTAGCGGCTGTCTTAGCCGACGCTAAGTTAATTTTTTATTTATTTTTATTGTTTTAGGACGTACTTGAACCTGTTTTAAATGAAACCTACTTTTCATTTTTCTTTTTAGAACGAACCTGTTTAAATGAAATCTACAATCATTAACACAATACAAATTCATTTGAAATTCTATGCAATCACAATAGCTCAATGGTTATACTATAATACCAGTCTCCAATCATACACAACTAACTAAATTGTTCTATAATCAAAACATTCATAGTGCAAATTGTTATATAAAGATCAAATAACTAAGATAATGGATGGTATTAAAGCATCACTGCTTATACAATGAAGGATATGTAATATTAGCCAAATGATTTTTGCAACTTTAAATAAAATGAAAGTGATTCTTAATAGAAGGAAAATTGTTAAATAACTAACATGATACTATGATTATATAAACAGATCAAATAACTAACATAATGGATGGTAACAAAGCACCATTCTGGTTATAAACACATACAGTGAAGGATATGTTGTATTAGACAAATGATTTTTGTCACTTAAAAGTTACATGAAAAGGAGCACCTTTATCATTTTCATAATTTATGACTTCCCCCATAAATTTTCATTCCTATGTCTCTACCAACTAAGAGTTTAGATACAAAGGTGATGATGACATTACCTCTTCTGGACTAAACTGATGCAACAATAACCGATAGCAATACTTCAACTTCACCTTACAACAAAAAAATTCTATCCGATTGAAGTTTCATAACCGTACACCAAAATGATGAAGAATTTGGGAAATCTTCTTAATTATATACCCGAAAAATAAATAATAAGACGAGTCACACAAATTGCTCCAGTGCCAAACTTCAGAACACCACCAAACAAATGAAAAGATTGATCAGATAGATTATGTGATCCGACAACTTGGACTTCCTTCAAAAACTATAGGCATTCCTGCAAAGTAAGTTGATATATGTCAACCACTACTCTGCTTCTATAAATTCTGAGGAAGATTACTCTAAACTTGATTATAAGCCAAAAAATGATTGAATTGTTGGACTGAAATATAAGAAAATGCAAATTGATATATCAACATTTTAATTTTAAAAAATAGGAAGGAGTTGCAAATTAAAAAACAATTAGGTAGTGTTATTTGGAACGCCAAATCGAAACTCCAAATCAAAACACCGAATCAAAATGCCGATTCAAAACACCGAAACAAAATTCTGAATTCAAATGCCTAATCAAAACATTGAATCGAAACGCCGAATAGAAAAATATCACTATTTGACATAAATTAAAATGGTAAAAATTTGTGTATTTGATATGTTGACAGGAAAATGCTATTGACCAAAACATAATGTGATCAAATAAATAGCTTTCATGCTAGCATTTGGAGTTATAACCAAAATTTTCATAGGTGGAACCTGTAGAACAATCACGACAATAAAAAATACATGATGCATCAATGAAATGAAAAGACTGATAAGTGATAACACTATCTCACATGAAGATACTATTGCTATAACAACACTTACAACTTCATGGCAAACAAAGTCCAATAGCCTTGAGTTTTTTGCACCTATGATGAAACAAGTTGAATTTGGCATACCAAGAATGCAGTATATTTTGTACAATTGATCTATTTCACTGTCAATGGACAAAAGTTATCTTATAAAAAATGTTATTAAAAAAACCAATAGTTCATTTATAGGAATATAAAAGATAATAAAGCCTAAATACCAAATAGTTATTTATTTTGAAGTCCACAAAATTCATAGAACATACTTTTTTATATGAATTTGATAACATCTCGAAATATATAATATAATGAAGTCATAAAAACAATATTGTCCATAGTAAATTAGCTATTGAAAACCTGAACCATAAATATTTTATTGTTAAGCTCTAACAAAATGTTTCAACTTTCTTAAAGTGAAAACACGTCTCCATAAAAAATGTTAATGGCTTTCCATACATATTTAAATGCAAACAGTGTGTTAATTAATGGTTTATTAAATGTGTAAAAGCATAAAAAACAAGTAGCTAACGTAAATGAGTTTGTCTTGCCATCATCACTACAACACACAACCAAAGAGAAAAATTATGGAGTCATATGAGATGTCTATCAAGTATTTTACATGCACACATAAATAAATAAATAAGATTTTACTGAATGCTCTACCTCAATCCATACTGCCAATTTAGGCATGCCCGAGATGGTCTGTCTTGTAGATCAATGAGAACTAACTGTATCTTGTCCTGCATTCCATGCTTCTAAAAAAAAGAGATTTTGTTACTGCTACTATCAAAATTGAGAAAACATATGAAGCACAAACAATGGTAACACGACACCGACTCCGACGTCGACATGTCGATACTAGTAATAATTTGAAAAAATAATAAATTAAACGTAATCCAATGTTGGTGTCGGCTTTGGACACCAACACTATATACATGTACATGTTGTGCATGGCCACAAGACCAACCCATTGGATGCAAATTGCAATCATTTGAGAAAAATTACAGTTTTTATCACCGACAGCTTTGATTGTAGCTCCTGATTCCGATGTCTCCATTGTTGAAAAATAAATCAAACTTTCAATTCTTTAATAACCATAACAAGAACAAAAAAGAGAAATTTAAAACAAAACAAGACATTACAATTTAATAATCAGACTAGAGGCAGAATAATGATATTTTTCAATGTTGAGTCCAACGGAAAAATAAGTAAAAAATCAAAGTTATGTTTTTCCCATTCAAAAGAACTGATTTTCCCCTGTGAAATGGGAGAAAAGAGAAAGAAAAAGCAAGTACCTTGAGGTGCTTCTGAAATGGAGTCGGTTGTGTCAAAGTTGAGCTTCTTACCATTATCATCAATGGAGGCATCACCGTTTATATTAAATCCCATTAATCTTGAAGATATTTCATTGTCTTGATGTGCTTCTAACATTTTCACCTGCCAAAAGAAAACCAATATTCAAATTATTACAAAAGGGACTTAGATATATCAACGCAACATACACTAGAGACAATAATTACGTAGAAATAACTATGCCAGTATATACTAATTGAATGATTTGAGAATTATTAAGGAAATGACTAAACAATCAAATTAGAAGAATATTCTAAGAAATCCTTAAATTGCAAGACAACTTGTTCTTTTTTTGTGAGATAAAGAAATGCTTGTTGTTGGATTCCAATTCAAAAATCAACATTAAAAAATCAATCTAACCACAAACATTGACAGCCTCTGGAAAAGTCAATTATACTTTATTGAATCTAATTTTGAGATTTATCATTCTTATAATGTAATGAATCCAAAGCTTCAACTAAAGGAAGATATCAAAAACATATCTTTTAGTATCTAATATCCAATGTTGCCACTGTTTTTTTTAGGAGTCAAACAAAACTAATCATTATAAGATCAAATCATATACATTTATTGAATTCAATTGCATAAGAAAAGACACACTTTCACAGTAACTTACCGGTAGACATTCTTACACCAATTCATACTCTCTACTGTCCCAATTACACATGAATAGAATCAAATCAAAATTAAACTTCTAAACCTAATTTTGTAATTATAAAAGGAGAAGAATTTTTAAACACCCAAAGGACAATCTGCAGTAAGAAATTGAACCTCAAAAACTACCACAAACCTACAACAATCACAACACTCCACAACTATAAACTATAACAACAACACAAAAACAGAAACAACAACATCGTAACACAACAAGTTCAAAGCAAAATTGAAAAGAATTAATAATTAATTTATAGATTTTTTTATGAATTAAGTTTTAGTTTTATTTTATATTATATATTATATCATGTAATTTTATTTAATTTTTTTAGTTTATAGTATAATTTTTAGTTATATTAATTAATTTATCATTTTATTAATTAATAGTTTTAAGTTTATTCAATTTAATTTTATTATTTTACTTTATTTTATTTTATAAATATATAACATTATTTTACTGTACTAGTATTATTTATGATTTTTTAGTTTTGTTTTTATTTATTTTATTATTATGTTATAATTTTTATTTTATTTTTTATTTTATAATTATGAGTTTGATATAGTTTTTGTTTAAATTTATTAATTATAAATTTAATTTTAGTTTTAATTTATAAAATTACTTAATTTTTATAATTTATAGTATTAATTTTATTTAATTAAATTTTATAATTTTTATTATATTAATTTATTATAATTTATTTAGGTTAAAATAAATAATAAATAATTATTTAAAACATTAAAAATAGGAGGCAAACATAACGAGTGGACGGAAACTTAAAAAAAGATCAGAAACATTAGTGAGACAACAAATATCGACGCTAACAGTGAAAAATATTAGTCACTAAACAAGGAGGCAAATAATTGGGGTGAAGTGGGAAAATTTTCACACCAAAATTAGCATCGTTTTTAACCAACGCTAATATTAATGCTTTGATACAATAAGAACAAGTGTTGTTACTTGGTTAGCGTCGACTTATGAAGACGCAAAAGCAATACTATTAGCTTCAGAGTTGGGGCCGACGCTAAATTCTGGCAGCTAAAGCAACATTTTCTTGTAATGAAAGCGGTATGAAATTGGAGATGAAGATGACCTATTTATACAAATAAAAAACATAATAAAATATTTATCTGGAAAACATAAATCATTAATGTCAATACGAATCGGTGGTCAGAGGTATTAGTAGATATTGAAGAGGCCATGAATCAGATATTGGAAAAGAGAAAGAAATTAATTTGCTGAGGAACCGAGGCTGGAAGAAGAAGGGATGGAATCAGAAAATTGATTTCACAAGAAGAACGGCGGTGTATGCTTGGAATTTGTAGTTGATGGAAGATGTAGATGGAATGCAATTGAATGCAAATCTTATGTAACACATAGCCTAATAATTATTGTAACGCATGCGTCAAGAAATCAAAAATTAATTACATATATTAAATAAATTAAATTAATAATATAAAAAGAAAGTTTCCTGTTTTAGCAATAATATAATAATAATATAAATAGCATATGGGCTGAGAGTTTGCCAAGTGGCAAACTTGCCAAAGAACTAATCCTAGAAGTGACCTAAAATTTTATTTATTAAATTAAAAAAAAATCGCAAACTTGCCAAAGAACTCATCCTAGAAGTGGCCTAAAATTTTATTTATTAAATTGAAAAAATTCTTATCTCCCAGCGAGGATTGAACTCGCGACCTTTCCCTTACAAAGGGAACACACTACCACTATGCTATGGAAACCTAATGTCTATTTTTATACTTTTTATATATTTTATGCATATTATTCATTTATATTTTTATAATTATTTAAATATTTAGAATATATTAGACACAAATATTTTTTATTATATATACAAAATCACTCTTTTCAAGAATATTCGTCCCCTCTCTCTCTCTCTGTGTGTGTGTGTGTGTGTGTGTGTAAGATTCTAACTTTCTTTATCCTCCAAACTTCCAAACAATGTCTAAAAAGAGTAAGTTATTTACATATATTAAGATTGAGACACATGAAATAAATAATAATTAGTATTGTGTAGTGGAACAGAAGTAGATGAAAGATTGAAGATGACCATCATGGAAAAAAAATTGGTATAATGGTGTAGCACCTCGATAAATTATAATCATTTGATTCAATGAAGTCGTCATCTAAATTTATTTACTCCTAAAAAGAAAAGGGAAAATATAGAGAACACCCACAAATGAAATGAAATGAAATAGTCATAACAGCTAAGAGATGGATTCGAGAGTCGGTTATGCAAGGAGATGTATTAATATCCCTCACATCCATCGAACTCGATGGGAACTGTTTAGTTCTTGTGCGTTCGTGTGTTTAGAAAGTAAAATTGCAATCTTCTGCTTATTATGCTAGAAAAGAGAAAAGAAACTAGAATTTTTATTTTTTTAGTTTTTTGAAAGTGGGCTCGCCTTAGTTTCACAACTGTGCACCTATGTATTCCCCAAGTGTGGTGGGAAAGTCAGAGCTTACGTAGTTCTTGTTTACGAAAATGTTTGTTGATTGGTTGTTTTTATTTATGAAAATAGGAGCTTAATCGTAAGAGGATGATCAAATATCACTAAGTGATTCGCATGTGAGTGGTGTAAGATTGTGTGTGATAGAAATTTTGAAAAAAGGACTTGCACATGAGCAAGGTTTGATGAGTTTGAATTGTTTTTATCTTTTGTGAAAGAAATGAGAAATCAATACAAGTCAAGTAACTTGTCCTTGATTAGCTTAGCAAGGGGTAAGATATGTGTATATCCTTTCCATTTAAAAATGTTTTATTCGGGCCATGATTAACAAATACAAACCATGTGACTTGTCTTTGATTAATCCCGAGGGAGTAGACACGTGTCTACCCTCTACTATGCAACCCTTATTTATTTGTGAAAAGAAATTTGGAAAGAAGACTCGACGTTGGATCGAGTTTTGACATTTTATTATGAAAGTGTTTTGAAGATGAGGATCACTTGGCATTGGACCAAGGTTTATTGTAAAAAAAAAATTGAGTGAAGTGAACAATTGTGAATAATTACAAGTATAAAGTAAAGCAAGTAAATAAATTATTACAAACCCATATAAGTTGGCTCATACAAATGATAAGGCCATTAAATTTGTGTAAGTGCGTGCACGAAATAAATTTAATCGATTAACTAAAATGAAGTTTACCCAATCGATGAAATCTATGTTGTGAGTCCAAGTGGAAGCATGGTGTGTGCATTATCTATGGTTGTTGTGACGCTTAAAGATTTTATCGAATCAAGGTATAAAAATGGCTCTCAATTGAGTATTAGTTTCTGTAAAATGGTTTGTGCATGTGATGAATAATTTAATAAAGCATAAAATAATTAACTAACTATTACATCACATGAGAATTAGGATACATATTTACGAATGAGGATTGAACAAAAGCTATAAAATCTATATAAGAATACAAGAATATTAATTCAACTAATATTAATTCTAAAAGCTAAAGAAAAAGAAAATATTTTTGTTCTTTTTAAATATTTTGAATAAGACCCTAATCATGCATCTAAAAATTTATAATTTTGAATGTTTAAGAAAATATTTGAAATAAGAAAAACCTAGTTCTAAAAATATTTTTTGGTTTTCTTAAATATACGAAAAACAAATATCTAATTAAATCAATTATTAGTATTTTGAAATATTTTTATATTTATTTAAAAAAGAAAATATTTTACTTTGAAAAAAGTAGATGAAAAAAAAACTTAGGTTCAAAGTTTTATTTGGTGAAGAGCGAAATATCTCACTATCATATTTTTTTAAAAAAAAATCTAACTATTTCTTAATAAAAGAAGTTAGACTAAAATCATTAAAAGGAAAAAGTGAGGTAATAACTAAAAATAGACGGGCTAAAGGATAAGCCCAATGATGCTGAAAGTAAAGCGCCCGCAGGGGGGTGTATGATAGAAAATGCAGGTTCGTGAGGTAAATTCGTTGGGTTGCACGTTGGGTTGTGAACCAGTTTACGTTTTAGGTCCAAGTGACCGTTCATCTCTAAAAACAAAACCCTAAAGGAAAGGGTGAATTGACGACGCTACTGCTTCAAATCTCTCAAAAGATAAATGCTCACTTTATTTATTTTTTTGAGAAATTGATCAAAACAACAACACAAGCACTCTTTCTACTCCCTTGTAATCTCTCTCTCTTCTTACTATTGAATTAATCAGGAACCAAAGAAAATTGGAAACGGGAGAGTGGCGTCATTCTCTTATCTCTTGATCGTTATGGGTTCTACGACAGCCATGGAAGTTAAGCACAAAAACCACATTCTAAAGACCCAACCCCCAATACCCCTAATCCAATTCATTCATTACATATTACATGGCAATAATCGCATGAAAATTCAATTGAAAGCAAGGAAGAAAAGAAGGTACTTCAGTCTTCTTCTTTTGCTGCTAATATCTTCTTCATTGATTCTCTGTTGATTTTCTTTCTTGTAATGTTTGTCTGAGTATGAATGTTGTGTGTGCTTGGTTATGTGAAGATTGGTAGTGTGGTGAGGTTGAAACGATTGTTTTTGGTTTGCGGTTTGCTAGCTTCGCGCTCGGTTAGGCCAAGGTGAGTGAGGTCTTGGTTTTTTTATCTATGAGTGTGGTTCGTAAATGATGGTTGATGGCACGGAGGGAAAAGATGGTGGAAGGATTTTTAGTTGAAGGGTGGGAAAATGGTGGATTACGGTGGGTGATGTGGTTCTGAGTGAAGTTGTGGTTGTGATTAATTGTGAATTTGTGATGCAGTTTTTCAGAGTGTATAGAGAGTATTATAAGAAGGTTTAAGATTATGTGAGAGGTTTTGGATAGAGTTTTTGTGTGATTTTTCTTTGGTGGATTTTGGTGTGTAATATTTGAAATTAAGGTTGCAGAGGTCTAGGGGTGAAGTTAAGGAATGGTTTTATGCAGAGGTTTTGGTATCATATTGTTGGTGAATTTCTCTAGTTTTTTGAGGTGTCTCCTTTTCTGTGGAATTTTCTGTGTGTGAATTTTGCAGAGTGAAGGGATGGATTTCTCTTGTGGTTTTTGTAGAGAGTGTTGGAGAGATTCTTGTGGATTGTGTTCTGTAGAATAAAGGAATTGTGATTCAATTATATAGCAAGATTAAGAGGGTATGATAGGAATTATGTAGTGGATTTCTGGATAAGAACAAAGAGGAATTTTAGGGTTGAGGTGTGTTTGTTGATTTTATGGAGTGTAGAGGAGAAAACTTCTCTGAGTTGTGGGTGAGGGTTTGTTAAAAGTTGTTTCCTTTTATTTTATTTGTTAGTGAAGTTTTTGAAACATTTCTATACATATGTATTTGTGTTGTGGATGTCAATATTTGCATTTTTCTTTAAAATATTATTGAGAGTGAAGTGACAATTCTTCTTTCCCAAATGTGGATTAAAGAGGTCAGTCTTCTTTCCACTAACACATACCTTGGAGCGGTTAGTCTTCAAGTTCCAAAAACTTTGAGCTCAATACCTTGATTTTAACCAGGCTAACAAAAAAACTATGAGATTCTATTCGGGCTGATCTCGAACCTGTGAAGCTTTTAATACCAGGCAGAGTGTCAACTTATCTTAGTTTTAATTGGACTAACTAAGAATGTATGAAGATTTTAATATTGGATAATCTTCAACCAAACCTAGGACTGGTCATACAATCCCCAAATATAAGCTTTTATAGGATTATCTTATAAACCATATAATCCCTAAGTGGATAATATTCAACTAAGGTGTATAAAAAAGATTCTCATGGTGAATTTTACAATTTCCCTTTTCCAGAATTATAGATATATCCTCACTCACAAAGTAACTTTTCTCACAAAGGCATTTGGATAAAACATTTAGTGAGAGAGAGAGAGAGAGAGAGAGAGAGATGAAAGTGTCAAAACATGATTTTGGATGCTTTGAAACGAGAAATGAGACCTCTAATTATAGGAAAGAGGTTGGCCCAAATTAGATCATGCAAATATACAATTGTAAGTTCTCAAAATAGAAAGTTAAGATATCAAGACGTTGTATAGAGTCAAGGTGCATTTAAACTAGTTTAGGCCTTAAGTTTGTTCAAATCTAATTGATTGGACATTTCTTCTAATCGATTAGAAGAGTAAAGAAATTCCCCATGGCTTATTTGGCTTCTCTTAATTCATCTGATACAACTTCTAGATGTTTTTCAAAGTACTTTCTTTTGGAAAATCATTTTGAAAAAGGTTTTAGTGTGTGTGATTTAGCCCTTGTTTTTACTGAAAAATCCCTTTTGCTCTACATATGATAATTAACTTACTAAATTAGGAGATTACTCCTTTACTAAAAGCTTTTGCCATATACTCTTCTTTATGTACACACTGCTTGAAACTCTTGATATGCGGTTTTAGATTATTTTTATTCAGCTTTCCCTCATTGGATAGTCAAGTTTATCAAACTATAATATTTAGGTTTGCCTCTTTAGTCACTTAATCGTTCATTCTTGACTTATCATAGTTGTCATCATGGTGGTTGTAATCAAGGTAGTTTTCATCATCAAAAGTAGATATCATATTACCTGCAAAACAAGGTTCCACAATTAGGAACAAATTAATGATTTCAATTTTCTTTACAACGGGAAATCAATGAAGGTAGGTTAAAAGGCATTTGCAAAATGGTTACAATTATCATAACGGTAATAGAAAATAGTTGCATATGCACAACAATGGAAATCAAAGTGTCTCAATGAACAATTAATGAGATTTAGAAGACGATTCCCAATGGAACAAGAGTAGATTAAAGGTTAAATATAAAAGTCAATATTTTAGAGAGGCAGAACCATTGCAAATGTGAATGAAAATAATACTTAGGAATCCCTCAAAGTCACATTTATAAAGGGGACACTATTAGAACCATTCTCGAATGATCCGACGTGGATTTTTGTTGACTGTTGGATTTGATCAATAGTTGAAATAAAGGTGGAAGCCATGCTCATATGTGGACACTAGGAAATAGGCCCTCTATTTATCAATAAGTGAAGCCTTTTTCTGGATTGAGCCTATGATTTAAGACAATCTTGATTGGCTTTTCGCCAACAAAAACATCTAGAAAATGGTGCATGTATGTGAAACAACCGGCTGAACATCATCCGATAACTATATCAATAAAGTCGCCATCGAACGTTTTTTATCTCGTAAAAGGAGAAAGGCAAACGCATCGCGAAAACCTAAAAGGGATAAGGCACGGTCTTGCGACCGAGAGATAGGGAATCTATTACGCGAAGGGAAGGTATTAGCACCCTACACGCCCGTAGTACTCTACGGTATCCACTTCTACTTTCTGTCTAATGGGTGTGTTTAAATCTATTTACTGCTTAATTACTATATTTGTATGCTAAAAGGAAATGCATGTGAAAGAAAGGAAAATAAAGAAAACACGGGGAAAAGAAGGAAGTATTTACAAAGTTCGCTCGGTCGAGCCCCGTGACAAGATGCCTACGTATTCCCGCGTGCAATGGGAAAGTCAGAGCGTCGTAGTTCGGCTCACTTGTTTTGGTGTGTTTTGTGTTTTTTACTTGTGAAAAGGTTTTAAACACAAAAAGAAAGAGAGCGCGCAAAGGCGAAAAAGAGTTGGTGTTGGTTGGTTGTTTTTACCTTGAGAAAGGAGTTTAAACCATTATTAAGTGTTTTGAGTTTGAAAGGAAAAGCAAGTTTTAGTTTTATTCACAATGCAACATGTAAAAGAAACTAGAAAAAACCAAGGGTAGACCTATGGTTGAAGATGAGGGAATCTCTACCTATGTTAACATGCAAAGGATGTGGATCCTAAAGTCTAGGCTAGAGAACCAAACCTAACCAAGGGAACCTGCAGGAAACAAACAAGCAAATATGCACAGATCACAAGTAGAATTGCCCTAAACGGGTCTTTAAATAAACCAGAGGGGTTCCCGAACATGCTCCAGCCACGGAAGCCCCTTCATGCATCTTTATTCCTACTTCTCATGGCAAAAGAAAGTCAGAAGCCCTACTTCTCATGATATCTAGGAAAGTTGTAAGAGAATGCGATAAATGAAGTAAAATAAATACCGACGGATATTAAATCAAGAGCAACGCAAGCTATAGAAATGCTCCGAAAACTTCAAGCACCGCAGCCATGCAATAAGAGTAAACCGTGAGAATAGCTCGAGGCATCGAGCAAAGAGGATGCGCTTGCGCATGTGAAGCAACAACATCCGCAAGAAGGAGTTAGACCCAAAAGCAAACAAAAGGATGTACACGTGGTGTACAAACACAAAACACCGCAAGAAGGAGTTAGACCCAAAAACAAGTATAGAAATGCACACGTGCACAAATGCAAAATACCGCAAGAAGGAGTTAGACCCAAACGCAAGCAAAGGAAAAGTGTGAATATGGACAAAACGAGCCGCATATGTATGCGTCGTCCCCGCATGAAATTGAGTGCAAACAAGAGTCAAGATGACTAAGGTGACTACCGCTCACCATCGAATCGAAAAAATCGAATATATTCTAATATTAAAATATATTTAAAAAAAAAGTCAAAAATGTTCTAATATCCTAAAATGTCAGAATATGTTTTTATGGATTTTTTTACATGTCGAAACAATCGAAATCGAAATTGAAATTGATTAGGTGTTAGTATTATGTACATGGAAACAGGGGGGTGCGAAACAGAATTACAAAAATGAACTAAATCTATGTTATATGGCGTGCTGGGCTCAAAACCAGGGGGGTATGAGATAGCAAAACACTAAGGTCCAGTCCGAAATTCAGGCTAAGCCCGTTTTGTATTTTTGTTAGAGTCCAGTATGTTTTTTTTTGTCCAAGTCCAATTACACTAAGTCCATTGGTACAAATAAAACACAAGTTTATTCAGCTTTTCTTATTTTTTCTATTTACTGTCACGTTTTATTTAATATTTGTGTATGTATGCTAGCACAATTATGTCAACTGGTCAATTACACTTAAGTTATATTTTCAGATTTTTCATTTAATACTACATGTCACGTTATTTCCTATGTATGCATTATATTGTCAATTAGTCAATGTGAATTTAAGTCAATATTCCAGATTTTATTTTTTGTAATAAAAATGAGATGCCACGTGTCGCGATTTGGTTGGCCAACATGAAAAGAATTCATGAACCAATATGGGAATAACATGGAATCACACAGGACGCGAATTCTTCTCCGCCTCCTCCGTTCTACCGGTCACGAAAACAAGGGTGCAATCGGAAATGGACGAACGGACATGGCCGACTCGATTTTCCGAGCCGGATCCGATCTTGATTTTCCTAAAACTCGCTCAAACCTCATGAAAACCGAACATAAAAAGCGGATCCGAAAGTTCAAACTCCACAAATTCACCGTTTACAGATGTATCGCTTAGGTTCTGCGCATTCTACGGCATTAAACTAGTTCCAAGGTCGAAAATGATTAAAACTAGTAATCGGAAACTTACTTGACGAGTACTCGGAGATTCTTCTAAAACTTGGAAAACTTCGACGTCCACGATTCCTCACGAGTTCTCCGAGTGATTCTTGACGAAATAAACGCGTGTTGCATTTAAATGATGACGAACGCGAACTTACAAAGAAACGAACGAGGTGCGTGCGCGCGTTTGACCATCGTAATAACAGGAAGACTTGATTCAAGTTTCGATTCGCTTCCGCTTCCTTTGTAGCAGCGCGATAGAATATGAGAACTATCCTCGGACCTTGGATGAAAATCGATGTTGACGTTGATACAATACCGGAGATTCAAGATTGAAGTGAATTCCGTTATAGATCGAGAACCGATAACGATTTGTTATGGAGAAGATTCGAGAGAGTATGTGGTTCGAGAG
Organism: Vicia sativa; assembly: GCA_021764765.1. Lineage (NCBI taxonomy): Eukaryota > Viridiplantae > Streptophyta > Magnoliopsida > Fabales > Fabaceae > Vicia > Vicia sativa. The sequence goes on along the minus strand of CM038795.1, from coordinate 139,678,852 downwards.
AGAGGTCGGGAAAGAAGATGAGAGAGTGGCGTTATGATTCTTACCGGTTGTTTGTTGCAAATTCTTAGAGGTCGAGGATGGAGGAGAGGTGAGAGTATGTTAATGAGGTCGGTTTGTCACGGCATTGTTATGGAGAAAAGAGTGAATGATAGTGAATGAAGGTGAGAAGAGAGGTGTTGTCACTATGGAAAGAGCGTTGAAGAAGATGCAGTTGTTCAATAATGGTGACCGTGTTGGTATGAAGAAAACCGAAATGAGTGGTCGTGGTGGTGGTGTGGAGAAAAGCGATGGTTGAGAGAATGAAGAAGGAGAGTGGTGGGTGGTTCTGTTGTTATAAGAAAAAGAAGGGGCTTTCTTTTGGTTAGTTACAGTGGAAATGAGTCAAAAGAAAAAGAATGGTCATCATGGAGAAATGGTGGAAGGTGAGTGACAAGAGAGAATGTAACTGTTGCTGTTAGTTTTAGGACGAAAATGATGAGAGGTTATGGTGTAGCATGAAGGCAGAAGAGTGAAGGTTGGTGAGGAGGAGAAAGAAAGAGGAATGGATGGTGTTGTGAGAGGAAAAGAAAACGTGTTGTTGTTAGAGGAGAGGGTGAGCCGAAGAAAATGGAAAGCGGTGGAAAGAAAATGAGTGATGAGAGTTTTCTATATCTGTTTCTTTTTGAAGTTTGTTATGGTGGTGTTAGAAAGAAAATGAATAATGGAAGAAAGTGTGATGTTGTGAGGAAGAGTGTGTGAATCGAGAGAGAAAAAAAATTGGAAAAGAGCCCCAAAAAATGGAAAGAAAACTTGCTATTATATATTTTCACTGTCATGAAAGCTTGTTGTTATGGTTTTTCACATGCCGACTGAATATGCCGCTATGACCACACGACGCCTTTTCCGTGTCAAAACTTTGAGCTACAAGCCTTCTTTCGATATGATGCAAAAACGAAAACTGGAAATAACACATCGATGAACAACTTTCGTGTTGAAAACTTCTCGAATCGGAACCTGTAGCTTGCTTAAAACATCAAGTCATGAGATCATAATTGAAAAATTACCGGCAATTTCGGCAACTACTCACCAACTACATTTTTCAAACTTTATGGCTTTACAACTCACGGAAGGCCATAGAATCAGTTCGAGTTCAAATATCCGACCACAACACACTGTAGCTTGAAATTGTAATCAGCATCCACCTGATAGACGATCAGAATACCAAAACTTGCGAGATAATAATCAGAAGCTTCTGGACACGCTTGCGTATTGAAATGACGCCCGAATTGACAGAACCTCAAATATTCAACTTTTGAGAAACAAACATCTTCTTCAGAATTGTACAGATTCATACGATTGGAAAATCTCGAACCCATGATCAATGCATGAATGATATGTATGCGATGCACCTATTAATTAAGTGTTAGCCAATTATTTATTAAAAAATGAAATGGGTAAATTTTGGGGTACAACAGCATGACGAATACAATAACCTCATCCAAGGTAGCTTACTTTGGGGATAATACAATTTCAATACATGGCAAGGATCAGGATATAACAACATTCATGATGGAACACAACAATTATAGGTACAATGTAATGCCCTTTGGTTTGAAAAATGAAGGTGCAACATTCTATATGATTATGAAAAAAATATTCACGCAAGTAATTATTGACATGTTGGAAGTGTACATGAATGATATGATAGTCAAGTTTGGGAAGAAACAACTACACGAGAGTCACCTTAGTGCCAAATTCAAGTGTGTTTGTTGATACAACATAAGGTTGAACCCGGAGAAGTGCACCTTCAAAGTAAAGGCCGATAAATTATTGGGATTATGTCTCACAAAGAGATGAGTTAATGGAAATCAAGATAAATGTGATGTGGTCATTAGGATAGAGACTACATCCTCAAAGGATAGAATAATGAAGTAGAATGATATTCCTAGTGTCCTGAGGAGGTTCATTTCAAGGTCTTCCTAGTGTAACACCCTAAAAACCCCGACACACATGTTTATATAATTTCCCATAAAACTATTTTAATTCAACAACAGGGTGTCACATCTTTCTCATAACAACACTTTTTAGATTAAAACAAAGTAGAAAAAAATTCAAATAAACATCTCAGCTTTAATATCTCATGCTTTCTCAAAACAAATAATTAAATCTCAACATAAGGAAACTAATCCATAATCCTAAAAAAAATACAATTGAAAATTTTTTCCCCATGTTACACTGCCAGAATGACGTTGTAGGAATACTAAATAAAACTCAAAGCGATAAAATAAAGAAGTAGGCATCAACTCCAATCCTTCGATATAGTAGCATCTAATGCTCCTCTACTTGACTATCTTCACTACTGGTACAACGAACAACACAACAAAACAAATGGGGTGATAAATACACTCATAATGTTCATGGTGTATGTAAACAACAAGGATAGTTTCAGCAGTAACATTCAGCAATCACATAAAATAGTTCACATGCATATATCAATCACATATGCAACTTTATGTAATGCAATGAAAATTATCTCTTCTACTTCAACATGAAAATGGTACCAAGTTTTGGATTTCAGAGTTATGTTACTGATTGATCCATGTCTCTGGTTCCTCATATGAACCAATGATTCCACCAATGAATCCAAGAATCATCTTTGGTTCCTTATCTGAACCAACGATTCTACCAATGAATTTGAGACTCGTCTTTGGTTCCCCATATGAACCAACAATTCCACCAATGAATCTGAGACAACCACATTGGAACAAAGTCTTACCTATACTCAACAACGGTTCCTCAACTAAACCAACAAATTCTCCAATATGACGCCACCACTATAGTTCCTCATCTGAATTACTCATCATACCAATAAATATGTAATTATAACTTAACAATACACATATAGTTATATATTTATTCAACATTACTCACTAACAGAGAATAATATTAACGTCAAAGCTCAACAATACTCATCAACATAGTAAAACGATAATTCTATAACCTTACAGGATCAACATGATCAACTCATAACCCATCAGAGTTTCCAAGGTGAACTATATTCTCAACTTAGCTATCACCAACTCAACTCTAAACTCATCAGATTACTCAAATTTAATCTCAAACAACTCAATAATTTTACTTTGAACTACTCAATAACTTAATATTTAACTCTCGTCATCGTCCATACACCACCGCCACCTCTCGACTTGCTTGTGTCGCTGTAGCCCACTACACTAGGGTCGATTTCTGTATTGTTATGGCCCTCAGTCATGTGGTTGATTCTAGCGTGTCGCATCAGCGCCTCCCGTGCAACGCGAACAGATTTCCAACATACATCGTCGCTCGCCGCCATGCAGTCAATTTCAGATGACCTCTGGCCTATTCTCATGCAGCTCAATTTCCAATTTCGCTATTTTATGACTTTTCTAATTTTTGACTTTTTCCTACTATTTCAACTTTTATGATTTTTCGCCCGTTTGAGATTTTTCTGACTTTTAGAATTCATCTAATTTTTTGCCATATATAACAGATCTAAACTTGCCTCTCCTATTTGACTATTAGTCGCCTCAACTCAAGTTAACCAAGGTTAAAAGAACAACATACAAATTCATATATACCCGCCTTATAACAAGGCACAAGTCATCAAGAAGGTTATCAAACCAGGTCAACATTGATCAAAATATAATAAATATCATATATTCAAGAGTAAAAGGAAACATTATCAACCGGTCTCCAAACCTTTTTTTACCACAAATAACATGCATACCAAGACAGAAAAAGGAGAAGGCGTGAGGATAAGGAAGCCTCACTATCCCTCTATGTAGACACCCATATATAAATAATCCTCTCTTATCTCAAAATCATAGAGCGATGAAACTTAGCCTTTTGGAATTTTCCTCTACTCTTCCAACACTCTCTTTAGTTCCTCTTTTTTTGCATCTTTCCCAACAAAACAAGACTAATCAAATTTTTTCTAACTTCTTTATTTAAACAAAAATAACTCTAATCCTTATTATTTTAATGAAACTCACAAACACCCCTACGTCTTAATAATTCCACCATTTCCCTTAATTATAAATAACTATTAATTTCCTCCCCAAACTAATTATTCTCACATTTTCTATTATTTTTAATAATAAATAACTCAATTAAAATTAATAATAATTCTAATTACATTTCTATCCCTCCTCAAACAATTCAAAAAATTAAATAAAAAACTCAAATAAATAATATAGAACAACTTAAATTCTAACTTATTAATAATCCAAAATTTCCAACTTCTACGCAGATTTTAATATCATAATACTCTACTCACAATTCCTCAACTTAATTAATTAAACTAAAACACTCCAAAACTCTATTAAAAAATATTTAAAAAAATAGAGTATTACACCTTGCATGCACCACTCTACAAGCTCATTAGGATTTAGATAAAATTTAAATAAACACCATAGTGTAAAAAAGCTTTCACGTAGTTGAAGCCCGATATTTTCAAGCTCTGGGTACTATCTAGGCCTATGATCAGGGAGAAATTGTTCATCCTTTTAGTAGTATTAGAAAAAGCAGTAAATGTTTTTCTCTTGAGAGAGGTAAGCACCATCCAAAGTTCATTATATTTCATCTCTAAGGCGTTATTAGGTCATAAAACCCGCTACCAAAAAATTGAAAAACTTGCTCTTACTTTAGTAGTAACTTCAAGGAAATTGTAGAGGTTTTTTTTTATATTCAATAATTGAATTCCATGTCGGGGGTGATGCACGACATTTTCCTAGGGGAAATAATGAATAAGTTAGCATTCTCCTTTAGACATTTGATAAGTCCATCCTCTATGGAACTTGGGAGGTTTTCCCCATTCTGTACACTACGAGTCAAGTTATCATCAAGTTATTGCAAAGTTCCCATTAGAGATTGATCTCAGTATCTTCATTTCAACATCAATGGAAAGAGGTGTCTCTAAGTCATGTTCATCCTTGAATGTGGCTTTCAAAATACTTGCATTGAAGTGCGCAATGTTAGCGTCTAAAGAGCGTATTCCAATAGAGTTGGCCTTTTTTACTTTCTTGTTTTCCCAAAAGGAAATACAGAGTCTTGTGGCAACGATAAGATCCTTCCAGATTTGCACAAGTTGTCACAATTTCGTTGTGGACGTTGTGATAATTTATCTTCAATTGGACAGTGGACATGATTGCGTCGAAAGTGGTTATGAAATATCTCCCTATGATACAATTGTACATCGACTTACATGAAACTATCAGAAAATGAATGTCTATCATCCTAGCATCTCTGCCTTCGTTAAAGGTAATCATAAGTTTAATAAAACTTCCAAGACCGAGTCACTACTCCATTAAAACTTTGTAGAATGAATCACCATTCCATTGAAACCCTTGTAAGTCTGTACCCTAATAATTTCTCGTCAAGTCCAATTTAATAAACTATTCAACATACAATATGTCACAAAATCTCCTTTCATCATTAATAATTTTTGAAGTGTCAAAGTTGACCATGACATTGTCACTAAGAAAATATATTAATCACAAATAGTATTAATATATCATAATGCAAAAAAAAAACTTTTAAAAAAATTAAAAAATTAATCTATTTTTCTCCTCCTCTAAAAATAATAAGTCATTTATCTATATTATATGTGTATATATAGTTTGTTGATGTTGGATCATATATAAATAGAGGGTTGACCTAGTCTCAAAGTTGAATATGAGTGTCATCATCATGAGTCACGGTCAATTCATTAATGTAATTGGCTTGGCAACTCTCACCAATTGCTTCCACTATGTTTCTCACCAACCACCTCTTTTTTTCTTATGGTCAAATTCCATTTTAATCACCAGTTACTTGCATTGAAATGCGCGATGTTAGCGTCTAAAGAGCGTTTTCCAATAGAGTTGACCTTTATTACTTTCTTGTTTTCCCAAAAGGAAATACAGAGTCTTGTGGCAACGATAAGCTCCTTCCAAATTTGCACAAGTTGTCATAATTTCATTGTGAACATTATGATACTTTATCTTCAATAAGACAGTGAACATGATTGCGTCAAAAGTTGTTATGAAATATCTCTGTATGATACAATTGTACATCGACTTACATGAAACTATCAGAAAATGAATGTCTATCATCCTAGCATCTCTGCCTTCGTTAAAGGTAATCATAAGTTTAATAAAACTCCCAAGATTGAGTCATTACTCCATTAAAACTTTGTAGAATGGATCACCATTCTATTGAAACCCTTATAAGTCTGTATCCTAATAATTTCTCGTCAAGTCCAAATTAATAAACATTCAAAGTACATTATGTCACAAAATCTCCTTTCATCCTTAATAATTTTTAAAGTTTCAAAGTTGACCATGACATTGGCACTTAAAAAATATATTAATCACAAATAGTATTAATATATCATAATGCAAAAAATAAAAACTTTTAAAGAAAATTAAAAAATTAATCTATTTTTCTCCTCCTCTAAAAATAATAAGTCATTTATCTATATTATATTTGTATATATAGTTAGTTGATGTTGGATCATATGTAATTAAATATATAATTAAATAGAGGGTTGATCTAGTCTCAAAGTTGAATATGAGAGTAGTCATCATCATGAATCAGGGTCAATTCATGTATGTAATTGGCTTGCCAACTCTCACCAGTTGCTTCCACTATGTTTCTCACCAACCACCTCTTTTTACTTTTGGTCAAATTCCATTTTCCATTCACAAATATACTATATCTACCAACCAAGATATCCCAATAGCAAGATCATAACCAATCAAAACTAAGTAAGTAGTAATCAAACGGCCATAATTCATTTTCAACAAACCCACTTATTTTTTCTACCAAATACACATGCAAAATGCAAGATAGAATAATGTATAATAATATATAACCTCAAAAACAAACCTCTATATAAAGCACAACTACTCTTCCTTAACATCTCAAGAAATTCACTACTTTCATTCTTTCTTTCATAATCATTTATTTCTACTTTCCATTCCCTCAAAATTCTAGCTAACCTACCTCTACCGAGACACAACAAAAGATGGAAGCAGTAGCAGCAGCCATAGTAGAAAACAACAACAATTATGATTCTTTCTGCTTGACAAATGCTAAAAACAATAACATGAAAGTAAACAACACAGATCCTTTGAACTGGGGCGCGGCAGCGGAGGCAATGAAAGGAAGTCATTTGGATGAGGTGAAGCGTATGATCGAAGAGTATCGGAAACCGGTGGTACGTCTTGGTGGCGAGACGCTGACGATTTCTCAAGTGGCTGCCATTGCCGCACACGACCATGGCGTGAAGGTGGAGTTATCGGAATCTGCAAGAGCCGGTGTTAAGGCCAGCAGTGACTGGGTGATGGAGAGTATGAATAACGGCACAGACAGCTATGGTGTCACCACTGGTTTCGGTGCAACCTCACATCGCAGAACCAAACAAGGCGGTGCTCTTCAGAAAGAACTCATCAGGTATTTATTTACATATATTTTTTGAATGTTTTCTATTCTGAATTTTCATATTCAAATGTTAACAAATGTTTTCTCAAACTTATTTTGCTTAATTCTTGTTTTTCAGATTCTTGAATGCTGGAATATTTGGAAATAGAATTGAATCAAACCACACACTACCGCACACAACAACAAGAGCTGCTATGTTAGTGCGAATCAACACACTTCTTCAAGGCTATTCAGGCATTAGATTTGAAATCTTAGAAGCCATAACCAACCTCATTAACAACAACATTACTCCTTGTTTACCGCTTCGAGGAACAATCACAGCTTCAGGAGATTTAGTCCCTTTGTCTTACATTGCTGGTTTACTAACAGGAAGACCGAATTCGAAAGCTCATGGACCGTCTGGAGAGATACTTAATGCAAAAGAAGCTTTTCAAATGGCTGGAATCAACGGCGATTTCTTTGAGTTACAACCAAAAGAAGGAATTGCACTTGTTAATGGAACTGCTGTTGGTTCTGGTTTAGCTTCTATTGTTCTATTTGAAGCTAATATCCTGGCTGTGTTGTCTGAAGTCCTATCAGCTATTTTTGCTGAAGTAATGCAAGGAAAACCTGAATTTACTGATCACTTGACACACAAGTTAAAGCACCATCCTGGTCAAATTGAAGCTGCTGCTATTATGGAACATATTTTAGATGGAAGTGCTTATGTGAAAGCAGCTAAGAAGTTGCATGAGATGGATCCTTTGCAGAAACCAAAACAAGATAGATACGCGCTTAGAACTTCGCCGCAATGGCTTGGTCCTCTGATTGAAGTGATTAGATTCTCTACTAAGTCAATTGAGAGGGAGATCAATTCTGTTAATGATAACCCTTTGATTGATGTTTCAAGAAACAAGGCTTTGCATGGTGGAAATTTTCAAGGAACACCTATTGGAGTATCCATGGATAATACACGTTTGGCTCTTGCATCAATTGGTAAACTCATGTTTGCTCAATTCTCCGAGCTTGTTAACGATTTTTATAATAATGGTTTGCCTTCAAATCTTTCTGGTGGTAGAAATCCTAGTTTGGATTATGGTTTCAAAGGATCTGAAATTGCAATGGCTTCTTATTGTTCCGAGTTACAATATCTTGCGAATCCGGTCACAACTCATGTTCAAAGTGCTGAGCAACATAACCAAGATGTGAACTCTCTAGGTTTGATTTCTTCTAGGAAAACATATGAAGCCATTGAGATTCTTCAACTGATGTCTTCCACATTCTTGATTGCACTTTGCCAAGCAATTGACTTAAGACATTTGGAGGAGAATTTGAAAAACTCAGTTAAGGATATTGTAAGCCAAGTTGCTAAACGAACCCTTACAACTGGAGCCAATGGAGAACTCCATCCTTCAAGGTTTTGTGAAAAGGACTTATTGAGAGTGGTTGATAGGGAGCATGTGTTTGCTTATATTGATGATCCTTGTAGTGCTACATACCCATTGATGCAAAAACTAAGGCAAGTGCTGGTGGATCATGCATTGGTAAATGGAGAAAGTGAGAATAATTTGAACACTTCAATCTTTCAAAAGATTGCTATTTTTGAGGATGAGTTGAAGACCCTATTGCCAAAAGAGGTTGAAAGTGCAAGATTTGCATATGAGAGTGGAAGTCCAACAATTCCAAACAAGATCAATGGATGCAGATCTTATCCACTTTACAGGTTTGTGAGACAAGAGTTGGGAACTAGTTTGTTAACTGGAGAAAAGGCTATTTCACCAGGTGAGGAGTGTGACAAATTGTTCACAGCTATGTGTCAAGGAAAAATCATTGATCCTCTTCTTGAATGCTTGGGAGAGTGGAATGGTTCTCCTCTCCCAATTTGTTAATTTCAAAAACATGTTATTTTTTTGTATCTATATGTAAGTGGTACAATAATCACAATATTTGTCATGCATTTAACAAATTAATATAGAAAGCTTTATTTCAGTTTTCTCCAATATCAACGACAACCTTGTAATTTAACTTTATGATAGAATTTTCATTTGTTTGACAATTGACATAGTTCTTTTATCCACTAGTGCAACTATATAATATACACTTAAATATGATGTTAAATTAGTAGGTAGTGGTTAGTTGATCAATAAGAAGAAAAAAACATATGTTTAATGGCGAATAAAAAAGTCTAAAATAATCTCTTATTGATATATAACAATGAGAGCTAAAAATGTGAATCTATAAAATAACAGATTGAGAGTGTATATGTGCTCTTAATTGTTTAATCGTTGAAATGTTTACTCCTTCCAAAAGAGTTATATTTAAAATAAAAAAATTATAATAATAATAATAATAATAATAATAATAATAATAATAGTAATAATAAAAATAATAAAAATAATAATAATAATAATAATAATAATAGTAATAATAAAAATAATAAAAATAATAATAATAATAATAATAATAATAATAATAATAATAATAATAATAATAATAATAATAATAATAATAATAATAATAATAATAATAATAATAATAATAATAATAATAATAATAATAATAATAATAATAATAATAATAATAATAATAATAATAATAATAATAATAATAATAATAATAATAATAATAATAATAATAATAATAATAATAATAATAATAATAATAATAATAATAATAATAATAATAATAATAATAATAATAATAATAATAATAATAATAATAATAATAATAATAATAATAATAATAATAATAATAATAATAATAATAATAATAATAATAATAATAATAATAATAATAATAATAATAATAATAATAATAATAATAATAATAATAATAATAATAATAATAATAATAATAATAATAATAATAATAATAATAATAATAATAATAATAATAATAATAATAATAATAATAATAATAATAATAATAATAATAATAATAATAATAATAATAATAATAATAATAATAATAATAATAATAATAATAATAATAATAATAATAATAATAATAATAATAATAATAATAATAATAATAATAATAATAATAATAATAATAATAATAATAATAATAATAATAATAATAATAATAATAATAATAATAATAATAATAATAATAATAATAATAATAATAATAATAATAATAATAATAATCATAATAATCATAATAATAATAATAATAATAATAATAATCATAATAATCATAATAATCATAATAATCATAATAATAATAATAATAATAATAATCATAATAATCATAATAATCATAATAATAATAATCATAATAATCATAATAATCATAATAATCATAATCATAATAATAATCATAATAATAATCATAATAATAATAATAATAATAATAATAATAATATAATATAATAATCATAATAATAATAATAATAATAATAATCATAATAATAATAATAATCATAATAATAATAATAATCATAATAATAATGATCATGATAATAATAATCATAATAATAATAATAATCATAATAATAATAATCATGATAATAATAATCATAATAATAATAATCATAATAATAATAATAATAATCAAATATACATTTATGTGGCATGCTGACTGGCCATTTATATTATATATATATATATATATATATATATATATATATATATATATATATATATATATATATATATATATATATATATATATATATATATATATATATATATATATATATATATATATATATATATATATATATTTAAATATTATTTAAAACATTAAATGTTTGAATATTATTTTAGTTTGTATGATTTTAAATACGTTTGAAAATTGAATATTATTAAAAGAAATATTTAAATGTGTTTAAATATATTTTAGAAATAAATAATTTAAGTTTGTTATTAAATATGTTTGAATATTATTTAAAATTGATTTTAGTATAGTTAAATTTGATTTGAATATAACTTCTCAAAATGTTTGAAGAGTCATCAATATGCAAATAAATGTACTAATATGAGAATTTAATTAAGAAAAAACTTTGTGACTCAATTTTTTGTTTTTGAAAAAAAATACTCTCATTCGTTCCATATTATAAAAGAAAGAATATCTTCTTTTTTTTCCAAATCATAAAAGAAAAAAATTTTATTTTGACCATTTAAATTTATTTTTCCTAAAGTAACCTTTATAATAGTATTATTTAATTTTGATTTTCAAAGCATTTCAATTACTAGTGTGGACGACGGTGCATTAAAGTGTGAAATAGTTCTATGCTTTGACTGTTGCTATTTCAAGTACTTAATGCACATTGCAATTACTATGAAGGCTAGATAATGTAATTTTATATATAAATAGATTCTCCCTGCATCACTTATTGTAATTTAATCTATCGAATGAAATGAAAGTTTGATCTATGTGAAAACTCACTTTCAACTTGGATATCGGAACATTTCTTAATTCATTTTCAACTGACAAGATATCCATATTGAAATTTTATGCAAAGACAAATTTTACTATTGAAACTGTATGCAAAAAATCTTCCATGTTATTAGTCTTTATCTATCGAAAATATCACTATTGTATAATCTTCCATGCTCTTGAAGACTCTGCAAAATAAAAAATTATGTAAGTATTAGGGGTGTTCAAAACCAAACCAACCCAATAAAAAACCGCAAACCAAATCAAACCAGATCGAAACTGCAAAAAACCGCATTTGGTTCGGATTAGTTTGGGTTATCTTTTAACAAAATCGCATGGTTTGATTCGGTTTGCGGTTTGTATTTTGCAAACCGAACCGAACCGAATCAAACCGCATTACGGTACAGCCTAATTTTTACTTAACTCTCATATAACTCAAACCTAAACTTATTATATATTAGTCTTATGATTACAAACAATTTCCCCATCCTTACACTTATGGTTTCAGTTTTAGTCTTCTTAAATCTCTCATAGCATTATGCTTCATCTTCAGCACTTACATCTTGCCTCTTCTTCTCTAATCTCTACTCTCTTATATTCTTTCTTTTTCACCTTCTCATTTTTATGCAAATGTTCCCTCTTTCAATTTCGTTTTATCGCACATATTTATCTCTAATCTCTTCTCTTTATTGTTCTTTCTTTTTCATTTTCACTAATCTCTCGTCTCATCTATTTTTTTTTTGTTTTATTATAATATTTTTTATATTATTTTATGCTATTATTTTATGTTTATTATTTCAGTTTTGTTTAATCTAATTTTTACATATTATATAGAAAGTTATTGTCCAAATATGATGAGTTTATTGTTATTTGATAGTGTATGAATGACAAAATACAAAGTTATGTTGTCATCTATATGTGTATGTATGTCTCAATAAAATATTTGTAAAAAACCGAACAAACCGCACCAAATCAAACCGCATTGGTTCGGTTTGGTTTGGTTTGTTTTTTTTCTAAAAGTCAACCGAACCAAACCAAACCGACGCTTTTTCTCTCATGTTCGGATGATTTTTGCGCAAAACGCCAAACCGCATGAACACCTTTCAACTTGGATATCGAAACATTTCTTAACTCATTTTCAACTGACAAGATATCCATATTGAAATTTTATGCAAAGATAAATTTTACTATTAAAACTGTATGCAAAAAATCTTCCATGCTATTAGTCTTTATCTATCGAAAATACCACTATTGTATAATCTTCCATGCTCTTGAAGACTCTGCAAAATAAAAAATTATGTAAGAAATTATGTAAGTATACTCATCACTTAACAATAACAAAAAAAACAGAATAATGAGTTCATACCTTAATCAAAATTCTATAAGTATTCAAAAGTTGCTTGGACTAATTCCGGATCGCAATTTAGTTGAATTGGTAGATTATCTCGATTACAAATAGAATTTTTCTTCATATGAGGAATTTTGTAATGATTAGATCCTTTAGCCTTTATTATCTCAATCATGCATGATTGGAGCGTGAGAAAAAATTTATTCGAGTCAAAAATTTAGAATTATGTTGGCGGCAATGTATGAAAGTGAAGGAAAATTATGATTGGAGGGAATTATTAGATTGGCGGTAAATAAAGATGGTACTGGAAATATAATTAGACTTATGCAATTGAACCAATAAGAAAGCAATTAAAATTTTAGTAACATTGGAATAAGAAATGGAATCATTAAGAGAGAGAGAGAGAGAGAGAGAGAGAGAGAGAGAGAGAGAGAGAGAGAGAGATTTTGGGTCATGCATCTATTGAGGGGAGAGAGTAAGAGAATAACGTAAACTTCTCATTTTCAATGAGGGAGAAAGAGAGTATGTTGGCATGCAATTAATGAAACATGGAAATAAAGTTATAAATATTGGTATTGATTTTTTATAAATATTGGTATTGATTTTTTATATTAAAAATTATCATTAATATTAAAAAGGACAATTTAGGAAATGTCAAGTAAGTTTTAGACTATTAGATGGTTTTCTTAATAAGTGTATTTTTTTTTCTCTTATAATATGAGACAGAGGGAGTATATAATAAAGATAAAATTTACATTCAACAAAAAAATAGCACAAGCTTCAAGTTGAAGAAAAAAGAATCAAGATAGAATAACAAGAACCGAAAAATACATCATTAAAGTCAAATAACACACGACTAAGACAAGTTGTTCAACAAGAAAACTAAGGCTAGATCCCAACACCAAGGAACAGAAGCATCATGGTTAAAAAATAAAGGGAAATCATGATATAAAACACAACAGATAACACAAATTTTTCTTTAAATTGATCCTTATGAATGGACATGATAAGTGATAAAATATTTACCACTTGATGCAATTAATTGTTGATGCAAAATCTAGACAATAATTACGAACATTAAATGAAGAACAACGTCACTCCCTCTCAAGTGAGTCCACAATACTCCCTCATAAAACTTGTACCGTTATTGACATCTTGTAAGTGGATGTCACTTTCTGGACATTTCGATACATAATATAGCACCGTTTGTTCACCCAAAATTTTAAGATGATAGATGATTGAGTTCTTTCACTTATAAATGAGACTATTTCTGCACTTACTCACACTTTTATCTATTTATATCTATTAAATCAAGTGCTTCAAATAATCTAATGACACCTCAACTACTATCTTGCATCATTTCAACTTCTTTTTGTGTCACGTCATGTATTTTCTTAGGTGACATCTCTCAAAGTCCATCTTCAATTTTCAAAGGTTAAAATATATTGTTACTCTTTATAGAAGATTATGAGTTTGAATCCTCACAAATGCAAAAATATAATAATCTAATATTTATTTATTAAATTTTATTATTTCACAAAATATCATACTATTTTACTCACAATAAATTTATTATTATTATTGTTGAAATATGAGAGACTAAGAGACATTTGAATAAACCGTGTGTTTTGAAAAGCACTACGGAGACTTTATTATATATAGAGATATTATAACTAATTACATGATATAGTCGATATGGGACTATTCTATATACAAATATTCTTAACACTATTTACAAATATCAACACTCCCCCTCAAGCTGGAGCATATATGTCATATGCACCAAGCTTGTTACAAATATAATTAATTCGAGGACTTCTCAAAGGCTTAGTAAAAACATCAGCTAACTGATCGTTTGAATTGACAAAACTAGTGCGATATCTCCGGATAAAATCTTCTCTCGATGAAATGACAATCAATCTCAATGTGTTTGGTTCTCTCATGGAATAGGATTTGAGGCAATGTGTAGCTGCGATTGTCACAAATAAGTGTCATCGAAACGTCCCCAAATCTCGTCGTGAAGCAACTGTTTGAGCCATATAAGCTCACAGTTGCGGTTGCCATGGCTCGATATTCGCCGCACTTGACCTTGCCACTACATTTTGTTTCTTACTCTTCCAGAAATTAAGTTACCACCCAAGAACACACAATAACTCGAGGTGGATCTCCTATCGGAAGGAGAACCCGCCTAATCTGCCGAGTATCCTACAACTCGAGTGTGTCCCTTGTCTTCATAGAGTAGGCCTTTTCTCGGAGCTCCTTTAATATATTTTAAGATGCGAATCACGCCTTCCCAATGCCCTTCACAAGGAGAGTTAAGAAATTGACTTACCACACTAACGGAAATGAAATATCCGGGCGAGTAATGTGAGGTAATTCAGTTTTCCAACTAATCTTCTATATTTTCCAGATCGAGAGGGTTCCCCTGGCATAAGTTTAGCATTGGGTTCCATCGGAGTGTCAACCGACTTGGCATTTAAGAGTCCTGCTCCTCCAAAATATCCATAGCATACTTCCTTTGTGAAATCACAATCCGCTTGGATTGGGCAACCTCTATGCCCAAGAAGTAACGGCTCGCCAAGGTCTTTTGTCCGAAATGATGACAAAGATGTTGTTTTACCTGTGATTCCATTATGATCATTACCAATGACGATGTCATCCACATACACAATCAAATAAATACACCCAACAAAGGACGATAAAACACTAAGTGATCAACCTCACATCGCGTCATACCAAACTGTTGAATAACATAGCTAAATCTTCCAAACCAAGCCCTAGGAGATTGTTTAAGACCATACAAAGACTTCCGAAGACGGTAAACTAGTCCAGAAGACTCCCCCTGAGCAACAAACCCAGGTGGTTGCTCCATATAAACTTCCTCACTCAGATCACCATGGAGGAATGCGTTCTTGATGTCAAGTCAAAGGGCCAGGCGAATAGCTGCCATGGAGAGAAATAGTCGAACCGAGGCCATTTTAGCCACGGGAGAGAAGGTGTCACCATAATCCAAGCCAAACACCTGTGTATAACCTTTGGCCACTAAACGTGCCTTGAGACGATCAACTTGTCCATCAGGCCCAACTTTAACTGTGAAAACCCACCTGCAACCTACAACAGATTTTCCAAGAGGAAGAGGAACAAGGTCCCACGTACGCTCAAGAGCACACATATCATCAAGCATAGCTTGTTTCCAGCCAGGGTGAGATAAAGCATCACCTACAGTCTTAGGAATAGACACAGAAGACAAAGAGGAAATACAAGCATAATGCAAAGACGACAAACGGTGATAAGACAAGTTAACATAATGAGGAGATGGATTACGAGTGGAACGTATACCTTTGCGAAGTGCAATTGGGAGATTAGTCTCGGGGGGCAGGGCCGGAGGGGACGAAGGAGTTGGATCCGGAGGAGAGTCTATGGTGATTTCTGCATCAGCTGATGGTAATGGAGGTGGTCGTGGTCGACGCTGGTAAACCTGCAAAGGAGCTGACGGAGGTGGGTTGGCTGACAAAGGAAACGGAACTACCTGGGGCAATAGTGGAGATGAGGAAAACATGGGTGATGGGGACTCGACCAGAGGCGTCGGAAAGTAAGGGAGTGACTCAAAGAATGTGACATCAGCAGAGACGAAATATCGACTAAGAGACGAGGAGTAACATTTATATCCCTTTTGGGATCTTGTGTAGCCTAAGAACACACACTTATGAGAACGAGCTGAGAGTTTGTCTAGCCCAGGACTAACATTATGGACAAAGCATGTAGACCCAAAGACTCTAGGTTGTAAGGGGTGAAGAGACTGGTGAGGAAATAGGATAGAGTGAGGGATCTGATTGTTGAGGACAGATGATGGCATCCTATTTATGAGATAATGTCGTAAGGACAGATCACCCCAAAACGCTGAGGAACATTATTGTGAAGTAAGAGTGTCCTAGTGGTTTCAACTAAGTGTCTATTTTTACGTTCGGCGACCCTGTTTTGTTGAGGTGTGTGAGCACAAGATGTTTGGTGAAGCATGCCGTTAGTAGCCATGAAAGTTTGAAATTGAGTAGATAAATACTCGAGCATTGTCACTGCAAAGTACTAATAGAAATACCAAACCGATTTTTGATTTCATGATAAAATTTTGAAAAATAGCAAATAACTCATATCGATTTTCCATTAAAATAACCAAGTACATCGAGAATAATCATCAATGAAAGTAACAAAATACTTAGACCCTAAAGAGGAAACAATGCGACTAGGACCCCAAACGTCCGAATGAACTAGAGCAAACGGAGACTTAGAGCGACGATTGACACGACTCGGAAAAGAACTACGAACATGTTTTCCTAACTGACAAGACTCACAAGATAGCGTAGATAATCCGGAGAGGTTAGGCACCAACTTTGTAACTTTGCAAGACTTGGATGTCCTAATCGAGCATGAACCAGAGAGGAGAGTCCACCACGTAACCAAAGATGCGGATGGTCAAGAAGATAAAGACCATTAGACTCACATCCGGTGCCAATCATCCGTCTCGAACTCCGGTCCTGCAAGAAAAAGGAATCTTTGGTAAATGAGATAGTACAATCAAGAGATCGAGTCAAACGACTTAGAGACAATAAGTTAAACGGAGACCCGGGTACATAAAGGACATTAGTAATGAAGAGTGATGGAAAAAGGTGGATAGTACCAGTACCCTGAGATTGAGTTTGGGAGCCATTTGCTAATGTGACAAAGGGTAATAAACCAGAGGTAGAAAATGAAGAAAAAAGAGATTTATTACCAGTAATGTGATCAGTGGCGCCTGAATCAAGGATCCATGGGCCATGGGATGTGGAGTGAGAAAGACCAACAAAAGAATTACCCGTGCGCAATGTATAAAGGAACTAGCGGCCGGGCGCCTCATACCACTTGATAAAGTCGTTAAAGATAGCATGAGGTGGCGAATCACTGGAGTAGCACTGTGGAGGTGGAGCCCGGGCAACGTGGCGGTCCGGAGGGGGGGCCCATGTAAAGCATAACACCGATCAATAGTATGGCCAAGCTTATGACAATGATCACATTTAGGACGAGGCTTTCCTGTCCGCTGAAAGTGGCCACGATCACCACTCGGAGCACGACTACCTCCCTGAGAAACCAAAGCAGATGAATCAATCGTGTGGGTGGCACTCGCCTTAAGGTGATTTTGCCGACACGCAACAAGGTAGACCATGCATCCAGTGGGGATTGTAGGAGATCCCAATATCTGATCGCAAATAGACGAATACTCTGGAGGTAAGCCATACAGAGCTAGAAGCATGAAGAAGGATCGGCGTTGCTCAAGCTCCTTAGCGTGGTGGCAATGGGGTAACAATTCATTGAAATCATGAAGGAGACCTTGAACACGGCCCAAGTATTCGCCATAGAACCATCCAAGCGACGAGGGAAATAATATCAGAAATTTTGACACACCCATATAAGCGTTGTGTCATTGGTATAAAGGATATTAGCTCGCTACCAAAGATTCGCAAGTCTCATGAGAACGAAAGATCTGTTTTAAGGATGGACTAATGGTCGACTTAATGAGACTGCAGAGTTGGGCATCAATTTTCTTCCAACGAGCACTATCAGTGGCAGCCACCGACTCAACCTTCGTAGTAAGATGATCTTCATAGGCTTGTCCCCGGAGCCATAACTTGACATCGAAGCCCAAGAATCATAGTTAGTACCATCCAATTTGTCAACGGCAAGAGGAGTAGTGATATAACTTGAAAATAGGGCCTCACCTTGAGGGGATTAGCACCATGGGTTCCGTAGACGGAATAGAAGTGATCGAAAACGAGATCCGAGATGAATCAAGAATGGAATTTCGAAGAAAAAATCAATCACGAAAGGTGCGGCGTTGAAGTCGGAACCGAGATGAAGCACTGCTATCAAAATTGCCGATAGAGTGGGTCTGAAAGCACGGATTATGATTGCCTCTTGTTAGGCTCTAGATACCATGTTGAAATATGAGAGACTCAGAGACATTTGAATAAACCGTGTGTTTTGAAAAGCACTACGAAGACTTTATTATATATAGAGATATTATAACTAATTACATGATATAGTCGATGTGGGACTATTCTATATACAAATATTCTTAACACTATTTACAAATATCAACAATTATTATTTTAATACAATACATTATTAAACAATAATAATTAAATTTTGACTCAATCTCAATAAATCATTTTTCCACATTAAACAAATATATATATATATATATATATATATATATATATATATATATATATATATATATATATATATATATATAGAGAGAGAGAGAGTATTATTCATATTTGTCTTAAAATAATTTCTTAATTATAAAAATGAAAGAAAAGATATTTTGATACATTTTTTACATAGTATTTTTAATATAATTTTAGAATCTTTTAAAGTATTCTAACTAAATAAATTTTTAAAATTTCAAAAATAAAAGAGATGTTCGGATCCACACACTTTAAAATAATTTTTATTTTCTTGAAGTCATAGCAACAAAAGCTTAAAAAAACACTTTTAACGTTAAAATAAATATTTCACAATTTTTCAGAATTAAATTACTCTTAACTAAACTAAAATTATATTAAAGAATGTCTCATTCTTACCGAATCTATATACTTCATCTTTGTATTTTTTATATAACAATAGTTTTTAATTATAAAAAGTGATACTTTATTTACTTAATTTATTTAAAATAATTTTAGAATATTTTAATTTAAAAAATAAATAAATGAGATAGTACTACTTCATCATATATTGTACAATAAATAATACTATTATTTAAAGATGATATTGGATTTAATGTCTAATTTTAAAATCACATTGTAAAAGTTCAAATATGATATAACACATCCATTCTTTTCTTGCATATTGATAACTAGTTTGGGGGTTCAAATCCTTTATAATAATCCATCATTATTTTAAATAATATTTGAAAGATAGAGATTATGGTCATTTTTAACTAAATATTCCAACAACACAATAATTACTCGAACTAAATATATTCTTTAAAATTTTGAAAATAAAGGAGATATTTGGATCAACACACTTTAAAATATTTTTTGTTTTCTTGAAATCATACACAACATTTATAAAATACTATTAATGTTAATGCATGTATTGCGTAATTTTTCAAAAGGTTAAATTACTCTCAAGCTTCCTAAAAATATAATAGAGAATGTCACGGTCTTTAATGAATCTACATATTTTATCTCTATATTTTTTTAAAAAAATATCATCCAATAAATTAAAGAAAATTAATAAAATTCTTGATTTCTCATACATAACTAAAATTTGACGTTATAGGTATAAATTTGTAAAACTATTAAATACTTTATTAAGTAATAATTGAAAATAAAATATATTTTTTATTGAAGATTAAAAATAATTATATATATTTGACAAGTTATATTTAATATCTAAAAGAGAGACAAATTTTAAAAAATATATTAAAGTCAAAATAAAATGTAAATCGTTGTCTTTTAAAATTATTTAAATTTATAATATAAATCTTGTATGTCACTTTAAACTTACAAACATAATTTTTCTTTTCTTTTAATTAAAATGTACATTTTTACTTATGATTAATTCAAATCATAGTCCCAATTATAATTCTTAATAAATAATTATAATATGAAATTGTAATTAGGGATGGCAATGGGTACCTATGGGTACGGGTACTAGTCTTTCGCTACCCGTCCAATTTAGTAAATATAGTACCCGTACTCACCCCATACCCGTGTGGGTATCCGTTAGATAGATATCCGTGGATTTTGAGATATCCGCAGGTATTTACGGATATCATGGATACTATTATATAAATATATATTTTTAAATATATTTAAATAATTAATTTGTTTATCCTTTTTAAAGACAAAAAATTATTTTCAAATTTAACTCATTAAATAATAACAAAAATAAGTCACATTCATTTTATTTTTTCTTTCATCAAAATAATAATAGTAATAATAATATCATATTTAACAAGATAATAACAATTATAATAATAATAGTAATAATAATTACTATTATTATTATTGATCAAACAAATTAATATATTTTTGCTAATTATTAACGGATACAGATACTCGCGGGTACGAGTCCATCAAATCCATATCCATAAGTAAACGTGTAATTAAATATCTGTTTATTTTACCCGTGGATACCCATTAAGCCATCATATCCGTGTCCGTGACGGGTTTTATCCGCGGATATCCACGGGTACGGGTTTTTTGCCATCCCTAATTGTAATCCATATTTATTAAATAATGTTTATAACATAATTAAAACTCGATACAAAGCAAATAAAAATGAACTAACAGCCGCGCATCGCGCGGGTCTAAATCTAGTGCATCATTATTCTAACATCCCTCTCAAGTATGAGTTTACAGTGTTCCCCCTCAAGTGGAAACTCCTTTATCCACGTACATTTGTACTGCCGTTGACACCTCTTATTCACTTAAAACCTTAATGTGATAGGTGAGTGGATTGCCCACTTATAAATGTTTAAGTCACTACATTCCTATCCAATGTGGGACTATTACTCCACTTACTCACACTTGCATTATTATTCTAACAGACTCTACTCAGACCACCCGAATAAAGTGCCTTCAATCTCAATATTATATGCTACGAATGAAGACTTAGAGAGAGAGAGGGAGAAAGAGCAGCTAGGGTTTCACAAATTAAATTTGGGGAAGCCGCAAATACTTCAGCACAAGGATTCTATTTATATAACCAATATGAGTTAATAGTTCTTATGTCTCTTCCTTTGTTCCTCTAAGGTTACCATCAAATTTACGTACCCTAATGGATGAGTTACTATATCGTTGAAAGCTTAAAGGCCATACCCTTCACAGGGCATTATTTTTTCCTTTTTCAAGCCCATTTTTTTGAAGAGATCTTAACACATTGTGTCGCAAAAATTTTTGTAACACCCTAGTTTTTTATTAATTAAAATTGTTTGATTTACTATGATTATTTTGTATTTATTTAATTATGGGGTAATGTTAATTAAATGCATATATGTGATGGGGGTGTGCGACCTTGAGGTGAGAGCGAAGAGTAATTAGAGGTTGGTAAAATTTAATTAAAGCTATTAGAATTTATTTTAATAATTAAAATAATAATATTTTATTATATTTATTTAATTTAATGGAAAAATAATGGGTTTGGGAAAATAGTGGGAATTATGATAAGTGAAAGGGAGGGAGGAGTAAGAGGTTTTGGGTCAAAATGATAATTATAATAAGATTTACTCTAATAATATAAACTAGGAGCATAACCTAAGTTTAGGGGTTTTTGTTTATCAATGCGTAGAAATACCAGAATTTGAGAAATAGGTGCTAGAGGCTAGAAGACTAAAGAGGAGATAAAGAGCTTAGGACTTGGGAGAGAAGAAGATTCATCAAACCAGAATTTGCGCTGCTAGGATAACTAGGTAAGGGAGAAAATCGTTTCAATAATGGGTATATGCATTGAGGTAAAATGAAGAGTCCTTAACCTTTAATAGGGCATCAAATTTGAATTTAATTATGTAAATTGATAGTAATTATGATATATGACGTGATTATTGATGAAATTCGTGCACTTTGATTGGTGATATCTCAAGTTTTCATCTGTTAATATATTTACACCGTTGATGAGTTTTGAAGCTTTTAGACATTATGATTTCACGAAATTAAGCGATTGAACGTGTGAAAACTTTTAAATTTATCTATTTTAAGTGTATTATAACATGTATAATGCGTTTAGGATATGTTTTTGGATGGTTGGAAGTGATTTGGGGAGATTCCTTAAGTCTACATCATCAAAACCATGTTTTTGGTGTGGCTGAAGGTCGATGGTGAGTGTCATCATCATGGTGACTAGGTCTCCATGGCCTTTGAGGCGATGAAAAATGTCATGCATGTGATGGGTAACCCGTTATAAAGTCCGTGCATATTTTGTGGAGTCGGTCGTCACATAGGTAACATTTTGATGTTTTAAGGTTAGTGGCAGGAGTCATGCTGGTGACGAGCAACCCGTCATGATACCAAGAAGGGCGCAATCCCCTTATTGCTTGTTTATATTTTCATTTCAATTTTTCGAGTTTTGTTCAATTTTTTGCCTACTATTAGCTATTGTTTAATGATATTTTGGTGTGACCTGATGATTAAACCTAAATTTAATCAAATTTATGAATTAATTATTGAATGGTGAATATATGTAAATATGGTGATGATGTTGTGTTGATTATTGTGAATGATGATGTTGATGTATTGTTGTATGATCATGATTGTTGATGAATTATGTTGTTATCGTTGTGGAATAATAGTTTGGGAGGGAAACTATTATAGTAGAGTCAATGCAAGTTTGTTTATTATCAGAAAGGGACTTAAACCTTAAGTTGATTTGCATTGATGTGTATTGACATAATTCACTGTGTTGTTGTTGATGAAAGAGGCAAGTTGCAATTCAATCAGGGTGAATTGGTAACTTGTACCGAATGCGAGCAAGGTCGATTTGAGGTTCTAGTAAGATGAACCTGGTTCTTGAGTGAACTAATTGTTGATGATGTGGTACCACATGCATATGAGTCTAGTTGATGTTGTGCATTTCATTTCATAATTTATATGATTAATATGTGACTATATTGAGTATGTTGATGGATTGAGTGTGATAATGATATTGTGTGAATCTTGTGATATATATGTATAGAGTTTGTATTCTACTATGCAGCTTATGTTGTGTATCTTATTAGTGTGAATTCTCACCTCCTTTGCTTTGATGTTATCCATCATGGATATCTTCCAGATAATCAGGATTATAATTTTCTGTTGTTAGTGGAAGATAGTTTTTGAAGTTATTTTCGTTAGTTCATTGTTTATTTAGTGGTTATGCTCTAATTATATAACATCGAGGCTGGGACATTTTTTTAATTGTCAAATCGAATTTTATGTTTTGAGGAATTTTTTATGCCTATTTTGAAATTGAACACATGTATGTCTGATGAATGTTTTTTATTTAAGTTATGTTGTTTTTTGAAATAAAGTTGAGATGTTTTGAAGTTGATAACACTTTAATCAACATATGAACCTTTTTATATAAGTGACAGGGTTAGGGTATTACATGGTATTACATTAGTGGTATCAGAGTCTGGTTGTCTATTCGGCCAGTTTTTGTAAGTTGTTTGTTCCCTCGTAGTCGAGTAGTGTATGGATATTATGGATGCTTTATTTCTTCTAATGTTGTTTGCTTATATGCAAAGATATGGATGAAGGAAGAAACAATTATGCAATTCTTGAAGCGTTGGAATTGCTAACTCAAGCAATAGCTCAGAAGAATCAGAACAACCAAAATGGTGGAGTAGTTGTTGAATTTTGAGGATTGGGAAAGTTCCAGAGAAACAATTATACGACATTCAAGGGTAGATATGATCCATATGATGCATAGGCATGGCTCAAAGAGATTGAGAATATTTTTTAGTAATGGCTTTTGTTGAGGTTCAAAAGGAACAATTTGATTCTCCTATGTTGTCAGAAAAGGCCAAAAAATAGTGGGTTAATGCATGTTGGAGGTTGGAAGTTGTATCGACTGAGATCACTTGGGTGGTGTTCAGAGCTGCATTTCTAGATAAGTATTTCCTAGATGATGTGCACGACATGAATGATATCAAATTCCTTGGGCTGAAGCAAGGGAATATGACAATTTCAAAGTATGCTTCTAAGTTTGAAGAGCTGGTGAAGTTTTGTCCACACTATAATAGTGTGGAAGCTGACGGGTCTAAGTGCATCAAGTTTGAGAATGACTTACATTCTGAGCTTAAGCATGGTATTGGGTATTAGGAAATTCGTGAATTTCCAGTGCTGGTGAATAAGTGCAAAATTTATTATGAGGATAGTAGAGTCCAGACTACTCACTATAAGAGCCTTATTGAGAGGAATAGGAAGAATCAAGATCGTGAGGAATCGTATAGTGGTCCAGCAGACAAAGGGAAACATAAAGCTACAGGTGAGAAGAAGCCAATTGGAGGAGGAATCCCTACTACGATTCATTGTTATAGGTGTGGTATGATATGTTATCGTGCCAATGGGTGCTCCAGTACTGAGTGTCATACCCCGATATTTCCCCAGGTCCATTCATTCACCGTATTTATGTCATTAGTTAGACATTCATGCATTAGGTTAACCAAAAGTTCACCTTAGGTCATTTGCATCATTAAAAACTAAAAAATATCTGAAATTACGCTTCATGCATTTTTATTTACTTTCATTGCCTTACGCATGGTAAAAAGTTGATCAAAATTCAATTAGAATAAAATTTGAGTTCTACAGGAAGATCTGTAAAAGCGACTCGACATTGCCCGTAAAATTAGAGGGAAAAATATTTTGACTTTTGACCTTTAACAAACTTAATTTATCAGTAAGAACTTTTAGGAATAAATTTCTCAATATTGTCAATCCAAGAAAATCATAGTGTTTTCTTCGATATACAATATTGGAAGGTTGTTCAAAACCTTCAACAATAACATCAACACCATTGTTTGAGATGGATTGCAAAAGCTGAAAAATATTTTGTTCAAGGTAGAAGAACATTTTCCAGTTTTGCAATCCATCCTAAAAAACTGATGCATGCGATGGTGGGGCGGCTACAAATAAGATAACATTAGGTTAAAATATATTTAACGAGTTTTTTTTTTGTAAAATCTGATTATTTTATCCCTCAGTTATCATTGAAACTAAACGGTTAGACCATTTATTTTACACTTGTAAACAAATAAAAATATAAATTGCAATAGCTGGGATTTGAGTCATGTTTTGAATGGTTTATCCCCTCATTTTTTACATTAACCGATGAAATAAGTTGTTTTTATTTTTATAAAAAATAAAACATGGCACGCCTTGGAATAGTACCTCGATTGTTTTTTGTTGACGTGAAAGCTTTGTCATGAAAAACGTTATTTGTTGTAGTATGTGCTCATTTTATTTTTTTCAAGTCTGTTTGCAATTGTTTCTTATATAGTCAGAGCATGTTTATCCATGTACATTTACTTTTATTTTTCGGCTTAACATGCATTAATTTTATTCGATTATGGACTCTATGTGCATTACCTCCATAATTTAAATGGGTGGGTTCACGCAGAGTCTTTCATCTAGGAAACATTTATTCAACACAAAAGGCATTAAATGTGCATGATCCTAATACCACATGTCCCTACTTAATGCGACAACATAGTTTTGCTAATGGACAAATATCTCTCAAAGATACATATTATTGGGCAGGCTTTACTAATTTCTACTTTAACATTTCTTGCTTCAAAGTTTATAGAAAGGATTTGGTGGACAATTGTTTCAAATTGGACAAAGGCCCATCAAGATCGGCACCAAATGTAACACCCAAAGTTTCGAAATTTATATATTAAACATTACGTGATAATTTTAAGGTGTCACCAACGATAATCGTTTAACAATACAAACATTTAACAAACACGCAGTGGAAAATCTTAACGTCAATTAATAAAACATTTTATACCTTTAGTATCAAACTTCAAAATACAATAAATTGTTTTCAAAATAAAGAGTTATCATATTCAACTCTTAACAACTTCAACATAAATCGAATAAAACAATTTTGAACTCCAAAAAAAACATAATAATCAAACAAACATTCTCAACTCTGATGTTATAATATCAGATCAAGACTTCTAAATGATGATAAAACTAAATGAAGCAATTCCATGAGATAGCTTCCACTTATAGTGGCAAACTCTACTCCAAAGTATCTGGTAGATGTCCATGATGGAAAACATTAAAGAAAAAGAGGGTGAGAAACAACATCCAATATAATCAACATAAAGAATGCTAAGGTATAGAAACATACAACAAGCACATATTCATTACACAATCAACGACATGCTCTCATACCCATTCACAACAACATACACACATTCTCCATAAATCAACAACATCATGAATAATCAATTACATATGCAAGCATGCATGCAATAGACTCCATAAGTGACTCATTATGTATGTAGTACCATTTATGAACACTCAGGTTCATATCACTACTTGATCCTCAACATAATATTAGATTCCCTATTGAACCCATAGCACACCAAAAATCATCGTTAATCACCAAATAACAACGTTTCACCAATCCCACAATTGAATTATCTACCCGCACTTGAACCCTGCCATTGAATCAAGGTTCACCAAAACTGGACCAAAGTTAGTACACCATGAGGCATGACACTCAATAACATGCATTATCATCAAAAGATTTACCAAATAATTGTCATGCGTATATTGTTGTTACACATAACATCAATCACCATACACAATCATTAATCAATGTTATAACAATCAACAAACAACATCAACATCAGCAACTTAACAATTGCATATTCATAATAACACAATAGCATAGTCAATAGGACTAAAATTCAACATTATATAAAAATATTATATAACAACACAATTGATTCATGATTATTTCATCTTAATAATAACACGACACCGCATCACATTCGAATAATTATTTAAAATATCAACCAGAGTCGGAATCAAGCAAATGAATATGTTTTGGAAAGCAAAGAGAGTCTATTTTAATAATATGATTGTTATTTTAGGACTTAATACACCAATCCATTTGGTCTAATCAAACAACAAGAATGAGTACTCGCATCGGGCAGAATGTTTTGCCTGACTTCAAAATAGCGCCAAAAATTATATACTTATAAAAAAATTATGAAATTTTCTAGTTAGAAATATAATTAAACCATGTTTTCAATGCAACTGACCTTACTCCAAAGGGACTCACGAGACTCCTGCTACACTTGAAACAAGATGACCAACACATGACCGAATTCGCCAACATTTATGGTATAAAAACTAGAGAACCGCTACAATTGTAGCACTACTAGACCCAATTTCCCCACTTAGACAGAAAGATTACCATATTATCTTTCTAACACAAATGAAGAAGTCTCAAATGGACTTACGAAGCTTTAGATATGTGTTGCGGCGGTATAGCGGCAAGCAAAGAGTTGGTATTATTTTTACCGGGTGATATATATCGGTTAGGTTATATCGTATCGTGTCCACAGAGATTGGTTATTGATTCGTCGTTCGATAATTCTACCGTTAATGAGTTTGGGATTAAAAGAAATGAAAATAAAAGACAAAAAGTAAATGAACAAAAAGTATAAAGGATAGGCAACTTGTCCGGAACGAATGTAAACTACCCGTCACAGACTTAAATCTACCACCCATGTCATACTCGGCCTACGATACTCGTCCGTGTCATCACATACCTCTCACAACCTAAGCTATTTCTAACCCAAATTGAGAATCCTCCTAAATCATCTCAATATCCATCCCTGGCATACCTCGACAACAAGGAAGTCAACTGCGTCACCTCCATACCCATTCCTGGCATACTTCACCGACGCAGAGGCATTAAGTTCAGGTACTCTATAGTGAATGTTAGCTCTAAACCTATCTCTAGCATTCAGAAACTAACAGATAATCATCCTAGGTAAGAATCTAAGCAATCTATTCCTAGCAAAGCTCAAATCCCTAACATAAAGTAAAAACCTAAGATAATCACCGACACAAATTAAAAAGTTTTATACGCCAAAGGCGATAAATATACATGAGTTATGAGTAGAAATACATACAAACCCAACAAAAGAGATTACAAAGAGAAGAGAAGAAGAGGAACCAAACATTTCTTGGTTTGTCAACACCAATCGACGAGGGATTCGACTCCGGATCATCAAAATGCAAGCTCCAATGTTGTTTTCCAAGCAAATCTATCAAAAATATGAAGGTGATGGTGTTGGGACTCAAAAATACCCAACCCATAACCTAAAAATGTGTTTTGAGCCCCTTTAAAGAATTCGATGTCGCAGGTCGTGCTCAAGCTATTATTCGCGCTAAGCGCCGCTATTTTCAAGATTTTATTTTTGCCGTATCTTGAGAACCAGAACTCGAATCGCCCGTTTGAAGCGTTGGAAAGCTTATTCAATGCTCTATCCAACCATGAAGAAATATCAAGCTTTGTTGATGATTTTTATTCTTTGAATTTGAGCTTTATTTGTTGATCAGTTGTCCAAATCACAGATGGAGCCGTGTCTTCGACACTTTATTACTCAATGCTCCAATTATGAATGAATACCTATAAAAGAGATGAAAACTATCAAATGATACAATATTTACAAAAACTCAATTATTCTATTATGTACACAAATATACTAAAAGCGGGATTTATTCAAGAATATCAACAAAGAACGGATAAGT
Organism: Vicia sativa; assembly: GCA_021764765.1. Classification (NCBI taxonomy): domain Eukaryota; kingdom Viridiplantae; phylum Streptophyta; class Magnoliopsida; order Fabales; family Fabaceae; genus Vicia; species Vicia sativa. The sequence continues at coordinate 139,649,407 of CM038795.1, read as the reverse complement.
GCCACAAAATGTATATACAAAATAACTACATTTTGGCACTTATCAACTCTCCCCAACTTGACACATTGTTTGTCCTCAAACAAAGTCAAGTAAACCTAAAGAAACAAAAGATGATAATCAAAGAATCACGAATCAACAAGTTTTTAAAAATGGAAAACAAATGTATGGTTCAAACAAAACGCATACCGACAAAATACATACTTACCACTATACTACAACAATAACATAAAAACGAAATAAATCCTAAGTACAAAAGTCATGCAAAACATTCTAAAACAAAACAAGCTCAATCATGAATCACACCTAGCAAAAATTCATCGGTAGATGAAGAACACACAAAGGTGAGGGATAAAAAACACTTCTCCACAATCTTGCAAACAATAGACTAAATTATGCATTCATCCAAAAACGTATTGAAAATACAAATGCAAGAATCACAAGGACTTTTCAAGGTTGTAATGTGGCTTGGTTAACAAACAAGTGATAAGTCCTAAAGCTAATCGAAACAAAAACTTGCCTAAACCTAAGGGAGTGATTAACTCACAAAGTTCTAAACAATATAATTCCAATCAAACTTCTTCTTCATCACAGATTTCACACCAAACCCACCTCACTTATTAACATAACATTATTCCTACTCTTTTTGTTTTTCTTTTTCAAAACTTTTCTCTTTTTTTCTTTCTTTTTCTAATCTTTCTTTTTCACTTTTTTTTTTTATTTTTTTTTTCTTTTCTCAACCTCATATCAATCACAATATAAGCACATAAACATTCCTCTCCCCAACTTGAATTCAACCAACATTAATGTGTGAATACTCCCTACTTTCTAAGGCAAGGTAAAAATCCATACAACAACATATAGTTGAGGGTTCAAGAAACAAAGAAATCAACATCCATACAAAAAAAGTGAATTGACACTCATAGACAAGCATCAAGTTTAAATAAACATAGATATTGATAAAAGCTCAAAGGGGGTAACCAAGGTTCACACACTCACAAGGTGAATTGAATATTTGGCTAAGGTAGTTATGCTCAAAATCAACAAATGTCTTGATCATTTTCTTGCAATCATACAATCAACACAAAATAAAAGATTAAGCATAATAAAATCCAGTTAAAACAAGAATGTGGACTCTCAGCATATGTAAACAATGGAAAGCTTCCTCACATTTATGGTTAAAAATGGTACTAAAGTGATTCAATTCATGGGCAAGTAATGCAAAAAGAATGAATGGCATGGTAATTATACAAATGATAAATTTCCTAAACATGTTATGCTATAGAAAGCGATAAACGAGTACCTGACGTGTACAACCTTTGAAAACTATCATTACCATACATTCGCGAGTTGAAACGATCAAACTCGGAAAATCACCTCAAAAGTCTTCAAGTTACCGAACCAAAATTTGAGTCCAAACAACAACAAAAAAAATTAGAAAAACAATACTAATTTTATTCAATACAAAAAGCCTTGGTGAAAGTGGGAAAAGGAAAACCAAGTGAAATTTTAAAGAATTCACGCCCCATAGCAGAGCGCTAAGCGCCAGAAGGCTAAGCGGCCACACCAAAAAATGACGAATAGTGCAGCTGCTATGCAAGCTCCACTTACACACTTATACAATCTCATTTACACATCTAAACAATATTTACAATACATACACACTTCCACAAGCTAAAACACTACAAACTTGTGGAAAATAACAAATTGACATAACAAAACTAAAGCACATAACAATACATAAACTTGGTGGAAACGAATTAACAAGTTGAAAAGTGAAAGTTTGAAATTAAGAGCAAGTCATATTTCAACTTGTTAAAACACAATCCACCAAACAACATAAACATAAACAAACAAAAACATGCTTGTTTTACGTCGTAAGCTCGACGCCTTTATTGTGCGAGCACTAGTAACCTCCTCTCGTCATGCCATGGTATTGTCACACCGCGCAAACCTAAAGAAAGTGTCCTAACAACCACACAACAAACGTTACGAGTACGAGACAATTCACAACATCACATAAAAACTAAGAAACTCACAAATATGTACAAGTATGGAAAGTAAACACATAACATGTACAAGTAACATATACAAGTTCATATACAAAGTCTATACAACATATACATTAATTACAAAACTCAAAAACAACGGAATTATCGCAATACAAAACCAATAAAACCAATCCCCGGCAACGGCGCCATTTTGTTGCGGCGGTATAACGGCAAGCAAAGAGTTGGTATTATTTTTACCGGGTGATATATACCGGTTAGGTTATATCGTATCGTGTCCACAGAGATTGGTTATTGATTCGCGTCGATAATTCTACCGTTAATGAGTTTGGGATTAAAAGAAATGAAAATAAAAGACAAAAAGTAAATGAACAAAAATATAAAGGATAGACAACTTGTCCGAACGAATGTAAACTACCCGTCAGACTTAAATCTAGCACCCATGTCATACTCGCCCACGATACTCGTCCGTGTCATCACATACCTCTCACAACCTAAGCTATTTCTAACCCAAATTGAGAATCCTCCTAAATCATCTCAATATCCATCCTCGCATACCTTGACAACAAGGAAGTCAATCGCACCTCCATACCCATTCCCGCATACTTCACCAGAGGCATTAAGTTCAGTACTCTATAGTGAATGTTAGCTCTAAACCTATCTCTAGCATTCAGAAACTAATGATAATCATCCTAGGTAAGAATCTAAGCAATCTATTCCTAGCAAAGCTCAAATCCCTAACATAAAGTAAAACCTAAGATAATCACCGACAAATTAGAAACATGCTTTATACAACGCCAAAGGCGATAAATATACATGAGTTATGAGTAGAAATACATACAAACCCAACAAAAGAGATTACAAAGAGAAGAGAAGAAGAGGAACCAAACATTTCTTGGTTTGTCAACACCAATCGATTTAGGATTCGACTCGATCATCAAAATGCAAGCTCCAATGTTGTTTTCCAAGCAAATCTATCAAAAATATGAAGGTGATGGTGTTGGGACTCAAAAATACCCAACCCATAACCTAAAATGTGTTTTGAGCCCTTTTAAAGAATTCGATGTCGAGGTCGCGCTCACGCTTATTCGCGCGCTCCGCTATTTTCAAGATTTTATTTTTGCAGTATCTTGAGAACCGTAACTCGAATGCCCGGTTTGCGTTGGAAAGCTTATTCAATGCTCTATCCAACCATGAAGAAATATCAAGCTTTGTTGATGATTTTTATTCTTTGAATTTGAGCTTTATTTGTTGATCGCTTGCTCAAATCACAAGATTTGAGCCGTGTCTACACTTTATTACTCAATGCTCCAATTATGAATGAATACCTATAAAAGAGATGAAAAACTATCAAATGATACAATATTTACACAAAAACTCAATTATTCTATTATGTACACAAATATACTAAAAGCGGGGGATTTATTCGAAGAATATCAACAAAAGAACGGATAAGTGCCACAAAATGTATATACAAAATAACTACATTTTGGCACTTATCAATATGCACGAACCAAGTCAATCAACACTCTCCTGAATTTTCCTAATGAGAATTTCACTTCTAAGCTCATTTTTTCAACTTAGACTTATCTCAAACATTCCCTAACATGTCCAAATATCTTATTTAAAAATTTTATTATTATAGGTCAATTACCTACTGTTATTTTATCCTAAATCTATCAACCAACGTATAATTTCATCCATTACACACTACCAACAACACATATCAAAACAATTTCTCTCACATTCATTATCCCAAAGCTCTAAAACTAAACACTCATAATCATGTTATAACATAATTAATTTAGCTTACACAAATTTAATCACAACCACATCATAACAATAACAACAATAATTCATAGAACAAAATCATGGAATCCTAATGAGAGCAAGAATCTCTCTTCTCTACCCCCATCATAGAATACACCCATATTGAAAGTCCTCCCCCCTTACCTTTTAATTCCAAAAAATTCAGCAAGATGATGTTCAATCGATCTCTTCTCTCAAGCTCTAACAATTTTTTCATGTACCAATAAAATGAGTCTATTCTTTCTAATTTCTAGAATATATATCATTTTCTAATTAAATAAACTTAAGTTATTCCCTTATTATCCTTATTACTCTCCACAATCCCCACCTTGCCTCTTATTTCTCTACTATCTCCTATTTTTCATGTATCTTATTATTTAATCTAATAATTCATCATTCCACAAAAATCTAATAATTTTCACTATTTTCTACCAACCTATAATATTTAAACAATCCAGATTATTATTATTATTCAATTAAATAAATTCACTAAATTACCATTATTTAAATTAATTAAAACTATAATTAATTCTAACAACTCTACCTACCTCTTACTCTTTCTCTCTCTCTATACCTCCTCCCCCAAGTATACTTACCCCTGCAACCACATAATAAGCAAATAATTCACACAAAAGACATAATTTAATTACACGAAACTATCTAACAAAAATAAGGTGTTACACAAAACATATGTCTAATCTAACTAAGACACTCCAATGATTAAGGAGAATATGGAACCTCTCATCTGGACACTGCATAGGAGCATAAAATCCCTCTTCGTCTCAATTTTCAATTACATTTTATATTCATTTTCACTCATCACTAGATAACCATGTGAACAGATCTAAACATCTCTTTTATATAAGCATGACTATGAGTCACGCCTAGGTGATCTTTTCATTCACACATGCAACAAATCCACTTCTCTCAAATATTGTCTTAATAATTAGAGTAATAATCTTGTAGATACTCCATCTTTGATGACAAGAGACCAAGACCATTGCACGTGAATTTTTTTCACAGGGGTCATCTTCAATCTTTCATCTACTTCTTTTCCATAAAGGAATACTAATTAGTATTTCTTTCACGTGCCTCATTATCAATATAAATAAATGACTTATTTTTTTTAGACATTGTTTGTAAGTTTGGAGAAGAGAGAAAATTAGGATACTAGGAGGGAGGGAGAGAGAGTAGGTGATTTTTTACAAAAAATTTAAAAGAATGTTTTTGTGTATAACGATATATGAATATTTGTGAATAATATATTTTAAATATTTAAATAATTATATAGATATAAGTTAATACAATAGATAACTTGTATAAAAATTACAACAACAAAAAATCATAAGGCTTCCATAGCATAGTGGTAGTGCGTTCCCTTCGTAAGGGAAAGGTCGTGAGTTCAATCCTCACTGGGAGCTATATATTTTGTTATTTATGCGCGTACTTGGTATAAAAAGCATTATGCATTATAATTGAAACGATTTTGTTATTTATGCGCGTACTTGGTATACAAAGCATTATAATTGAAACGATAATGAAGAGGATAAAAAAATGTTTGGATTGTAAAAATGATAAATAAAGCGTTGCTATTTTTAATTTAAAAATGTGAAATGAGTGGGGAAAAATTGAATAATTATTTTATATATTTTTAAATTTTTTTCTTACATTTTAAAAAATGTTAAATCTCCATTATTTTATAGATGTGAGACAATCTACATTCAAATGACTTAGACTTTATATAATCAATCATCACAGTCAATATTAAGTTTAAAAATGAACTTCTCCACTTTTCGAAAAATACATTTTTAAATTTGTGTTTTAATTCTCATAAAAAATAGACATGGGTACCATTGAATATTAAATACTAAAATCATTAAGTTAATTATATCATTATATTTTGTTAAGATTGTGTGAATCTTTATTGAAACAAACAATCTTAAATCTTTTATTCTTTGGTGAATTTGTCTTAATTTAAATTTTGTGAAAACGATAAATCTTAGTTTTAGAGTATTTAGGGATTTTTGGAAAATGATAAATCTTAATTTTAGAGTAATTCTTTCATTAATTTTTTATGTGGATTTTTTAAATATTGTTTAATTTTTTAAACGTATTTTAATTATGACTTAAATATTGTTTTGGTCTCTATAAATATCTCAATTTTCATTTTTAGTCCCTATTAAAAACATAATATATTTTAGTCACTACAATTATTTGATGCATGCAGTTTTAGTCCCTATTGTTTTCTAAAATTTTGAAAACTGTTTAATTACCCTTAAAATTTTAAATTTTTGAATAATTTTTTTCATGCATGTTTAGAATACTATAAAATACAATTTCTTTACCAAATTTTAGAATTTTTTTAAAACGAGAATAATTAAATATAATTTTTTTTAAATAATCATTTACTAGGGACATGATTATAATGTTCTGCACATGTCTGTAAAATAATCATTCAAAAATACACATCGGTTTTGTTAGGGAGAATTACCAGGAGGAAGCATTTACTAGGGACACCTTTGTGAGAGGCACACCACATATCCACCTAAAACCTTAAGGTGATAGGTGTGTGGATTCTCTCACTTATATAGTGTTCAATCTTCCTTTTTCTAACCAATGTGGGACTTCTTCCTCACACTTGATTCTCAACACTCTCCTTCAAGTGTGAGTCACAATGTTCCCCCTCATGTGAAAGCTCTCTCTTCCACTTGAGTCACAATGTTCTCCCTCATGTGAAAGCTCTCTCTTCCACACCACATGCGGGAAGTGTTTTGATACAAATTAGACGGTCTCTATCTCAAAACCAAAGGCCCGTGATACCATTGTTAGGGGGAATTACCAGGAGGGAGCATTTACTAAGGACACCTTTGTGAGAGTCACACCACATATCCACCTAAAACCTTACGGTGATAGGTGTGTGGGTTCTCTAGGTGTGTGGGTTCTCTCACTTATATAATGTTCAACCTTCCATTTTCTAACTAATGTGAGACTTCTTCCTCACACTTGATTCTCAACAAGTTTAATAGTAGGGACTAAAACTACATGCATAATAATTTTGCGCGGACCATTATTCGAAGAAAAATTTTAGAAGGACCAAAATTGCAGGGTCGCATATTTATAGGGACTAAAAACGTATTTAACTCTTTAATTATTTAGTGTTAATCTTTTAAGATTAATATTTTGAGTTTTGGTCTTACTGTATATGTTTACCTAAAATCTAAGCTTTTGTATGTTATTAATTACTTATTTAAACCTGTAATTTTTTTAAAACAAAATTTATATTATATTGACTTAAACTATTTGACTATATTGAATCAACTTATAGAATCATATTATCTTTCACAAATATATTAACAATGATGAAATATATGAAAAGATTGCAAAAGAAAAATGAAGTGTTCTATAAGGTTTATAAGATTAGTATATATATTAAAGTTATTAGTAATTAGTTGTTAATTTAATATATAGAATTTTTGTAGTTATCGGGTGTTGAACCAGAGATCTCTAGTAGTAGAGAATATGCCTTTTTAAAAAAGTGATGATGAATTCTTAGAGATGCCGCATAGGAATATATTTGACGAGGCAAATTTAGATGATATGGATTATAAGGTGTCGAATAAAAAATCTGCGTTAGTGATAGGTCTCATTGAATAATGTGATGCATTGAATTTAATAGATATAAATATATATATATATATATATTTCTATAAAAACGGTACCTTTTATCTTATTCTTATCCATACCTTTCTTCTTCTTCTTCTCCTTCTCCTTCTCCTTCTCCTCCTCTTCCTCCTCCTTCTTCTTCTAGTTTTGTTGTATTTTTTCTTTTTGTGAGTTTATCATCATCATTATCACCAAAAATTGTCACCCAAGAATATTTTTATTACCGTTAGATCTTCTCTAAAATCATATATTTTCAAAGAATTAACATCTCAAGATCAAAAAAGCATCTTCCACGACCACTTTGCCAACTGTCAATTCATCCTATCTCATTGTGTTGACAATAATTATTTTGATAAGTTTGAATTCCCCAACTCCTTTGTTAAAGTGAATCTAAGGATTTTTGCTTGCAAAAAGAAGAAGAGATGTTTCTGAATCTAGTAAAAGTCTTTTACGTAACTCTCAACTACAAGGATGAGGTAATCATGAATGAGGCATCCAATATTCACATTTTGTTTTCTATAGAGGAATTTTAAGTTATTTGTGAATTATGTTAGATAGGCTATCTCTACACTTTTGTCGCTCCAAGTGTTGTGGATATATTTGATTTTCTCTCTTATTATCAATCTTTTCTATTTGATCCATTTTCAAGTCACAAATTCCCTCTCCCTTCAAGATTTCAAACTCCTAACATTCGTCTCATTCATTATGTGGCTACACATGTGTTAGCCCCAATGAAGTTTAACCTCGGGAAACTTAGCAAGTGGGTTAATTTAACATATTTGGACTTCCAGAGGAAGGAAGGCACATGGTTACCATATGGCACCTTGATTACAAAAGTTCTAATGCATGTTGGATGCAATTTTGAAATGGAAGAGTCAATTGAGAGTTGCACCAAAATTGGGAAACACGGTTTGAGTCAGATGAATATCAAAGACCAAATTAGGGTCTTAGTGCATAATGGTAATTCAACAAGCATATTAGCAAGAAGTAACTTCAAACTTGGAGTAATTTGGTTATGAGATCCCTCAATTTCTTCTTACTGAACCAATGCTCAACACCCTTATAACCAACAAACAAACATATGCCATGACTATGCACCACTTTACTATCAAAGTTGCTTTTTAGAAAACACAACTTGGTTGACTCTGGAGTACCTATTCCTCTAATAATTTCTTATGATGATAATGATGGAGACATCTAGTTGCTCTTGTTTGTTGTTTGCTTTAGGATTTTTCTTGTTTCCCTTGTTGTAATGCTTTAATATTCGTAATATATGTATAATATTTTTTGTTCATCTTAATTGCATATATGAGTTATATGTGATGTGTTGTGAATTAGATGTCTTAGAACAAAATATAAACTTGTTGCTTAATGATCAAGAAACAATTAGGGTAGGAACAAGAATGAAGAACACGATGAACACAAGGATTGGTTATTAACTGTTATTCTTTCCTTTATCTTAAATCAAGATTACAAGTATACAAGAATAACAAATAACCCTCTCACCCTAAAATAGGATTTGAAGTATGCAATGGTGAGAGACTAGTATGCTATTTATAATAAACCTAACATACTAAACTAATGGGCTTTTATCACAAATATCCATTACAAGGTAACTTAGGGTACAAGCTAACTTAATCAATTGGACATAACAAACAGACCCAATTCAAAATACTAACAACCCTAGCATTTCGACACTACAAGCTAGAACACACTTCGACACTTGTAACACTTCAACAACAGCATGTGAGCAACCTTCGACTGCATGCTAAACTTTGTCGAACTAGAAGCTACACTTCTATCCAATAGAGTTCGACCCAATATCTCACATGATGTTTATTCCTCTTTATCACCTTTTTGACAATAGCAAGGGGAATTATACTCTAAGGGGGACTAAAGTATACTCTCTTTATCTGTGTGGGGAGACTTAACAACTCCAATTCTTTTATCTATATCTTTTTGTGTTACCACCTCATTGAAAGATGTGATATCATCATCAAAAGGAGGTAGTTCTATGTGATGTGAAAACAATGTATTCAAATGGGTTTGATGATTAAAATTTATAAAGAAAGAATATATCTAAAGTCTCGTCAAGAAAAAAACAAGCACAAGATAAAGTATCTCAAGTTTCAGCTGAAAGTGATAGACAAAGATTAATCAAGAAAAAAAACTTTAAGTTTTGAAGATGTGAATTTGAAGTTATGAAGTTGTGAAAGCTCATAGATCAAGTGATTAATATTTTATATTGTTTTTTATCAGTCAAATGTAAATGAAGTGTGAATAGGTCTTGATGTACCAGGTGATGCACACACATACAAAGTATTTCAAATTCTCTTTTTTATTTTTTATAAAACTTCTTAAAAATACGAGCAAGTTCTTAAATGACTAAGAAGCTTGTCTAATCATTAGGAAGGAAAAATACAACACCAAAATTTATTAGGCCTTCATTTTAATCAATTAAAACAAAGTCAATTCCGTCCAATGGCGATTAAGGATTATTAGGAAGGAACCCAATGGCGATTAAGGATTATTAGGAAGGAAAAATACAATACCAAATTTATTAGGCCTTCATTTTAATCAATTAAAACAAAGTCAATCACAATTAAGGAGGCTTGTAATCAATTAAGTGACGTGAAAATTAAACATTTTCTTATTTGGATTAAGCTAATCAATTAAGAGATATGTTGATCAATTAAATGTTTAAAAGTCACATGGATTTTTTTAGCCATATGTTTCCTATATACCGGAGGTTTTTCCTTAAATTTCAATACACCGATTTTTTAAAATAATCCTCTTCTCCATCTCTTATATTCTTCTTATTTTATTAACTAGCCATTACTTTAATGGCTAAATAGTGAAAAGCTTCATTTGAGAGTTGTGGTTTATTTTTGTTCTGATGAAATTGTTTGCTTAAGACCATAACTTACTTATTATTTGTAATAGATTAGAAGATTGCAAGCTAGACCACTAAAAATCTCAAGGTTGTTGAGCTGAACTTGTATAAAATTGTTAGGTTTTTATGTAAGGATTTTGGGTGATCTTTTGCAAACAATCCATCTTATAAAGGTTGTTTGGGCTGATCTTGTGTAAAGTTTAAGTTGATTTTAATGGAAATCTTAAAAGAAAACTCCAGGAGGCTGGAGTAGGCCACATATTTAAGTCGAAACATGGATAATAGTTGGTGTGATCTTCTTTACTTCATCTTTTGTGAGGTATGTTTAAATGAAATATGAAACAACATAAGATACGGTATATTTATGAAACAACATAAGATACAATACACTTAAGTGGAATAAAGAACACTGTAAGATATAATACATTTAAGTGAAATATAATACACTATAAGACACATTGTCATTAAGTGAAATACAATACACTTGAAGATATGATGTCTTTAAGTGGGATTGTTCAAATTGCAATCCACATAACAGGTTCTATAAATAGCACTATTGTGCTAAAGTATTTACTCTGTCCAAATTTGGTTTGTGAAAACCTAGAGACTAATAAACAGGAATTTTATAAAATAAAAAATAAAAAAAAGTCAATAATATTATGTAGTTGTTAATTACAGGTTACTTATGATAAGTAACACAGCAGTCCAAAAAGAAAAGGCAACCTGTATTAGCTATACAAATTATTTGTTAAATGTTGATTCCAATTCTAACCACATTTCAATTCTAACCACATTTCAGTCAAACCTCGGAATCTTAATCCTGTTATTTTCATTACTATTACTGTAGTACCATTTTATGATAAAATAGGAACAACACACTCAAACTTTTCAAACATGGAACATTTTATTTGATAGAAACAAAACATACTACATCCATGGGAAAAGAACATCATTCCTCTCCCCTATTAATGACATGATTTGAAACTCTCTCAGCTACATACGTTACAAGTTACAATAACAACCCTCAAGTTACATGATACCAAATGAGTCGTAATTATTTGGTGGTAATTATTATAACAAAACCCTTTCCCTACGCATTTCACTTAATGCCAAGTGTTGATGACTTAAACTTGAATCTCAATTATCCATTTATACAACTCCTCTTGAGGAACTGGGATGAAGAAGGTTGTCAATCCAGTTTCTGAGTCATAGTTGAAGTCAGTATCAGTGTCACCCACCACGCACTTTAGTGGACGCTGCGATGAGTAAACTCCAAACTTACCACTTCCTCTAACTTTCAAAGTAATAGTTGCTGTCCTCGTTCGGTTAGGACCTATAGAAGTTATCGGTTCGGATACAGCTTCTCCATCAAATAGTTCTTGTTTGTTGTCAGTCTCTCTATGAATTTCGACCTCTTCCACAGCCCCTCCAGTGTTGAACATATCCATCAGGCCTATTGCAGCAAATGATATACCGGGTGCGGCTTCCTGTCAAATAAAATTTTAAAACACTTAGTTTAACAAAACAAAATCAAAGGGAGAGAAAATGCAGCAGAACCCAATGAAATGTTGTATAAGTTGATGGTGAACTCTTACTTGGATTGGGCAGAAATGGTAGAGTTCAAACTCCAGAACCTTTAATGTCACTGGAATTGAAACACCTTTCGGTAGCCGAATCACCTCGCCTGAAAAATGGAAGAGTATTTAATGATGATTGTGACTTATTTGAATTCATATGGTAAATTAATTGTGAATAATTAATAATACCTGATCTGTAAGCATAAACAATAGTCTCCCCGTGCCATTCAGCACCAGCTACTTGGTTGATGAGATCAACATCAGAGGCACAAACAGAGCTAGTAAGTGTGCCGGGAGATATATCGTGGATGCGAGTTTTCTTCTCTACCTTGCACCACCCAGCACCTTGGCAGTTAAATACACCAACAACTCCAGTACACTTGTTCATGTTCCATATTTTGAGCAGACTGAAAATTACAACTCAAGTTAATAAACAAGTCTTCAAGTTATGTCTAAGAAACAGCTCCGAAGTTAAGTAAAAACAAACCTAGTCCTATCTCTCGCCGGATCAACAAATAGAGAGTCGCGCGTAGGCCTTCCAGGTAACTGAGCACGGAGAACCGAACCATCAGAGAGAACCAGCTTTTTAAGAAGATCAAAATTGTGGTTGCCCGGCTTATCACTGCAAAATCATTATAAAGAGAGAAAAAAATCTCAGCTAAATCTATGTCCATTTCATATAAAGAGATTTGCAATTGGACAATATCTCTGTACCTGACATAAATCGGACATCCACCAATTGCACGAGCTGCAGCGTGATACTCTGCTGCTGGATGTAAACTCTGAAATCACACATATATTTTGTTAGAATGAAGAAAAAACAAACACCTGAAAAGCAGGTTCTAACTATATTAGACTTTCTTGTTAAAAAGAAAAAAACTATATTAGACTTTAAGATCAATTCAGTATTACTTACATGGAACATGTCCCAATCTGGTTGCATAAACTCTCCAAGGAAAAGTGAATTGTATGCAACAGACGAAATATGGATAGTGTGAGAAGCAGGATCACGCGGGTAAAAATCATCGGAAGCTCTCACAACAGCAGTCTGCTTGGCACTGTAAAGTCCATCAGTGTTGTGACACATACACGCGATGCATCCATTGTCAGAAAAGTTACGAGCAATTGAAGCCTCGAGTGCATGATGATAGCTGCGGGTAAGTGAAACTCGGCCACCATGTCCAGCACCAAGGGTTTCAATAATGTTTTGCACATCTACCTTCACTCCATCTACTCCACATGAAGCTAAATAAGCATGGAGCTCATTGTAGAAGTTGAAAACCTTCTTTGGATGTACTAGACCGAGGCCGTGTACAGACAAGCTGTCCATGACAATGTCTGGTTGGTTTCCTAATACTCCAGGCGATTGCACCGGATATGCCAAAGCCGTGTCGTAATGTTCCATGCCAGTTGCTGCGGGTTTCACTCCACCCCAATAACCAGCTAGTGCATGCCATACATAAACATTTCTGTACATCAAAAGAGTTACCAATTAAGATTTACGATGATTAATTCGCTGAGATACTTATCGAACAATGTCTCTCTAATACAGAAAAGAGAATGCCCTGCAGAAAATATTGACAAATGTTAAGGAACCAGGACCATACTTGACATTGTGATGTTTCTTCACTCCGTCAACAAGATGTTTAAGACCCGATGACGGTTCGCTGTGCTCTGCATTTTTATTATTTTGAAATTTTGCATTCTCTTTAATACCAGTCAACATAGTAGCAAACCTGCAATAATATAACAATTTCCAACATATCATTTGCAAGTACTTAGATTAGTTTCAAAAGAACAACTATTTTATAACCATTAGTAGTAAACAAGAAAAGAGAATAACAGAGCACAAGATTCTTACTGTGCTCCTTCTTGCACAACACAGCCAGGATCCTTTGCTTTACTTTCAATCTGTTGCCAGCCATCATCTATGATGAGAAACCGCGGAGGTGTACCTCCCTCTGATAGACTGCAGTTACAAAAAACAAATTTCATTGTTTAATTCAACTTAAAATTCGCTTTTACTTCATTCATATGAAATGAAACAAACGTAATATACAATTCTCTAAGAAATTACCTTTTCAGGCCTTGTTCAACACCCTCAGCTGTTACATCAGTATAGAAAGCATCCCATGTGCACCAACCAAACATGTCAAGAAAAGATGGCAGCTGCATAAATAAAACCAACAGAACAAGGTAAAAAGATCCATAAGATACTAACTCTGCGAACTTGTACATTCATTAGTAATGCTTCAAGGAAGAGGGTCTTACTCTTTTCTTCTCACGATGATGAAATGTTTGCATGTGCTTTTCCACAGCTCTGAATAGATGAAACAGAAAATGGAATCAGTTAAAACAATCGTCATATACAAATTCTAATTCTAATATTCACCAAATAAAGACCATGTTCTAACTACTGTAACGCAAACAAGGCCACGTAACATGATGTTCCGTCTGTTCAAACGATTAAGGGGACACTAGTACAAGAATTTATGGGAAAACACAAGGCAAAGGCCATGTTTGTATAAACAACTAAGATAAACACTTATACATAAACACTTTTTATTGGTGTGACAAGTGTCCCCTCTTGGCCCAGTTGAGGGGGCACTAACCCTTATCATACAACACAACAACCAAGCCTTATCCCACTAAGTGGGATCGGCTATATGAATTAACTTCTGGCATAATGTTCTATCCATGACGGTTATGTTATCTCTATAACAAAAGAAAATAAAGTTGAATTGTTTCCATATAAGCTATAAGTTGTTTTCATATAAGCTATCTTGAGGAGCTAATCCATCAAAATATCTCATAAGTTGTTTTGATAACCTCTTCCAAAACAGTCTACAAATACCTAAGCCAATAGATAAAATTAATAAATCAATCCTATGTCCTAACAAGTCAAAATCAATGGGGGGAAATGTCTTACTTGACAGCTTGGTTGATGACTTCAAAAGGGTTGGTGCCAGCATGCATATAAACCATGTGAAGGCCTTGATTAGTCTCAACAGCATGATCTCCTGCAAAACCAAATCACATACCAAAAGGAGTTTGTTTGGGATACCACCTTATATATATTTTCTCCAAAGCTATAAACTCCATTTCTTTGATTCAATTGATTGAGGATTATGATTATCCAGCCACAATTCTAATTGCATTAATGACCGCTCCACCCCACAATTTTTGGCAGACCGGAAGGAACTGAATTAACATTAAACATGACTAAATTATAAATTTCATGCTTTTACACCAAACCGAACCGTTAAAGAGTTAGTTACTCACCACTCTCAAAGCAAACCTCGATCTCACTCTTCTCATTCCCTTGTAGAACAGATCGAAATGGACCTTCCAATAAAGGAAGCAAAACAGTGTAAATAACAGGAGATTTTTCGGCTTCCTCCATTTCCCCTTCACTGTCTTTGCTCTCTATAAGCATAAACTGAGTTTCCAGAGGAATATCCCTCCCACAATTTCCCATTCTCTGTGTCATCCACCATAACTTGAACCGGAAGCAACACACAAACCGAAGCCCCCTGCAAGTAAAGTGCAAGGATTTCATTAAAGTCTGCCAAACCAAATTTGACTCTGCAATTATGAAGCACAGACAATGACAGCAGACACGACACAGATACATTGAATAAATTAAACATAATCACGTGCTGTTGCTTACTCTAAAACTCCGATGGGGAAAACATGGAGGCTTTTCGTATGGGAAGCGGTTGCACCAATAAATGCTCCGCCGGTAACAAGACCGTTGCCGGAACCTGGAGTAAGCACAACGTTTTCTGGAACTCCTTTAAGTATGGTCTTGCCATGAACAACCAAGTTTCCATCGTTAACAGAGATTTTAGGTGTCACCGTCATCTTTCAAAAAAAACTTTGATCAACTGTGTTGTTATTATAGCAAACAACAATCAATAAGCATAATCAAAAGTACTCCAAAACCACAAGGGCAATTTCGTCAATAAAAAAAAGAAAACCGACTTAAAAAGAAAGAAAAAAAACAGTTGTAGAAAGTGGCAAACTTACATAGAAAAAATTGGAGAATGTGAAAAAAGAAATGGATCGATTAGGAGAAGTGCACTCCAGAAGGGAATGCTCCTTCTATGAAACAAGAAAAAGTAGGAAGAATTCAGAAGTTAGTTTCAATGTAGTTTGTTTTTTGTTTGAATTTGAACTATGGAATTGTAGAGAAAGGGAGAAA
The DNA here is from genome assembly GCA_021764765.1 of Vicia sativa. NCBI lineage: Eukaryota > Viridiplantae > Streptophyta > Magnoliopsida > Fabales > Fabaceae > Vicia > Vicia sativa. Next base: position 139,633,255 of record CM038795.1, on the reverse strand, counting down.
TGGGTATTTATAGCAGAATATGGAGCAAGTTTTAGGCGTCATGTGTGTATGATTCATACACGTGGAATGCGGCGTTTGAGAGGATGGGTATTACTATGCTATCCATTTATGAATTTTTTATGTTTTGATTTATAGCAATCAGTGAGTAAATTATATTAAAATTTCTGACAGCTCGCTATCTTTCACAGCAGCGGTCCAAAATAAATATGATGTCATGAGATTGCCAACTTAGAATGATAAATCTTTTCTTTTTACTCAATGATAAACTTAAATTATTGTGCATTATATGTGTAATAATATATCAATTATGGTGTAATAATGTCGCAGTTATATTATTGTGTTTTAAAATAGTAACAATTACTCCCTTTTTTTTAAATGAGTGTTCGTTTTAGATATCATTCTTATTTTTTAATATAGGAATGATTATTATTTTTTTAGTTATGTCGTATAATTATTATACTTTATTAGGAGTGACAAAATGGATTAGACTCGTTGGATCGGTCCGTTTGACCCGCTATTTTTGGCGGGCTGAACTGAAGTTTTTGACTCGGTACCTTAAGTTGGTTCGTCCCGCCTAACCCGTTTTAAAAAGTGGACCGAGGCAGGCGGGACGGGTTTTGTCCGCAGACTTTTGTTTAAACTTTTTTATTTTTTTACTTTAAATTAAAACAACTTTAACTATAAAAATAACACTCTTCTCTTAGGATTTTGTTGATTACATTTTATTTTGAATTATTATAAAGACAAATTGAATAAAGCTCGACGTTCTTTTTATAACTTTCTAATACATGTGTTGATTAGAAAATTTTGAAATAAAAGAACAATTGTATGACATGCAAAATTATTAAGTTTTCAATACATTACCTCACACATTTTCTTTAGAAATAGATGTTGATGTTAAGAAAAGAAGAATTTGATTAGTGTATATATGTGACAAATTTAGGATTTAACTATTAAGGAATCAGTCAATATATGAGTCTACATGATGTAAATATTGAAAAAGTCAAGTGTTGATATTTTATGCACTATTATTTTATGCATTGCGATGTTTTATGTAGTGTAATTGTTATCATTGTTTGTCTTGTGTAAAATCTTAATATGGTTCTTTAGTAGTTAGTTTTTAAATAGGATTAGGATGATATGTATCGTTTAGTTTTTATTTTGATATTTTATATTTATTGCGATTGAGTTTATTTCGTTATTTTTGTTGTTGTAATTGGTCTTTATTTATTTTATTTTTTGAATTATTTGGACTAACACATGTTGAAGTTCTATTATGTGTTGAAAACAAATATTTTGTCGATTCTTTGGTAATAATTAAAAAATTTATAAATTATGTAGTAAATTAAAATTTAAAATAAAAAATATAAATTTGGCGGGCCGGTCCGCCAACCCGCCAACTCCTTAATAAACGGGGCGGACTTGACTTTTGAGCTCGAACACCTAATTTGGCTCGCCCCGCATCGCTTTTGGACGGACTTAAACGGGGCGGGCCTAAACGGGACGGGTCGTCCACTTTGTCACCCCCGTACTTTACACTACTTCCAATATATTAATAAGACTAATTTAATAAAAGTGCAATGTTCTATGACAATATTATTACATTTTTTAATCTGTGTGCAAAAATCTTAAACGACTATCATATTGAAACGAAGGGAGTATTATTAAAAAAGCAATTATTATATATGTCATCTCACTTTCTCGTTTATTAGGGGTATTATGGATGTTAATTTGCATTAGAAATTGAGATCACTCTTTGAGAACAATGGAGGCATTCAGTGTAGAGAGTTAGAAAGAGAAAGAGAAGTAGAAAGGAGAATTAAAGAGAGATAATTTAAAGTTGAGAATTTTCTATTTTATTCGTTGTACATTACAAACATTTTATATATATAGGGGATGTATCAAGTAGGAGCATTTTAAAATAAGAGATAGGAGTATTAAATGATAATCGTTGGATTTGATAAATGATCTTGATGAATATTTATGGTCTTAACTTCAACAAGATCATTTATCAAATCCAACGGTTTTCATTTAATCCTCCTATCTCTTATTTAAAAAATGGTCCTACTTGATACATTTCCTATAAAAAAAAAAGAGAAATTATTAATTAAATTTTAAAAATATACTTTAATTTCCACTATTTCTTTTTAATTCTAATGTCGCGGATTCATTCTCACATTCTGATATAACATTACCTTTCTCATATATATATATATATATATATATATATATATATATATATATATATATATATATATATATATATATATATATATATATATATATATATATATATATATATATATATAGAGTGTTTTAAATAAGAGATAGGATGATTTAACAATAACCATTAGATTTGATATATGGTCTTGATGAACATTAGTTGTCATGACTTCATCAAGACCATTTATCAAATTCAATGATTAATGTTAAACTCTCCTATCTCTTATTTAAAAATCCTCCTACTTATATATATATATATATATATATATATATATATATATATATATATATATATATATATATATATATATATATATATATATATCGGATATGCAAACAGTTATATAACATCTGTAATCAGTTATAGCAGTTAAATAACAAAAATTAACTAACAATCGTAATCGATTACTGCAAATGCATAATCGGTTACACCAACTCCAAAAGTACTTTTTCTTCAATTTATTAATTTATTTTTATGGCTATAATAAATTATACCTTGGTTACAACACTTGAAATACTCAAAACTCTTAACACGCCATTTCAAATACTCCAAATATTCCATGTCCAGTGGCGGAACCAGGAAGAAAATGTGGGGGCCACTAAAATAAACTATAATATTTAAATTAAATACAAAAATTATATTACATATAAAATTTAAGTTGTAATAACCAAAAAGTTTATTACTAGAAAAGTAAACTACATACCTTAAAAGAATACTCTATCTATAGTGAGTGGCTTTAAATCATAAATAATAGAATCTTAACTAATATATGTACTAATTTATCTTTCAATGTAAACAGTTAAGCTATATGCTAGAAACCCTCTTTTCATCTTGTTTCGCAATTTAGTCTTAATAATTTTTATTGTCGAAAAAGATCTCTCAGTTGTGGCGATAGAAACCGGAAGAATCATGATAACACGAAGTAGTTTATTAACCAAGAAGTAAATTTTTTTTCCTATTAGTTGCAATAAAACACTAACATAATTTTTTAATAGTTGATAAATTCTTCAAATCTGCTGATTGACAAGCATTAACAAGAAACTTCTGAAACTAAAATTGCAAAGTAATCTTCTTTTTCTCATTGAAATCCATAGGATAATATTTTTCAACTAAAGTGCAAATAGTATCAATGTCAAAATCTTTATAACTACCCTTAGGAATCAAAGCACAAGTTAGAGTTAACAAATCCATTGCTTGCTCACTAAATCTACTATTCAACTCTTCTAATTGTTAATGAATAATAGAAAAAAATATTTCAACTTTTAAGTAATGTTATAGTGTGACTTGATTATATGCAAGACTATAACGTTTATATCTTGTTACAGAATGAGTATCATCAAGATTAAGAAGCTCAATATCATGTCTTACACAATAAGACGTTGCATTAGCATATAGTGTATCCCAACCATTTTCTCCCAGCTCTTGAATAAGAGTTTTTGTTGCAAGAATTAAAATTATAGCATTAACCATATTTTGATATTGTTGGTGTAAAGCTTGACAAAGCACATAGGTTTTCCCCATAATTTCTTTCATCAAATTCAAAATTAATAAAAAATCAAATTTCTTCAAGTAATTGTAACCATTATCACCTTTCCCACATGTATTATAATTTGCTTTTTCCTTTGATAATGTTTTTAAAACATGAAAAGTTGCTTCGTGCATATTCATCAAGCTCCACATAGAATTAAAATGTGATCCCCAACGAATAGTCCCAGATTTATTTGTTCCTTCTTAGAACATCATGATATTGGTGTTCCACCAAACATAAAGATGTATTCAGTTGTAGACTTTCGATCATCTTTATATCCACACCAATTAGAAATGGTAAAATCGAACAAATTGCATTTTTTGCTTGTATCCGTTATGGGAAAGAGAATTTTGCAACCAATAAATCCCTTGCCATATCTTAGTATCCTTTTGTCTGCTGTCAAGTAAGACACATTTGGTCTCTCCATGAATCTACTAGCAATACTGATACTAAACACCAAATCTAGTCCATATTGAACAAGTAACATAAGTATCCAATCAATCTTCTAGCAATTTTAGCAACCAATGAAAATACCTCTTCAAAGTCTATGTCTTCTCTTTGCAAAAATCCATTTTCAAATAATCGATCTTTATGTTTGATTATTTCACCTTTAGGGTTTGTATTTACCTTATAGACCCATCTTACATCAATCGGCTTCTTTCCATTTGATAGATCAACTAACTCACAAGTATTATTTTTCTCAATTGTTTTCAACTCCTCCTTCATAACACAAATCCACTTTGGATCACTCAAGGCCTCTTCCTGTTAGAACAAAGTTTGTTTCTAATAATATATTAAAGTTTTGATGATAACAAGCATAATAAATTTTGTATGAATGAATATGATACTATGACTTGTACATGTTTCATTTTAGAAGATGTTCTGACTCTAGCGCAAAATGGAGAATATATCATGTTGAGCAGAAGATGAAGTTAGAAGTTCTAATGAGAGCAGAACTTCTGGACAAAGCATGCTCAAAGCAACTGCTGATAGAAACACACTTTAGAAGTTCGAATGAGACAGAACTTCTGATCAAGCACGCTCAAAGCAACTGCTGATAGAAATGAGCTTTAGAAGTTCTAATGAGAGAAGAACTTCATGAACACGCACGCTACCTATAAAGCTTCTAAAGTAAAGAATGAAATTCAACTTCTGAGAAAAGCAAGCAAAACGCAACCTCTGATAAGAAGCACCAAAAGTATGTTCTGAAAAGAAGATGTTAACAAGGCTTACAGAAGATCATTATCAAAATATACGTTATCTTCCAAAAGACAGAACCTGCCACAAGTAACGTTAAACTACTTAGTGAAGATACCAAAACACTTGAGTGGTTCAACTTTCAAGGTGTATATCACATGAAGCTAAACAAGTCATAATTACTTTTTCCAGTAACCAAGACACGCTACATGCAACGGAAAATTTCTGGAAGCACTATATAAGGAAATCAAATTCAAAGGAGAAATAAGAATTTCAACGCATAACAAATATTCATTCATTTTCTCAAATAAACTCACGCTGCAAGAACAAAGAGTCATTTTTGTAAATTAGTTTACTATACATTTGAACTTCATTTTTGTGTAAACTTCACTTTGAGAAGAAAAGCTTTTCTAGAAGCAATATTGTACACAGTCAGTCAGAATTAATTTTTCAGATAGTTGTTCCTTGAGAAGACCAGTTGGGTCAGTATTCTTGAGAGGGCTAGGACTAGTTGAGTCTTAGATGTGTTAGTCACAACGGTTGGTTGTGCAGTTTGTTCTTTGAGAAGACCAATTGGGTCAGTGTTCTTGAGAGGGCTAGGATTAGTGAGTCTTAGAGGAAGTTAGTCACACCAGTTGGGTAGTGCACTATGTAATCGTTGATTATAGTGGATTAAGTCCTCATTGAGAGAGGCGAAATCACCTTGACGGATGGACTGAAGTAGTTTGAGTTTCAAACGAACCAGGATAAAAATCCTTGAGTATTTAGTTTGTTGTTTGGGTAAAAGATTTAAAAAGTAAGAAAAAATTATTTCACCCCCCCCCCTTCTAATTGTTTTTCCAAGCCTTCACTTCCCTCTTAACAGGTTCAGATTCGACCATGAGTTTAAAATGGACGAATAAAGGTGTGAGAAACACAAGAAATGGGGTTAAATTGGGTTGCACCAAATTTAATATTTCCGCAACTTAAACACAAAGCTAACAAGTGAATAAAAATATACAAACGCAGTTATTTTTATCCTAGTTCACTGTTAAATAAGTTACTTTAGTTCTCCCCACAAGGTGATTTGCCTTATACACAAGGACTTAATCCAATATAATCAACCTGATTAAAGATAACCACAATAAGTCTGATCAACCTTATTGACAACCCCAAAAAACTTTGTTGATCCCTATTGCAAATCCACTATGACCACAGCCAAAGTCTTCTTGAGAATCCAGACTCACGTAGTCTCTTAAGGAATCAACAATTTTTGATTTACAAAGATTTGTATACAAAGGTGCTTCTAAACAAGCAGATCACACAATGTTTAAGTACAGCAACACAAAAGTGTTGGTAGAGAGATACAAACAAAAGCTCTTAGCTTATTTAGAAAACTATACAAACAATTTCTCTAAAAGAGTTTTTGCAGTAGATTGGTGTAGTTTTGTAGAACTAGTTCGTTGATTTCAAATTCTTCCAAGTCCTCCTTTTATAGCTGAAAAAGAGATTTGTTGGAAGGTAGAATGGGAAACACAAAAACCATTTTTTTTTGTTTCCAACCCACTCACCTAACTCAACCCTGATTTTTACCCAACCCAATCATGTACGGGTGTAACCAGAACCAACCCATTCAAACCCATTGGTATTTGGTTCGAGTAACGGCTTTGAAGTTTTAAATCCCCGAACCCAATCCATTGACATGTTACTATATTTTTATTTTATTTTATTTATAAATTATCTAGCATAATTTTTACGATGCATGTATTTTTTAAATCAAATTTGAGATATTAATTTTCTTTATTCAAAGAGATATATCTTACCTTTTAAATTACACTTTACACCATTTATATATATATATATATATATATATATATATATATATATATATATATATATATATATATATATATATATATATATATATATATATATATATTAACTAGATCTGAATCATAAAAGAGTTTTTAGGTATTAAATGATAAATTTTATTTAAATTAAATACTAAAATTTTATGATTTTTTAAATGTTTTTGTAAAATAAACGTGTTAATAAAATTGATATTTTGTTTAAAATTTGAAAATTATATTTATTGGGTTACCCACGAACCCAACCCAACCCATTGATGAATGGGTTAGTTCAGTTCAGATTTAGTCTTAAAAGTACGGGTTGAACATTCAACTCAAACCAAAGACTATTGATTGGGTGAGGTATTGAATTTAACCAAATTAGACTCAACCCAACCTGTGAGTACCCCTAGGTCATGGTGAGACTAGTAAATAATAGTACAAAAGGTTTGTACTTATGTCACCCTATAGAGTAGAGGTCACAATGTACTTTGTGCTTTTATACTCACCATTACAAGCAATCCCTAGTCTTGATCTTTATCTTTTGCATCTTTTAGAGGCTTCCAAATTGTATGTTGTTGTTGTTGCAGTATAAGCGGGCAAGAAAAAAGTAAAGCATCATTTTTATCAGGTGATATATACCGGCTAGGTTATATTGTATCGTGTCCATAGAGATTGGTTATTGATTCGTCGTTTGACAATTCTATCGTTAATGAGTTTGGGATTAAATGGTTGTAAAGAAAAGACAAAAAGTAAATGAACAAAAACTATAAAAGATAGACAGCTTGTCCAAAACGAATGCACACTACCCGTCACAGACTTAAATCTACTGTCCAGTTATACTCAGCCTACGGTACTCGTCCGTGTCATCACATACCTCTCACAACCCACGCTATTTCTAACTCAAATTGAGAATTCAACTGCATCACCTCGATAGCCATTTCTAGCCTACCTCAACAACACAGAATTTAACTGCATCACTCGTAACGACTATCTCTAGCTCAAAACAACCAACACAGAGGCATTAATCACATATACTCTAAGTAAATGTCAGCTCTAAACCCATTTCTAGCATTTAGAAACTAACAGATGATCATCCTAGGTAAGAATCTAAGCAATCTATGTCTAGCAAAGCTCAAATCCCTAACACAAGGTAAAAACCTAAGACAATCACCAACATAGATTCGTAAAGCAGACTTTATACAACGCCAAGGGCGACAAATATACATGAGTTATGAGTAGAAATACATACATACCTAACAAATAGAGAAATACATAGAGAGGAGAAGAGATAAACCACAAATCTACACTAGTTTGTCATAGCCAATCGAAGAGCAATCCACCTCCAATCATCCAGAAGTAAGACCCTAGTGTTGTTTTCTAAGCTAAACTATCAAAAATAAAGGTTGATGGAAATGGGGATCAAAATCTACCCCAAAACCATAACTTGAAAATGGTTGAAAATGAAGTTATAAAACAAATCTCAGCAGGTCCCGCCCAGCGGCGTGAGCCCGTTCAGCGGCCTCAGATATTTACACGTTAAATCGCCTTAATCCCTCTCAGCAGCCTCACCGCGCTCAGCGGGCTCTAAAATCTCTCTCTGCCGCAACAGTACCAAAGCACTCAACGCACTCCAAAGCACACTCAGCGGCCTCTCCTGAGCAAAATTGGTCTTTTATTCATCAAAACTACGTCTTCGGAGCCGTGTCTTTGACACTTTATTCCTCGATGCTCTAACGCGCACAAATACCTTCAAAATACATTAAAACTAATCAAACAGTACATTATGTACACAAAACACATAAAAATGTATTTATAACAAAAAGTAGGGTTATTCACCGATTATTAACAAACAAGAACGGATAAGTGCCACAAAATATATATACAAAATAACTATATTTTGGAACTTATCAACTCTCCCCAACTTGACACATTGTTTGTCCTTAAACAAAGTCATGTAAACCTAAAGAAACAAAAGTCATGAATCAACAAGTTTTTAAAACGGAAAATAAATGTATGGTTCAAACGAAAGCGTACACGACAAATACATACTTACCACCATACTACATCAATAACATATAAGCGAAACAAATCCTAAGTACAAAAATCATGCAAAACATTCTAAAACAAAACAAGCTCAATCATGAATCACACCTAGCAAAAATCATCGGTACATGAAGAACACACAAAGGTGAGGTACTTTTGACACTCATCCAACAATCTTGAAATAAAAGACTAAATTATGCATTCATCCAAAAACTCAGTTGAAAATACAAATGCAAGAATCACAAGGACTTTTCAAGGTTGTAATGTGGCTCGGTTAACAAATAAGTGATAAGTCCTAAAGTTAATCGAAACAAAAACTTGCCTAAACCTAAGGGAGTGATCAACTCACAAAGTTCCAAACAATACAATTTCAATCAAACTTCTTCTTCATCACAAATTGTCATACCAAAACACCTCACTTATTAACACAACATTATTCATACTTTTTTTGTTTTTCTTTTTCAAAGCTTTTTCTCTTTTTTCTTTCTTTTTCTAATCTTTCTTTTTCACATTTTTTTTCTTATTCTTAACCTCATACAAATCACAATATAGGTACATAAACATTCATCTCCCCAACTTGAATTCAACCAACATCATTATGTGAATACTTCCTAATTTCTAAGGCAAGGTAAAAATTCATACAACAACATATAGTTGAGGGTTCAAGAAACAAAGAAATCAACATCCATACAAAAAAGGTGAAATAAACACTCTTAGACAAGCATCAAGTTCAAATAAACATGGATATTGATAAAAGTTCAAAGGGTTTAACAAATATCACACACTCACAAGGTGAATTGAACATTTGGCCAAGGTAGTTATGCTCAAAATCAACAAAATTGCCTTGATCATTTTCATGCATTCATACAATCAACAAAAAAAAAAAGATTAAGCATAATAAAATCAAGCTAAAATAAGAATTGTGGCCTCTAGCATATGTGAACAATGGAAAGCCTCCTCACATTTATTGGTAAAAAGGGAACTAAAGTGATTCAACTCATGAGCAAGTAATGCAAAAAGAATGAATGACATGGTAAATGTACAAATGAAAAGTTTCCTAAACATGTTATGCTATAGAAAGAGATAAACGAGTATCTGACGTGTACCAACTTTGAAAATATCATTACCATACATCCGCGAGTTGAAACGATTAAACTCGGAAAATCACCAAATGTAACCTCAAGCTACCGAACCAAAATTTGAGTCCAAACAACAACAAAAGAATTAGAAGAAATTTTTTTTACAACATTTACATCCAACAAAACTCCTCAAGCTAAACACGACAAGCTTACGGAAAAACAACAAATTACATAACAAAACAAAAGCAAATAACGATACAAAAACTTGTTAAAAATGAATTAACAAGTTAAAAAGTGAATATTTGAAATTAAGAGCAACTCCTATTTCAACTTGTTAAAACACCAGCCACCACACACAAAAACAAACATAAACAAAATATATTTGTTTTACGTCGTAAGCTCGACACCTTTATTGTGCGAGCTAGTAACCGCCTCTCGTCATGCCATGGTATTGTCACACCATGCAAACCTAAAGAAAGTGTCCTAACATTCTGTAACACGGTGGGAGAAGTGACTTGTTTGTTTTTCTTTTTATCGCAAATGTTGCGGATAGTAAGGGTCGCCACCGACTTTTCTTTTATCCAATAAAGTGAATGTGAAAAGAACAGGAAAAGACCTTCGTTAGATTCTGAGTACGGGAGGCAATTATGAAAAGGGAAGACATTAGCACCCTTTTCCATCCGTAGTTATCTACGGGCTCTTAGTTGCTTAGCTCACTTTGAAAAATTTCTTTCTGTGTTTGCGTAGTTTGAAAAGTATTTTGAAAATACATTTCGCTTTGACTTTGTAATGATTCTCGTTGGAATGTATACGAAGTATTCAGAAATGTTTCGTTTGGAAAATGTTTAACTTTATAATGATTCTCGCTGGAATGTATACAAAGTGTTTGAAAAGAGTTTTTTTTTTTTAAAAGTGTGAGGTGTGAAAATCATTTTTTTATGGGAGAAACCAATAAAGTCTTATTTACCTACTCATAATGGTCATTTCCATGTTATTTTTCCTTCTCTTTTAGAATAAGGCTATCCATACTATTAGTTGGTAGGTAACTTTATTTGTTTGGATGTGAAGGGTCAACCGAAGGGTCATCGTCATTGAAGGCAACATGTAAGGATACCTTTAGCAATTCATAGGGACGATCATCACTTATTCGTAGGCAACAACCGAGGGACGAGATCATGTATTCGTAGGTAATATCGAGGGTCATCGAGGGACTATGATCTTTGTGATGATTTTATTCGTAGGCAACTTTGCTAACGGTACCTATGTTCGAGGGACATGACCATTGTATTCGAAAGGCAACAAGAGAGAATATCCTAAGGGGGTGCAAGTGTGAAAGAGTGTATTGAATTCAAATATTTTAGTCTTGATTTAGAGTGATCTAAGGGTTGATTTTATCTTGTCATGCAAACCCTAGTTACTAACAATTAAGCAGTTAATATGTACAAAAAAGTAAAGGTGCGGAAAGTAAAGTGCGGAAAGTAAATGACCTACGCTATTACATGGCTTTGGGGCAGTTACATAATATAGGTGCGGAAAGTAAAGGCAAAAAGTTTAAATCTACGCTATTACAAAATAAACCTTGCGACCTATACATCGTTTCTAGAATCGTAAATGCGAAATAGTAAACAAATAATCAGAATAATAAGAAAAATGTTAGTGGAAATGTTTAGGAAATTAGTAAAAATGTTTTTAGGGTTAGTAAACCTAATTACAAGAAAGAAAACATTTTTTTTTGAAATTTTGTGGATTGATTTTAATTAATAAAAACCTAATTTTAATTACTTAGTATTTAATGAGAAAAATAATTTAAATGTGAAGAAAAAGAAAATGTTTTTTGTGTCAAAAATTAAATAAAGGTTTTAGAAACCTAAATCTAAAATTAAAACATTTTTTAGACTTTTAGAAAATAGTTTATAAATTAATTGCAAAGAAATTAAATTGGTTAGAAAATTGAAAAGAAATAGAAAAAGTTAGAGAAAACAAGTTGTAAAAAAATAGGAATGGTCCCTGCAAGTGTTGAACTCGTGACCTGAGGGTCACAGGCTCAAAATTGGACAACTGCGCCATGTGCATATGCTGATAGTAACACGCCTTTCTTTGTATGTAAGTGTTAGCCTGCAAAATCAGAAATTGTGAAAAAAATAGTGCAAAAGGCAGGTTCGAACCAGCGACCTGATAGAGAGAGGGACATAGCGCGCACATGGTTAACCACTGGGGTGGTGATACATCCATTCATAATACCAAAAACATAAATATATATGTAATAATAATTCAAGAAAAACCAATTTTAATCAAAATACGCGCGGTGGGACCCCTGGATTTTGAATGGACCAACCAGATTGTGCCACGCCAAGCCTCGCCGGTCAACCAAAGTCAAAAGTGCCGGAGACTAATTCCGGTCACCTTCTCTGGTTGATGCAAACATCAAAACCCGCGAAAATTAATGAAAAAATAAAAGCAAATAGCCCAGATCACATGTTTAGGACCATACAAATCTAATGGTGGCGTTGGTTTGACCTGAATCGACCTGTAACTAGGGTTTCGATGAAGCAAAAGCTTCATGCCCTAAAATGGCATAACATGATTCTTATGTTAAAACTCGTGCACGATGGTTCTAAACAATCATAAACATCAATATGAACATGAATATGTAAATCGAATCAGTTTAAACAACATGAATTGAAAGTTTGAGTTTCATGAATTATACCAAATCGGTGCAACGTGGTTGGCACGTTCTGGGGTGCTTTGGCTTTGTGTAAGGACTTGAATCAACTCCTGGAAACTTTAGGAAGGTGATGGAAGGCTTGAATCACCTTGAGAACGGCTGGAAAATCGTGTTTGAGTTTGACCTAAACTTTGAGTTTTTGAGAATTTTTCCTAGGGTTTTTTAGGCTAGCAATCCGTGTCTTTGGCTTATGATCTTGTAGTATATATAGGGAGGAGTGTATTAGGTCAAGCATTGAGTGGAAATATATTGCCTTGAATGCAAAAATATTTGATTGAAAATTTTATCAAAACTTTCCAAAATTGACTCAATCTTTCCTTAATGCTTCTTGCACGAGTTTGACAGCTTGTGATGAGCTATCTTGGACCCCAAGTCATGCAAATACTAAGCCCAACTCACCTTATCTTTTATCTTTATATTTTATTTAATTAAATTTGAATTTTAGCCATTTAATTCAAAAATAAATTAAATAAATAAAGGAGGGGTGTGGAAATGAGTGTAGAGGTCATGGATAATCTCAAGAATAAGTTTGAATCACAAAAACTTAGGCCTATTTAGAAAAAAAATTGAATTTGCTAAGTATTTTTCTTCATGAACCTCTTCAAAAATGCCAAACTTGCACAACTTGTATCTTGCTCAATTTTCAACATTATTAAGTGTTCTTGGACTTTTTATAAATCTCAAGATGTCCTATAAACACTATTTGTGGTTTCATAATCATTGAAGTTTCCATGTTCATGTACACTTCTTTTCAAAAAGATAACTTTTTGTTGACTTTTAGAATGACCTATAATGTGTTGATCCATAACTCTCAAATGAAGCATTTTTGGCCAAAGCTTGTGAGACATGAAGTTGTAGAGAATTGAATTCTATTTAAAATGATATTAGGTGGAAAATTTTCTGATAAAGTATGTGAAAGTTATGTCCGGTCAAAGTTCTGTTGACTTTTTGTCCAAAAACCCTAATTTGGAAACTTTGACTTTTGATCAAATCTTGAGTTTTCTTGATGGATCATGATCAAACCTTGATCAAATGATGCATGTAACTTCAAAATATTGATGTTGACCAAAAATAATGAAGTTTGACTGTATGTTGACTTTTTGTCCAATACAACTGATTTTCAATCATCTGAGCAATTGACTGAGAAAACTTGAGCTGTGAGGCTTGAAACTTGACATGGTGATACCTTGAGACATATGAGGAGGTATGATGACCACTTGAGGCATTAGAACTTGATTTTGTCTTGAGAGAAGCAAAACCTTAGTTGTGGGTTGATTGCTTAGGAGAGGGTTTGTCTTGTCAGCCTTGAGGAATTCTTGAATATAGAGATGTGGAGTGTCTTGAGAAATAGGAGGGCAAATTTTGGGGTATAACACATTCACACAACAAACATTACGAAAACAAGACAACTTACAACAATACTTGAAAACAAGGTAAAACACACATATGTACAAGTATGGAAAGTACACACACAAAATGTACAAGTAACAATATACATGTTCATAGACAAAGTCTATACAACATATACATTAATTATAAAACTCAAAAACAACAGAATTATCGTAATACAAAATAATAAAATCAATCCCTGGCAACAACGCTATTTTGTTGTTGCGGTATAAGCGGGCAAGCAAAAAGTAAAGTATTATTTTTATCGGGTGATATATACCGATTAGGTTATATCGTATCGTATCCATAAATATTGGCTATTGATTCGTCGTTCGACAATTTTATCGTTAATGAGTTTAGGATTAAATGGTTGTAAAGAAAAGACAAAAAGTAAATGAACAAAAACTATAAAAGATAGACAGCTTTTCCGGAACGAATGCACACTATCTGTCACAAACTTAAATCTACCATCCAGTTATACTCAGCCTACGATACTCGTTCGTGTCATCACATACCTCTCACAACCCAAGATATTTCTAACCCAAATTGAGAATTCAACTGCATCACCTCAATAGCCATGCTTGGCCTACCTCAATAACACAGAAGTCATCCGCGTCACTCGTAACGACTATCTCTAGCTCGAAACAACCAACACAGAGGCATTAATCACAAATACTTTAAGTAAATGTAAACTCTAAACCCATTTCTAGCATTCAGAAACTAACAGATAATCATCCTAGGTAAGAATCTAAGCAATCTATGTCTAGCAAAACTCAAATCCCTAACACAAGGTAAAAACCTAAGACAATCACCGATAGAGATTTGTAAAGCAGACTTTATACAACGCCAAGGGCGATCAATATACATGAGTTATGAGTAGAAATACATACATACCCAACAAATAGAGAAATACATAGAGAGGAGAAGAGATAAACCACAGATCTACACTGGTTTGTCCGAGCCAATCAAAGAGCAATCCACCTCCAATCATCCACAAGCAAGACCCTAGTGTTGTTTTCTAAGCTAAACTATCAAAAATAAAGGTTGATGGAAATGGGGATCAAAATCCACCCCAAAACTATAACTTGAAAATGGCTGAAAATGAAGTTATAAAACAAATCTCAGTAGGTCCCGCTCAGTGGCCTCAAATATTTACACGTTAAACCACCTTAATCCTGCTCAGCGGCCTCACCACGCTCATCGGGCTCTAAAAACTCTCTCTGCCGCAACAGTACCAAAGCATTCAACGCGCTCTAAAATGCGCTGAGCGAACTCGTGCTGAGCGGCCTCACCGTGCTCAACAACCTCTCCTGAGCAAAACTGGTCTTTTATTCCTCAAAACTGCATCTTCGGAGCTGTGTCTTCGACACTTTATTCCTCGATGCTCCAACACGCACAAATACCTACAAAAATACATTAAAACTAATCAAACGATACATTATGTACACAAAACACATATACACGTATTTACAATAAAAAATTGGGGTTATTCACCGATTATTAACAAACAAGAACGAATAAGTGCCACAAAATATATTTACAAAATAACTACATTTTGGCACTTATCATTTGTAGAAAGATCAGAACTTTGTATCTTCAGATTCTAAGTTTGTGTGTCTTCAGAGCTTGTTTAGAGAACCCTTGTCTTTAAAGTCTTCAGCATTTGGTCTTCAGAAGTAATGTCTCCAGCTGAAGGGGGGAAATGTTGAATGTTAAAGATATGGGTATTTATAGAAATGACTAAACGTTTCAGTTTTCAATTTGAATGATGGAGTGGGGCACATGGAGCTTTCGGATAGGAGAAGGAAAATGTTGTGCAAGTTACCACCTTGCTCTAGTTTATAGGAGTAATCAACATCAATAGCAACACACATTTGATGAGACGTTTTGGGGAAAATGGTCGTTGTGACCATGAAATCACGAAAATGTTGATGTTAACGTAAAAAATAGTCTTTCAAAAAATGTCATTTTCTAAAGTTATCGAAAAGAAAATTTTTAGGGGAAATTTGTTAGCTGTGATTTTGACATTTCCAATGAAAGCAAATTTAGAGAGACAAGTGTTGGTTGATAGAAGCCATTTTTTATAGGAAATGGTAGAAGACACATTTAGACCGAATTAGCATAGATGAAGCAATTTAAGGAGAAATACATAGCAGATTCTCTTAAGAAATTTGAAGTGGGTTCGACAAATATTCAAATAAAATTATGACAAATTTGGCACTTATTTTATCTTCAAAAAAGAGATATGTGGAAGCCTATGAAAGGCTAGAGATATGCAAGCGAGAACGTCTCAATCTCTCATGAGAATACTATTTGTGGTAGTTAGTTTTGAATTAGTATTTATAGGAGTTTATTGTTAGAATTCCGCGTGCTCACTTTTGTACAAATCACTCAAATAAACTTAAAGTACCAAGTGTTTGAGAAACAAGTTGCTAAGAATGTACTTATGAAACACCAATTTTACATTCAATATCATCTATTTTCGATTAAAGTCTTTTACACTTCATTTAAGTTTAAATCGAACTTCATTTACATTCAAGTCTTTATTTTAAAGCCTTTTTATTTTTACTTTTGAAATAATAATCTCTCTGATATAGATTCATACCCAGAAACTTTAGAAAACACAAGAAATATTATCGCCCTAGGATCAATTTAGTCGATCATGTAAGTAACCAGAACCTCTAGGATTCAGAAGATCAGCGGTTGTTTACCAAATTTCAAGGTAAAAAATGTACACCTTTTTTCTCTTCTTTGTCTTTCTAATAAGAATTTCCTTCTCCTCTTTTTCAGGATTCAGAAGCCATGTCATCACTCTTATTCTTGTGAGAATTCAACCAAGACTTCTCTTTTTTTAGTCTTGTCGATTTTTCCTTTGAAATTGTTGGAACCACCATTCTTTTTCCATGAATGAGCCTGCAGTGCTTGTATAGAGTCTTGAACTCCTTTCTTTTTGACAATTCTAATCTCATGCGCTTCCAATGAACCAACCAAATCTTCTAGTTTTAGGTTTACAAGTTGGTTAGATTTCTGAATAGCTACGATAACATGATCAGAATAAAATGTCAACATACGCATTGCCTTCTCAATTGTCATCTTATCAGTTAGGGTTTCACCATAACCCTTCATGAGATGGACGAGTTTCCACACCTTCGACATAGAGTCTGCATTTTTTTGTCTTCTCCCATCCTCATTATTTGATATTTTCATCACAAGATTTGCAACTTGACAACCTTGACTTTTTCACCTCCTCCATAGTACTTGACAAGAATATCATATGCCTCCTTCACCGATTCAGCATGAGAAATTTTGTCAAAGTTCACCGAATCTACCACAGTTTGAATATAATATGCAGCCTTGCTATCCTTCTTCTTCATCGTGAGAAATTCTCTGTGTGTCGGTCCCATCAATAGCCAACTGCTGAAGTGGTATAGCGACAAGTAAAAGTAAGTATTTATTTAGTTTTATTGTATCTTCTCCATAGGGATTAGTGTGAGGGAAAATTATCGTTCAATAGTCTCAATCTCTCTTAGTTTAGATTTGGGTTTTCGGAAAGTAAAATGCTGAAAAAGTAAATAAAGCAAATAAATAATCATTTGTAGCCTAAGAGAATTTATTATGGAATTACATTTGACTCTACTCGTCAAATACTTAAACACACGGATCAATTGCACTCTACCTAAAATACTCGTCAATACCATCATATATCGCTCAGACAGAGGCTATTTTTAAGAAAAAGTGAGATATCAATTATATTGCTCTCCGAGGCAATTTCGCGCGTAACTCAAACAACACAAATGCATTTAATAATCGATACCCACATAATATTAAGCCTAAATCTATTTCTAGAATCTAGAACTTAATAGATATTCATTCAAGAGATATATTCAAAGAGCATATATCTATGAAAAACCAAACCTCTGCGCAAAGCAAAAATCAAGAACAAACATCGATATCAATTTGTAAAGAAGATTGTATACAATCCCATGATCAACAAATATACATATAATAAGAGTAAAGATATACTTACAAAACCCATCATTGGAATTATACACAAGGAAAAAGGAGATGAACCAGAAACTTCTCGTAGTGTCAATGCGGTTCGAGACAACCCATAACCAATCGATCAAATATAACACCTAACGATGTTGCCTAAACCTCTAAACTACAAAGAATCGAATCAGAGATCACCTACGGAGGAAATAGATGATAAAAAACCTAAAAATCCTATTTCGAACTATTTAGACACAAAACTGAAAATCGCAAAGCGCGCTAAGCACCAAAATCACACTAAGCGCACTTTCATTTGTTAAGAAAACCGCCTTAAAGTACACTGAGCGCCAAATACTATGCTTAGATTTGGGTTTTCGGAAAGTAAAATGCAGAAAAAGTAAATAAAGAAAATAAGCAATCATTTGTAGCCCAAGAGAATTTATTATGAAATTACATTTGACTCTACCTGTCAAATACTTAAACACACGGATCAATTGAACTCTACCTAAAATACTCGTCAATACCATCATATATCGCTCAGACAGTGGCTATTTCTAAGAAAAAAGTGAGATATCAATTATATTGCTCTCGGAGGCGATTTCGCGCGCAACTCAAACAACACAAATGCATTTAATAATCGATATCCACATAATATTAAGCCTAAATCTATTTCTAGAATCTAGAACTTAATAGATATTCACTCAAGAGATAGATTCAAAGAGCATATGTCTATGACAAACCAAACCTCTACGCAAAGCAAAAATCAAGAACAAACATCGATATAAATTCGTAAAGAAGATTGTATACAATCCCATGATCAACAAATATACATACAATAAGAGTAAAGATATACTTACAAAACCCATCATTGGAATGATACACAAGGAAAAAGGAGATGAACCAAAAACTTCTCGTGGTGTCGATGCGATTCGAGACAACCCATAACCAATCGACAAGATATAACACCCAGCGATGTTGCCTAAACCTCTAAACTACAAAGAATCGAATCAGATCTCACCCATGGAGGAAATAGATGATAAAAAACCTAAAATATCTATTTCGAACTATTTAGACACAAAACTGAAAATCGCAAAGCGCGCTAAGCACCAAAACTGCGCTAAGCGCGCTTTCATTTGTTGAGAAAACCGCCTTAAAGTACACTAAGCGCCAAATACTACGCTTAGCGCAAAACCTTCTGTCCAGACCACTCTTCAGCATGTTTTTACCGACCCGAAGCTTCATTATTTCTTGGGTTAATACCTATTTTGTCCTCTGCCATATAGGGCGCATTTGAAAAAAAAAACCTGCAAAAAAAAGTTGCATGGATTCCCTCAACATTTTGAAAAAGTTTGTTTTTAAACCTTGGTCAGGCCACATCACTAAAAATGATGATGTGCCAGCGTTTTTTATTTAGTTTAATTTAAAGGATATGCCACATGTGTAAAATGGCACATGGAATATGAGGGATGGTGGTAACTTTTAAAGAAAAGAAGATCCGAGTGCAATTCAAATATGAGAGACTAACCATTTTCAATTTTGTGTGTGGTAGAATGGGGCATCAAATGAAATATTGTGAAGCGGTGGAGGACCTGAACGAAGAAGGATTTGAAAAACTTGAAGAACAAGATCTAGCATTTGGTCAATGGCTGTGGGCGTCACCGTTACCCAAATTTATGGATGAAGTGGAGAAGAAAGACTCAAGGTCCAATATGTGCAGTCGAGATCTCTTTAATGTCTTATCTAGTGAGATTCGTTGCGATGCTAAAGGGAAGGAGAAAAGCTTTGAAATCAAAGTTATGCAAAATTCCGGTATCAATAAGCCACAGAACCAGACGAAGTTGCAAAATCTAAATCTGTGGATGTTGAATCGGTAGCAGAATCGCTTGGAGTGGTGGCTCTGTCATCAGAACATGGCCAATAACAAGGAAATAATGTTACAGGGGGAGTCCAGAGGAAGAAATGAATTAGGAGAAAGAACACAAAGAACACTAAAGGAGCTGGTGGTGGTTCGCACAGACCAAAACGGAAGAAGAAGAAGAAGAAATGACAAACTAGGTTAACATTCAAATTATGTTTCAGGAGGGCAACTTGGTCTTTTCATGATCCATTTTACACATGTGGCATATCCTTTAAATTAAACTAAATAAAAAACGCTGCCACATCAACATTTTTAGTGATGTGGCCTGACCAAGGTTTAAAAACAAACTTTTTCAAAATGTTGAGGGAATCTATGCAACTTTTTTTTTTTGCAGGGGGTTTTTCAAATGCGCCCTATATGGCAGGAGGCAAAATAGGTATTAACTCTTATTTCTTTATTTCATCCAAAAAGACATTAAAACTATCAAACGGTACATAAATGACTCAAAAATGTAATAATACACAAAGTAGACATATTTACACACAAAGTGGGGATTTATTCAAAGAATATCAACAAAAGAATAGATAAGTGATACAAAATCTATATACAAAAATATCTACAATTTGAACTTATCAAACTCTCCCCAACTTACATCCTTGTTTGTCCCTAAATAAAGCCAATCAAACTTAAACAAGCAAAAGTGATTAACCAAATAATCATGAATCAACAGGTTTTGAAAAAAGGAAAACAAATGTATGGTTCAAATAAAAACACACAAGTAAAGTAAATACTTACCCCAATCCTACAACGACAACATGAAAATGAAACTAATCTTAAGTACAAAAATCATGCAAGACCTTGTAAAACAATACAAGCTCACATCATGAATCACATGTAACAAAAAATTATCATGGCTTGGTTAACAAGCAAGGGGAATTTATAAAGGTAATTGAAACGAAAATTTGCCTAAACCTAAGGGAGTCATTAACTCACAAAGTTTCAAATACAAAATTTCAATCAAACATCTTCTTCTTTCCCAAATTGTTACACCAAACACAATACTTATTAGCACAATTATTTTTTTTCTCTTTTTCATAACTTTTCTCTTATTTCTTTCTTTTTCTTTTCATTTCTTTTTTTTCTTTTCTTTTCACAACCTCATAGCAAGCAAACATTTCTCTCCCAAACTTGAATTCAACTGACATAAAAATATGAATACTCCTCACTTTCTAAGGCAATGTAAAAATTCAAACCATAAATCATGGTTGAGGGTTCAAGAAAACAAAGAATCAACATCCATTCAAAAATGTGAACTAACAAAGGTTCACACACTCACAAGGTAAATTGACTATTTGGTTAGGTAGTCGTGCTCAAAATGAAACAAAATGTCTTGATCCTTTTCATGCTTTTATACAATCAACACAAATAAAACATTAAACATAATAAAATCTAGTTAAAACAAGCATTATTGGCCTCCACTATATATGAACAATGGAAAACTTCCTCATAATTTGGGGTAAAAAGAAACTGAAGTGATTCAATCAAAAACTAAGTAATATAAAAGAATGAATGACATGGTAATTCTAAAAAATTATAAGCTTCCTAAACATGTTATGCTATAAAAAGCGATAAAAGAGTACCTGGCGTGTACCAACTTCAAAAACTATCATTACCATACATCTGCAAATTGAAACGATCAAACTTGGAAAATCATCAAATGCAACCTCAAACTAGTATACCAAACCTGGACGACAAACAACAAACGATAGTTATTAGAAAATAATACTATTATTATTTACTACTATAAAACCTTGGTGAAAATAGGAAACAGGAGGGCCAAGTGAAACAAAAAGAAATCATTGGCTCAACTTAGCAGAGGGCGCTAAGCGCCAAAACTATATGTACAATAATAGACAAGTATGAGAAAATGTACAAATTTACAATATATACATATTTACAAAACTTAGAAAGCAAAATTATAGTAATGTAGTTAATATCAGCATCAATCCCCGACAACGACGCCATTTTGCTGAAGCGGTATATCAACAAGCAAAAGTAAGTATTTATTTAGTTTTATCATATCGTCTCCGCAGGGATTACTGCGAGGGAAAAACTCTGGTTCAACAATCTCAATCTCTTTAAGTTTAGATTTGGGTTTTCGGAAGGTAAAATGCAGGAAAAGTAAATAAAGCAAATAAGGAATCATTTGTAGTCTAAGAGAATTTATTCTAGAATTGCATTTCACTCTACCTGTCAAATACTTAAACACACCGATCAATTGCACTCAAGCTAAAATACTCGCCAATACCATCATGTATCGCTCACACGAAGGCTATTTCTAATGCAAAGTGAGATATCAATCGTATTTCTCTCGGAGGCGCTCACAACTAAAACAACACATATGTATTTAATAACCGATACCCACAAAATATTAAGCCTAAATCTATTTCTAAAATCTAGAACCTAATAGATATTCATTCAAGAGAGAGATTCGAAGAGTTTATGTTTATGACAAACCAAACCTCTGCGTAAAGCAAAAATCAATAACAAACACCGATATTAGTTTTAAAGCAGATTTTATAAAATATCATGATCAACAAATATACATACAATAATAGTAAAGATATACATACAAAACCCACCATTAGAATGGTACACAGGGAAGAAGGAAATTAACCAAAAAAACTCTGCAGTGTCAATGTGATCCGAGACAATCCATAACCAATCGACAAGATGTAACATCTAATGATGTTGCCTAAATCTCTAAACTAAAAAGAATTGGATTAGAGCTCCATCGCAGAGGGAAAAGATAATAAAAAAGTTAAAAAAATATGTTCTGAACTATTTATACACAAACTAAAAATCACAGACCGCGCTAAGCGCTTAGTACCGCGCTTAGCACGCTCTCATTTATTGAGAAAGCTGCCTTAAAATGCGCTCAATGGCAAATACCGCGTTTAGCACGAAACATTCTATCCAGACTACTCTCCAGCGTGCAGTAACCGTGCTTAGTCCGACATGAAGCTTCATTATTTCCTTATTTCATACAAAAATGTCTATCTGGAGTCGTGCTTTCGACAATGTATTCCTCAATGCTCTAAGTACGCGACAATACCTACAAAAAGACATTAAAATTATCTAACGGTGCATAAATGACTCGAAAACATAATAATACGCAAAGTAGACCTATTTACACACAAAGAGGTGATTTATTCAAAGAATATCAACAAAAGAATAGATAAGTGCCACAAAACCTACATACAAAAATATCTACAATTTACACTTATCACCAGCGTAGGATTGTCATTAGTAACCACTTCTAGGATTTCAAGAAAGCCAAACATAATTTGCATCTATTTTCTCCATCGAATCCATTCTTGCTGTCAAGAATTAGAAGATAATTACGAATACCACTAGTACCATTCATCTTCGCAACGATTGATTAACAACAATCCATGATCCTGAAAATACGATCTCTTACGTGTGATCTTGAAAGTATAATCAAGAATCTAACCAGAGCACTAGATACCAATTTATTAGTGCGTGAGAAACTTTTAGTGCAGGAAGAAAAAGAGATAATAAGAAAATAAATATTCTATTATCGAATTGAATAGTTACAAACTAATTTACAAACTAGTCTATTTATATACAACTAATTTGTACACTAAAAAAGTTAACAACCCTAATTTAACTCGAGTTTAAATTATCAAATTCGAAGTATATATAATACTAGGCGCCTTCTACAATACATGACCTTCATAGGTATCTCACAAGAGAGACCTCATTTTATGTGTATTTGCAAAAACAATCGTGGAGGTTTTAAACCCCATAAAAAATCTTGCTATTTAATTTCACTATTCATAAAAAATGTATTAGTCATCATTATTTGTAGGAATTTTATTTTTTTCGAGATTAATAACTCCTATTATATCTTTAAAAAAAAATAAATAAATAAAAAATTTGTCGGAATAAATGTGAGAGACCTAATATCATATCACCTGAGAGTTTTAATATAAGAAAAACTAGATTGTTTAAAAAAATAATTTATTTAAATTATATCTAATCCAAATATATTAATTTTGCAATGAGTTTAAAAAGTAATATTTTTTTATATTAATGACTAGATTTGTTATCGAGAACACAAAACAAACACTCCTATAATTTTGGTTTAGGCATGGGCAAAGGATATGGCACGCAAAACGATTTGGGTAAGCTAGCCTCGAAACTACTGCTGCTCATATCATAATACTATTATGCTAATAGAACATGCAACATGTTGGGAACCAGTGGCAGCAGTGGAGCTTTCAGAGCAGACGGATCAGTTGCTGAGAATATTGTAGAGCAGTCCACTTGACCCAAAAGAGCAGAGTATACAGTTGCAAATACAATGTAATTGAACATGAGGGACAAAAGAAACGCACCAACAGAACTTGCACCACTAGTATTACATCACTTTTTATTAAATCCCAAATATTCTTTATCTCTTTAATATACTAGTAGTTGCATCGAGAGTGGACTCAAGATTCATGATATAATAGCATATAATATCAGGGTCCAAACAACATTTATAGAAATATTTAGTTGAGGGCGGTGATTCAAAAGTGGATTTCTTTATCAATTTGCTCCATTTATTCAATTACCAAATCAAATTTACATCTTCAAAATATTCAATAAAATCTCCGTAAATAAATAATAACACCAAAATACATATGAATTAAAACTCACATCTTTACTTAAATAACTATGTTTTAAGTTCTCAAATTACTTTTATTTTCAAAATATTTTTTGACGCAGGCATATAAAATAGACGCAGATTAAACAAAGCAGTGCGTAGAAGTTAAATTTTAACTATTTTATATATATATATATATATATATATATATATATATATATATATATATATATATATATATATATATATATATATATATATATATATATATATATAGTTAAATTCCATCAGTAATTTATGAGGGATTTTAGATACCTCACTAATTATACTGTAGTGACATTTTTATTCCATCACTAATTATTAAATATTAATGAATAAATACTCATCTTGTGAGAAATATTTTTCATCACTAAATAAATGAATTATTTAGGAATGTTTATACTTCCTCACTGATCAATGAGAACCCGCATATCAATATTTAAATTGTGAATTTACTGTCAAATTTTAATTAATATTTAAATTGAATTTCCTTTATCATCATTATTAAAATAAATCAATCACGACACAATAAAATATTTTTTGTCAGGATCATATATATTTTTCAAATCAAAATTAATAGTACCAAAATATGTTCTTGAAACAAAATATTAAAACCATAGATTTTTTTGTTAACACTAGATATTACAACGAAAATAGTTTTAAAAAAAAAACTCTTAAAAGTTAGAAATTACAAGGAAAATAACAATATCATTGTTCTTGAATTAAGAGATGACAAGCAAACGTGTATTCATTACAATTTGATACTGTAATTCAAGAATTAGGTGAAGAGGGATTTTAATCCGAACTTGGCGGTTGATGACATGCAGAAACACTTTTCATAAATCAGAATAATTATTTTTTAAGCAAACTTGACTCTTCTTATAATATACGAATCAAATCCTCATAGTCTTAAATTTTTCTTTAAGGGTGGTGTTTTCAACAGACAAATCAGAAATAACGGTCCTCATTTGTTCATATTCAGATGGTGAGATACTGAAAGATGAAGTCGGTTCTCTTCCTGAGGAATACGACTCCATTGTCGCCGCCGTCAACAGCAAAGAAGAAGTCGGTTCACTCGATGAACTTGAGTCGTCGCTGGCACATGAATCGCGTCTGGATAAGCATCGCAAAGCAGTTCTCCCTGAGCCCGGTGGCGGTCAATTTGACTCAAGCATTGACACCGTCGTCGCCGGCTACGTCAGATCAATCCAGTGCTGGTACTGAGGCTTTTCCACAGGGAACAAGTCATGTTACTGCCAATGCTGAGAATCATAGCTATGGTGCACGTGGTGGCCGTTCAAATCGTGGAGGCGGCCGTTTTGGCCGTGGAGGTGGCCGTTTTGGCAAAACTCAGTGTCAGATTTGTCACAAATCTGGACACGATGCGTCCATCTGCTATTATCGTTACTCAAATTCTGCTGCTGGAATGTATCCGTCTCAGAGAGCTCCCTACAATCCTTTCATGATGCCATCACGACCTATGTACCAACCTCCCTTTAGCTATGGTGTTCCAAGAGCTGCTTCCTCTCGTGCACCTTCTCCACAGGCTTTCTATGCAGGCACTGATGTTGGCTTCAGTAACCAATGGTGGTATCCTGATTCCGGTGCGTCCCATCATGTTACTCCTGATCCCTCAAATGTGTCTGAATCTACTTCTGTGCCTGGAACTGAGCAAGTGTTTATGGGAAACGGCCAAGGTTTGTCTATTCATTCTATTGGTTCTATGCCTTTTCCTTTACCTAACCATCCTCACATGTCTCTCACTTTGCAAAATCTCTTACTCGTGCCTCACATCACTAAAAATCTTATGAGTGTTAGCAAATTTGCTCAGGACAATAAGGTTTTCTTTGAGTTTCACCCAAAATTTTGTGTTGTCAAATCCCAGGCTTCTTCTGAAGTTTTACTTCGTGGTCTGGTGGGCGCAGATGGTCTCTACAAATTTCCTGTTCCAGCCTTACAAAATTTCAAGTCCTCACCAAGTCTCAACTCCTGCCTAGCTGAGTCTTCAAAACAATGTAGTAGTAGTAGTTCAAGTAGGTCTGTAGGCAATACAAATGATTCATACAAGTGTATTTCTCTGTGTACTGCTGATCTATTCATGAATAAAGATAATTCCATTTGTTTCACTTTACCTTCTCTCAATGGTACTACTTATAATTCTTTATCATCTCAGCATGTGAATAATTCTCTGGCTATAGCAACAAATAAATATGTTTTATGGCACTCTCGTTTAGGTCATCCTCATCATCATGCTCTCACTGAGGTGTTTAAACTGTGTCAATTTTCTGCTCCTTCTAAACCACCTGCAGAACTGTGTTCAGCCTGTTGCTTAGGCAAATCTCACAGGCTTCCCACCTCTCTGTCTGCCACTGTTTACAAGCAGCCTTTTGAGCTTGTTGTTTGTGATCTATGGGGTCCTGCTCCCATGCTGTCCTTAGGGGGTTATAGTTATTTCCTAACTTGTGTTGATGCCTTCTCTCGCTTCGCTTTGTGTGGGTCTTCCCTCTTAAACTTAAATCTGATACTCTGCTTCAATTTGTTCAATTCAAGAAAATGGTTGAACTTCAATTTAACTTTCCTATCAAAAGTGTGCAGAGTGATGGAGGGGGTGAATTTAGGCCATTCACCAAGTATCTCAATGACTTAGGCATAGTCCACAGATTCACATGCCCACATACCCACCATCAAAATGGCATAGTTGAGCGCAAACATCGCCATATTGTTGAAACAGGTCTAGCCTTACTTGCACAGTCCACATTGCCCTTGAAATTTTGGGACCATTCCTTTGTTACAGCAGCCTACCTAATTAATAGACTCCCTAGTGTCAGTCTCAATAATCAGTCCCCTTATTTCAAACTTCTCAACAAGCAACCTGATTATTCTTGCCTAAGAGTTTTTGGATGTTCCTGTTTTCCTTTTCTCCGCCCTTACAACTCTCACAAACTTGATTACCGGTCTCAAGAATGTATATTTCTAGGGTATTCCACTTCTCATAAAGGCTACAAGTGCCTAGCTCCTAATGGTCACATCTACATATCTAAGGATGTCTTGTTCCAAGAGTCCATATTCCCTTATTCCAAATTATTTTCTGAGTCTTCTAAACCTTCCTCATCTACCACACCTCAATCTTCCACTTTTTCTTATTCCAGTGTGCCTCTCATGTCACCATCTCCTATTTCTTAAGTCAGTTCTGACCCATCCATTTCTGCTACTCCTCTTTCTTCTACTCCCATTCATTCTACCTCCAATAGCTTACATAACAATGTCCCTGAATCACCCAACTCAGCTGAGCAGTCCCCTGTTCTGTCTAGTTCTCCCAACACCTCTACATCCACACCTGCTCTTATCACTTCTGATTTAGCAGAAGCAAGTACCATATCCCCATCTTCTTCCCCTGCTATATCTCAATCTGTAAGTCCCACTTCCTCTCCTAATTCTCAGCCTTTCATCAATCCTCTTAACACTCACCCAATGCAAACAAGAGCCAAAAGAGGCATTGTACGACCTAAACTAAACCCTACCTTATTACTGACTCATCTTGAACCAACCTCTGTTGGTCAAGCCTTGGCTGTTCCTCACTGGTACCAGGCAATGAAGGAAGAATATCAGGCACTGATGAGAAATCAGACCTGGACACTGGTGGAACCATCTGAATCAAGGAAACCCATCGGCTGCAAGTGGGTTTTTCGGGTAAAAGAGAATTCTGATGGTACTCTTAACAAATATAAGGCCAGATTGGTGGCCAAAGGCTTCCATCAGCAGGCTGGAAGTGATTTTTCTGAAACCTTCTCACCTGTTGTAAAACCTGTTACAGTAAGGATAGTTTTGACACTTGCAGTCACTCACAAGTGGACCATCCAGCAAATCGATGTGAATAATGCCTTCCTCAATGGCACTCTTGAGGAGGAAGTGTTTATGCAGCAGCCCCCTGGATTTGAGTCTTCTAATAAGTCCCTTGTGTGTAAGTTGAATAAGGCAATTTATGGGTTAAAACAGGCCCCAAGGGCCTGGTTTGACAAGCTTAAAAATGCCCTCATTCAGCAAGGTTTTTAGGCCAGTAAATGTGATCCTAGTCTATTTTTTTTGCATCAGGGCAAACTTCAGATAATGATTCTGATTTATGTGGATGATATTATCATCACAGGAAATTCTGCTTCATTCATTACAGCCCTAATCAAACATCTCAATGAGGTTTTCTCTCTAAAACAGTTGGGCAAATTAGACTACTTTCTAGGCATTGAAGTCACACATTTACCTAATGGCTCACTTCTGTTATCTCAAAGCAAATACATTACTGATTTACTAGCCAAGGTGAACATGACCAATGCAAATGGTATGCCCACACCCATGGTTTCCAGCAGCAAATTATCCAAAATAGGTTCTATTGAGGTTGATGATCCTACACAATTCGATCGTGGTTGGGGCTCGGATGCTACACTAACTAGACCGTAAATCTCTTTTCACCAATAAAGTTTGTCAATTCGTCCAATCCTTTGGAAGAACATTGGAAGGCAGTGAAGAGAATATTAAGGTATTTAAGTGGTACAAAACATCATGGTCTGCTCATTCAACCAGCCTCTCTTCAGCAGCCTCTGCAATTACTTGGTTTTGTGATGCTGATTGGGCTTCAGACCCAGATGACAGGCGATCTACCTCTGGTGCCTGTGTGTTTCTTGGCCCTAATCTGATATCTTGGTGGTCTAAAAGCGAAGTGTGGCAGTCCATCAAGCAGTATCGCAGATGGCACATCCGGTGAATTGTTATGGGTGCGTCTGGAGTTACATCGTCCCTTTCTAACTCCTAAAGTTCTATGCGATAATGAAATCAGAACTCTTGCTCACAATCCAGCTTCTCCATAATAGAACTAAGCATATGGAGTCGACATTTTCTTTGTTAGAGAAAAGTCCTCAACAAGAGTCTTGTTGTGGCTCATGTCCCCGCCAAGACCAATGGGTCGATGCACTTACTAAACCTCTATCTCGCAAACAAGTTTCGCCTTCGCTCTAAGCTCAGAGTTTTTGACAAACATAGTCTGCTAGAACTACCCCCAGCTTCAAAAGGGGAATGAAAGATGAAGTGCTATTTTGTATCAGCTTGTGTTTAGCTGTAATGCTGAGTTGTCTTAGTTTGTTAGATCATAATGATTCATTATTCTAGCTCTATATAAACAGAGCTATCATTGTATCTCTAATAAATCATGAATACAATTGAGATTTGATCAAACTGTATTTTCTGTTAGCTTTATGATATTCTATCAGATACCGTCAAATATGAAAGATCTAGACGACATGTACTTTGCTACTTCTGATCTCAAACCATATATACGATCCTTTCTGTCCACTCTTTTCAACAACATCTAAGAAGATGATGTTGTCTGATTGACGGCTTGAAACATCATCTCCAGGTGCCTACTGGGAGTCCCTCTCAATAATCCTTTTTTCATACTCACTCTCTAAATAATAATCAACAAGATAGGAGAATATATCAATCGAAACACAAAATAATATAATAAGTTCAAATTATCCTATATTTTAAATTGAATTTAAACAAACTGTTTAAATTTGTTCAGAATCAAATTGAACTAAATTGTGGTCCAGTATGAACCGTTTCAAATTACTAGTAATAATCAATTGTAAAATGAAATGAAATCAAAATCAAAAGTACTTTTTCTTGAACTCAGTAATAAATCCACAAAATCAGATGGAATGGAATCATAATTTGCTTTCGACAAGCTAGCTAATACTGAAAAATGCTCACGACATAGTATAACACTAACAATAGTTAAGTTTAAGTTATACCAAAGCTTATGAAAGCTTTAGAGACAACAAAAAGAAATAGCAGTGTCTTAAGCAGTTTATAAAACTAACAATAAAGGAAAATATAAAGTTTCTAAATCTTAATCAAATTATTTATAGAAACTGTAAGATAAGTTCACGCGTAGGGTGAATTGCAGGCCAAATTTACAAAAAATTTAAAGAAATTGTAAGATAAAAATCATGATATATTTATAATTTAAAGGAAGTTATTACTGAGGGTTTGGAAAAACACTTAAAAGGGTTGAATAAGTTTTTCTTCTTTTTAATTCTTTTACCCAAATAGCAATACTAAAATACTCAAAGATTTTTATCCTGATTCATTTGAAACTCAAACTACTCCAGTCCACCCGTCAAGGTGATTTCGCCTCTCTCAACAAAGACTTAATCCACTATAATATACTGATTACACTGCACAACCAAATGTTGTGACTAACTTCCTCTAAGACTCACTAGTCCTAACCCTCTCGAGAATTCTGACCCAACTGGTCTCTCAAGGAACAACTTTGCACAAACCAACTGCAAGTGACTAACACCTTTAAGACTCAACTAGTCCTAGCCCTCTTGAGAATACTGACCCAACTGGTCTCTCAAGGAACAACTATCAAATAAATGATTTCTGACTGACTGTGTACAATATTGCTTCTAAAAAGCTTTTCTTCACAAAGTGAAGTTTACACAAAATATGAAGCTCAAAGTTTTAGTAAACTTACAAGAATGACTTTTTATTTTTGCAGCGTAAGTTTACTCAAGATGATTTGTTGTAAGTTGATATTTTTCTCCTTTGAATTTGAATGCCTTATATAGTGCTTCTAGAAGGTTTATGTTACTTGGTAACGTGTCTTGAATACTGGGAAGAGTAATTAAGGAAGCATAATGTTCACGTGATTTTCCTTAACCAATGACTCTTGAAAATTGTGCCACTCAAGTACTTAGCCATTTTTAGCTTAGTAGGAAAACGCTGCTCTTGCAGAATTTGTCTTAGAAGATGACGTACATATATTATGTAAGCCTTGTTAAAACATCTTCTAGTCAGAACATTCTTTTAGTGCTTCTTATCAGAGGTTTGCGCTTGCATGCTTCTATCAGAAGTTGTATTTCATTCTTTACTCAGAAGCTTTCTTTGGAGCGTGCGGGTTCCAGAAGTTCTTCCTTAGAATTTCTAATTTTATCTTCTGCTCAGCATAATATAATAATACATTTTAAACACTTGAGTCAGAACATCTTCTGAAACCAAACATATGCATGTCAGAGTATCATATTCATCAGAAGATCATAACTTCTATACAAAATTTATTATACTTGTTATCATCAAAACTTTAATATATTATTAGAAACAAACTTTGTTCTAACAATTACAACTTACGTTTTTTGTGGACCAAATTCGTCCATCAGTGGGGTCCTTACTTCCAATTTGTGGGGGTGAATCAACACGGGATGATAATACATGTGGATCATCACCGAAAGCAGCTGCTGATGGAACACGTGACGAGTTAGGCGTAGAAGAAATAGGCGGACTAATCGAGGATATACGAGGGATAAGAGTTGAATGTTGAAATTGAGAATGTGTGACTCTATTAGGTGTGAGAATTTATAGGCTGGCCAACAATATATGGTGACAAAGCAGTGGTACCCCTACCTCTTCATATGAAACATAAGGACTAAGAGTTGAGTGTTGAAATTGAGAATGTGTGACTCTATTAGGTGCAAAAGAATTTATAGGTTGGCCAACAATATATGGTAACAAAGTAGTGGTACCCCTACCTCTTCATATGAAACATGAGGACTAAGAGTTGAGTGTTGAAATTGAGAATGTGTGGCTCTATGAGATTGGAAGAATCTGTGTGATGGACATTAATAGATGGTGACATAGTAGTGGTTACCCTAACAACCAGTCTGATATAACTCATACTATTATCGTATAACTCATACTATTATCATATGTGAAATATAAATGAAAAAAGCATATCACGACACTGATTTTTAATTAAGAAATTATACCATTGCGAATTGCTAATTCTATACTTACATGAAATATTTCATACTATTATCATATAACTCATACTATTATCATATGTGAAATATAAATGAAAAAAAAAATATCACAACACTGATTTTTAATTAAGAAAATATACCATTGCGAATTGCTAATTCTATACTTACATGAAATATTTCTATTACGACATTAGTTCTTTATTATTGCATTAATCACTACTAATACATTTTACTAGAAATTATTTACTTATAAGATTTTATTATGCTTTTAGCAAAACTTATTTTAGTTTATTTCAGAGATCACACAAATGAATCAAGAGCTAGTACTTTACAATTCCTCCCACTTATTCTTTAGCATATTTTTATATTAAATATAACATAACCTTTTTCAAATCCAGTCACCCCCTTAGTGTTGCCCTTCCTAATTCATTTCAAAACTACATATACCGTCTTGGTTAGAAATTTATAATATCTACCATATTTTCACTCTTACAACATCTCCTCTATCTTTCATTCTTCATTATAATTCACCTGCAACTCACATCAGTTGATTGTCTATCTTCAATCAACTACGCCTATCTCGGACCAATCTCCATTCCTTTCACAACCACATAATACTCAAACTGTTGCTAATTGCGCCCGATTATTAATTTAGTTATTTGATTTCGTAATTATAATTTGTCCGATAAATTATGTTGAATTTTGTGTTTTGATACTACTATGTGTAGGAGTAGTGTCGAGTTTAAAGTTTATTGGGAGTTGTTTTAAATTTATTAATTTAATAGTAAATTATTAAGTTTAGAAATAATTAATAGAAATATTAGAAAATTAGAGGTTTGTTACTAATTTCCTAATTTTATTTATTTAATTAAAATAAATGGTTTAATAGAAGTATGACAAGGGCAAGGTGGTAATATTGACAATATAAGTGAGGATAGAAAATGAAGAACAATAAAAATGGTCATAAGGACAAAAGTGACTATAAGGTGAAATTGAGGTTTAGAGTTGTCATTAGTTACATCGTGAAAAATAAGGAAAAGTAGAAGAGGAAGAGAAGGAACAAGAGGATTAGGGTAAGAAGAAACTCCATTGTTAGAGGCTTAGTGACCTTCAATTCAAGGTAACGGTGAAGTTCCAACTCTCTAAGGGATAGTATAATCATAGGTATGTGGATTTGATTGTATGATTGTTATTGTGTGTTTGCTCATGAATTGATTGGTTTATGTGTGTTGAATCCAATGTTGAAACTATGATGAAATTGTTGTTTTAATGATCAATTGAGTGTGATAAATATTGTGAATTGTTGTATGTATATTGTGCAATTTCGTGTAAAATAATTTGCTGGTTTAGTTTGTGATTTGGGATGGAAGGGTTTGGAAATCGCAGCACGAAAAGTAGCAGAACATTTTGTTTTCTACAACAGAAACTGATTACTGGCTTTGGAGAAACCGGTTTCTGCTGCTAAATTGAAAAATACAAAGGTTTTTGTCGAAGAAGAAACCGGTTACTGGTTTCCTCTTCAAAAATTTCTAAAAGAGTTTTTGGAAAAACGCATGAAACCAGTTTCCAGTTCTGGAGAAACCGATTTCCTGTCTGTGCTGGACCAAAATATTTTCAAACTTTAAAAATTCGTATTTTTGTGCTCGGTTGTCTGTTTGACGCGCCGTTCGAACTGCTGGAAAGATAAAAATGCGATCTATTTTGTAAAAATAATTTCCAAAACAGTGACCAAGTGTTTTCTGTAGTTAATCCTTTTGTGTGAATTTTGACTACATGTTGTATGTGGATGGTGTGAAATTGGTGATTGTGTTGCGATGTGTTATTGTTGTTAGTTTGCAACAGGTGGCTTGAAATGGTAAGGCATTGATGATGATTGAAATCAATGTATTATGTTGTTGAATTGCATGGTTATGTCTCATGCATTCATATTGTATTGTTGTTGTTGGCTCAAATCCTAAATGGAGTGGATGCAAGAGAGGTGAATACGATTATTCCCTTCTGTTGATGACTCTAATCCTAGATGGCGTGGATTAGTATTTAGGTGAACCAATTATTCACGGAAATAGTGACTCTGATCTTAGATGGCGTGGATTCGGTAGTGATCTCGGTACCGCATGCATAGAGTCGATGTTGAGTCTCATTGCATTTCGTTGTTGACTTTGTGTTGCAATATTCGTTTATTGATAATCCTTGATTCTGATTATGTTGTGATGGAATAGTAGTTGAACAATGATAATTATGCTTGATAATTTCATATATCTATAGTTATTGATAATCCTTGATAATTATTGTTGTGATATCTCACCCCTTCTATTTGAATATTGCCTCTACGTGGGTAACATGCAGATAATCAGGAGTAGTTCGAGTTGCGGGAGTCGAAGAGGTTGTTCTTCTTTTTAGTTCGAGTCGACGTTATGCTATGATACATAACACTTGGGTTGAGGATAAACAATTGTTTACTTATTTTATTTTGTTTTTTGTTGATGGTTCCTGATGGAGTATTATGAACTCTAGATTATTTAATTTGAAATTGTTTTGTTGGATTTGAAATATTTTCGCTATTCCAATGAAATTGTTGATTAAGACTATATTATGTTTATTCCAAAATGTGTTATGTATCTATTTGAATGAGCTATTGTGATTTTGTTGATTTTGATAATGCGCAGGTGCAGGCTGAGCTGATGCAGCCTTAGGTGTCGCTCGTGCGGTCTCAGGTGTAGAACAAACACATCGGAGGGTGAAGCTGTATGTGATACACCTGCCTGCTGTGGGAGGTCGACGTTGAAAAAGTAGAAGCAGAAACACCTGAGGGTGAAGCTGTAGGTGGTGCATCCGGTACTGGTGGTGTAGAGGCAGGAGGAGGCTGGGTAGCCTGACTTCTTTCTCCATGCACAGAAGCATGTTGTGCAACCCTACCGTGCCTCAATCGTGACGGTCTCTCATCCATATCTTCTGTAGAAGTACAATTTTTTTTAACATAAGGTCTAGTGTGCAAAACAAGCCTTAAAACAGACACATACCTAAACTAGAAGTATGCTTCTGGTTTTGTTCTCGGCAAAACTAGAAATTTAATTATGGTTCCTGTTGTGATAACAAAAGCAATGAAAATGGCGTCCCAATCCTCTCATTGAGCTCATAAAAAGGGCATTGATCACGAAATTAACTTTAGAAACATATTTATAATGACTCCTAATGTTGATAACAAGCTACAATGTCACAATTTAAACCCTAATTCACTAATTTGAGTAGAAATTACATAAACTCCAAAAATTTGAAAAATAACTTACTCGATTGATTGATGTTGATTTTACTTGATTTATTGCGTTAGAATGCTATATTTAACCAATGTTTGATGATTTCTGATGATTTTTTGACCAAATATGTGAAGGATACAATAAGGGTTTGAGAGAGTTTTATGTTTTGTTTTGAAAATAGTTACTGTAATGGAAGAGGAAGATGCATGACGTCATTCAATACGTCCAAAAATCAGAAATATATTTACGGTTTGGAATCGAAAGTATACCGATTTGCATCCAACTCTTCTAACGTACTTCATGTATAGTATAGTGTGAATCAGAAGAATACCTTTAATTTTGAGAAATATTATAAAATTTCTCATGCTACGTAAGAAAGTCATGAGATGGATTAACAAATTAAAATACATATTTGATATATTTGATGGGTATTACTTGACAACGAGGAATCCAAACCAAGCAATAAAAAATAGACATCTAAAACAAAATCACTACCAGTAGATTATTTCTTCACCTTATTTCCCTGCATGATTGAGGATTGGTGTACGTGGCAAATTGCTTACTAATTCATGTCATTATCTTGCCTTTAGCAACTTTGACTTGTGTTTTATACATTGAATGATGAAAATGATAATGATTAACTCATTCAATCATTTCAATACTAATACGTGTATCTTGATGTTAACATATCTTTAGATTGAATTAGAGATTCTTCTATGGATGACAATTGTTCAATAGACAATCTCCAAATTGATGTTTGCTCACATTAATCATGGGTAGTGTGACTTTCAAATACGGTGGCTTTGGTAAATTTATTGTAATTGGAATATACGTAAATAATTAAAATAAGGAATGAGAATAATTTTGATTGTATCAAAATTACCATGTCTGAAAGTTACTCAATTATTTTTTCCCATTAATCATACCAAACACAAAAGAGTCATTATTTAATAAAACTCAATATTTATCATTTTTTATTTTTTAAATGTTAAAAATGCATTCTTTAATGCATATACTTTTTCTTATTTTTAAAAATTAAAAATCATATAATTTTATATAAATTGGATACAATTCATTTTTTTTTGTAACTTAAATAGTTTTTGGTCCCTGTAAATTGACATGTTTTTTATTTTCGTCCCTGTAAATTAATTTTCTTGAAAATGATCCTTGAATGTTAAAATTCTTTTGGATTTAGTCCTTAAAATCAAAATCCGCAGGAAAATTTGAAGGAAAGCTCACAGAAAACCTATAGATTTTCCTGCGGATTTTGATTTTAGGGACTAAAACTAAAAAGACTTTAACATTCAAGGATCATTTCCAAGAAAAATAATTTACAGTGACGAAAATCAAAAACACGCTAACTTACAGGAACTAAAAAATTATTTAAGCCTAATTTTTTTTTGTGCAAAATATCATTTTTGACAATGGATGTTAACGTCAAGGTTTATTTAGTTTCTTGACTTAAAAAAAATTTATATTGGTCTTTTAACTCTTCAAACTCATTCATTGTAGTTCTTTTTGTATAATTAGCGACGGAAAAATTCAGAATTTAATCGCTAATTAAATAAAAAGGACTAAAATGAAGCGTTTTGAAGAGTTAAGGGACCAATATGAATATTTTTTATGTTAAATGACCAAAATGAACCTTGACGTTGAAATACAGGACCAAAAAGAGTATTTGGCCTTTTTTTTAAAACGTAAAAGAGTGTTTGTTTGCTAATTCAGTATGGTATATTTTTTATCACCAAGGGATACACAAGTTCATCTCAAACGTTCATTCACAGACTAATGGACAAGCATAATCGGAAAATAAGATTATATTAAGCGGGATAAAGAAAAGTTAGACAACGCCAATAGCCTAATGGGCCGAACAATTTCACAAGATTTTATGGTCATATTACCCTACCCCCTATTCCACCATCAAGGAGACACCGATCCATGTTCCCCTTCTTTCTTACAACGATCATTATCTCTTTCTAGTGTCCAACTGTATCCAGAGTTTCTGCTACATGACATTTTTCTCCTTCTATGGCGAATATCTATTCTTCAAAATTAATATATGGTTGGTTGTGTCCTATTTAGTAAATCACTTAGGCTACATGATCCCTCTAATCTCATTTTTTCATGAAACATGCAATTCGATCTCAACCCATTTTTAAATATCCAACATTTTAGTCTCTCATTTGTTCCCTCCACTACTACTGCTACTTTTGTGAAAAAGACAATATACTCGTGTATAGTTTCCTTATTTCACTAAATGCTCCTGATAAACACGACCATATTGTAGGTTTCCTCCCAAAGGATGCCATCATTAGAGTTTGCCACACAGATGACACCAAAGACTTCAACGAACGTTGTTTGACCTTAGGTGTTGTTATAATTGAGGTGACTTGAGATCTTGACCATTGAAATGTATTGATATATAAAGACTTCACATAATGAAGTTTGACATAAGATGCTAGCACCATTAAAACCAATACAATCATCAAATGTTTACAACATTTGTACTTGCAAGCACATAAATCCATATTTTTTCTCTTTTTTATGATGACAATGCATCTCTCAAAAAGATGATAAAACAAAAGTATATAGATAAAATATTTGAGTGGTTAAACTCCCCTTCACAAAGAGAGTATTCCTCAATTCCCTTAAGAGTGTATTTCTCCTCCTTCAACATAATCAAAAAGGCGAAAAAAATAAGAGAATGGATAAACGTGCAAGCACATAGATCACAAATTATCATTCAAGAGATATATTTAATTACCAAAAACATCATATATCTAACAAAAAGGATGATGTAACAACCTAATATAATACATGTATGGAAATATATTAAATCAAAGCATTAAATTATGGTACTGAGTAAATCATAGCTACTAAAGGACATATGAATACAAACTACGATCATAATACAAATTACGATCATAATACAAACTACGATTAAATATAAAAAACATAAGATAGAACAAAAGCAACAAAATTCAAAACAGACAATTAACTCTTCAAAATCCTTCACATCATCTTTCCTTTACCTTTATCTTGGTTCGAGCTACCTGAAATAAACAACATGAATGGAGTTAGATGCTTCATTTTAGTGGAGTTCAAAACTACACCAAGATTCCACTCGAATATAAAGGGTTTTTCATCCTTATTTGCTACAAATAAAATAAAAGACTTGAAGCATATTTCCATTTCTTACACCACGTGAAAGTTGATATCCTATTTCCATATTACATGTAGAACTTAAGAGCTCGAATAACATATCAAATTTCTTTGTGGAACAACTAACTCATGGCCCATTAAGGTAATATTTCACATATGTTATGCCCCCTTTTATTAGGATCATGTCCACTGTAGTGGTTTCCATATTTAGCCGGCCACTTCTATCAGTTTCATATGCGTCGGGGTGGTTTCCATAGTTTTTCCTACCTTCCTTCTATCGAGGTATTACTCTCATAATTTTAAAATACAAATTAGGTCAAGTCCTATAAATATTTCTTCCACCTATTC
The DNA here is from genome assembly GCA_021764765.1 of Vicia sativa. NCBI lineage: Eukaryota > Viridiplantae > Streptophyta > Magnoliopsida > Fabales > Fabaceae > Vicia > Vicia sativa. The sequence continues at coordinate 139,594,110 of CM038795.1, read as the reverse complement.
GACCATCATTTTCCTATAATCACGATGTCAAAATATATCGAGGATTGAAGTGTCGTCACACATCCAAAAATTACTCACCGTCAGATTTTAACTCGTTCTTATGATATTTATCACTTGTCAAGTTATTTCCATTAGAAAAGAATATACATATAATCAAAAGTATTTTCTCATTTATCTATCCTAATCCATTCCACTTAAGGGGTATTTCTCTTATTTCTAACGTTAATCAACCGATTAACTTTCACATGTTTTCCTCCTTAATGATTTCCCTTGTTTATCACACGTGATTATCAAGTGTTTCTTTCTCACTTTCTTGAACTTGATCTCTCATTTCATTGCAATATAAGTATGTATAAACCAACTAGGGTTTCATATACGTACGCACAAAATTGGTGAGTTTCCATTGGTTTCTGTCATTTTTCTTAGACTACACGCACACGTCTCTAAGCATAATCAAGAAATTCTCTTATTGATGTTGATGTAACCTCTTCTCCTCTTTGATCTTAAGCAAGATCAAACTAACCGATAGACTAAACCTATTTGCCACTTAAGCTACTTCCTTGAAAAGATTTCAAACACTCCAAGGATCCTTGCAAAGATTTCAAACATTCCAAGAAATTTCACTCGAGTAAATTCAATTGCACTCTATCAACACAATATCGTTGATTCCATCATCCAATTTTTGCTACTTCCTTGAAAAGATTTCAAATACTCCAAGATTCCTTGCAAAGAATTCCAACACTCCAAGTTTGTTCACATGGATGAGTCATTCTCGAATGATCTTGCACGAAAACCCTCAAATCAACCAATGATGTTGGAGGATAAACCCGAGGTATTTCCAAATGAAGACCCCTATAAATGCCAATCCAAACTCAATTGGAAAATATCAATCTTCGTCTAGATGACAACCCAACTGAACATCATCACAATGTAATGTTAGTGTGTATGCATATATTAGAAGGTTGAAGAAGAAGAATAGATGTAGGATAATTTCATGGCATCATCAAGTTATGAATGATGTATGAATGTGTGTTTACGATTATGGGACAATTAGGGCAAAAAGGACAAACTCGGAATAAAAAAGAATTGAAGATTTGACCATATCAAGTTGTATGTGTCGACCTCAAATGCATATGTGTCGACACATACATTGTGTTTAGGATGTATGTATCGACCTGAAGTAATTCCATGTATCGACCTAACTAAGTTAGAAGCTACAATAATTAAAATGATAGTAAATGTCTCGACCTGAAATAAGGATGTGTCGACACATAAAATAGAAATTTATTCAATTTCAGAAATATTCCAGTAGTGTCGACCTATATGTGCATGTGACGACCTAAGACTTACAGAAGCTACAAGCTTTAAAAATGAGTTACATGTGTCGATCTAAAAAACGGATGTGTCGACACATGCAGTAGGAAATTATGCAAAAATTGTTTTTCAATGACTTGGATCAATTTTAAAAGGCTTTTTAATGATTCTTAGGCCCTATAATTCAAAAGAGTGCCACAAGACATAGAGATACCATCTATTTTACATAAGTGCCACTTTTTCCCGATTTCTTGTATTTATCAAAGGCTCCCCATGACTTTGTGCTTCCTATTTTTGTACCCGAATTTTTGCCCTAGGATTTTCCATCATTTCATCATCACAATGCGTCAAGATCGCACATTCGGGTCGGTTCGCCTGTCTCTTATCTTTAAGTTTGATCTTATGGGGATCACCAAGCACCTTAATTGTGCATCTTGTGTATATGTATTTTATATTTCACTAACATTTAATCAAAGTCAAAAAAATGTGTTTTTGTTTTTGCGGATATTTGTAGGTATTGAGCCAAAGCATCCATCCAGCAAAGGTTTTTCTTAGCAGAAACTAGTTTCCACATTTGGAAGAACCGGTTTCCTTCATTATTTCTGACCCAGATTCTCACTTTTTCGAAGAAGAAATCAGTTTCCCCAATTCCAGAAATCGATTTCCTACGCGAAATTTCCAAAAAAGTAGTAGTGCAAATTTGGTAGCATGTGACTCCATTTTCATTTTTTGAGAATATTCTTGAGCATCCCAAAAAATAATTCAAATACCTCATCATAATTAAATTCCATCGTACACCCTCATTTGATCACATGTGCACCACTTGACTCAATTTTGGCTCCAAAATCAATTTTTAAGCCTAATTCTAATTTCCAAACCAAACTCCAAACCACCACTAATACCAAGCCTAAATTCTATAAATAAAGGCCTTCTCTCATTCAAATTTCAAGCTTTTGATAGCCAAGCTCGCCTTGTCAAAAAAATCTCTCTACTCTCTTCAATTTACCCAATTCACCCATTTCACTCAAAGCTCTTCTTCTTCATAAAGTTTAGTAAATTCTTCATTGGAATTTGCTAAATCTTTGAGTTAAACCTCCATCCATACTCTTTTTCTTCATCAATTCTCTAGATCTAGGCTTGTGATTCTAATATTTGGATCTAGATTGAAGCAATTTGAAGTGTTACTCTTGTATATTTTTCTCAAGATCTTCAAGTGGTGAGTGTTGATCTTCATCTTCCATAATATGATCTCTTGATAATTCTTGTGATTTGATTTATTGAGCAATCTTGTTTTTAGTTCCATTGATGTTGATTTTTCAAAAAATTGTTGGAATTTACATGCTCAATTGAATCAAAGATCATAAGGTGTTTGATAGGATGTGTGAACACAAATTTCTCTATAAAAATGTTGTTTATGGAAATTTCACAGTAGAAAATGGTTTCCTGTTTTGAGAAACAGGTTTCTCTAACTCATTTTTGCACCAGATTGAAAATTTCGTGCAAGAAACATGTTTCTCCAAACAAGAAAACCGGTTTCTTGATAGCAAACTGCAGTTTTTGCCTTTTTTGGGGTTGTTTTGACATACTCTTTTTTTCTACTCCAATCTTTTGATATTTTCCTTGGATTGTAGTCTTGAGTGTCAAATTTCTCTTTAAATTCAATGGACTTTGAGTGTTGATGAAGTTGGATAAATGTATTGTTGATTCAGATCTATCAAAGGATGAATTAATTAATTCATTCTTGGTGCTTTGAGTTAAGAATATATTTAATGCTATAATCCACCAAGATGAGTGGTTGAACTTAAAGATAAAAGAATTTTGAGAAGATAATCCAAGTTGATATATCATTTCCCCTCCCTCTTTATCTTATCTCATTATTTTTTATTTTACATCTGTTGACAAAAATTAGAGAATGATCTATATGTCATTCCTCTCGTTTTCTTTTTCAACACATAAACCATGCTTGACCGGCCTCGTTGTAGGGTGACCTTTGTATAGGTCACTTGGAGATTGCTTAACATAGCTCTACATTTTGTCCCGAATCGTAAAATGATCAATTGGTGGCATAAACTTTATGTTTTGAAAAATCCCCAAAAGATTGTTTGAGCTTTGATTTTCGTTCAACACTTGTGATGTTTGTCGTGTAGTCGCTATGATTTTTTAATCAAGCTTCTGATAAGTTTTCACTAACTTTGTCCAATTGAAATTCTCAATCATCTTTGATCAAGTGTTGTAATCTTTGATTTTTTTCAAAATAGATGATATAATTGAAAAAAGCAATTGAAACTTGTCGTGTGGTCGCTATGATTTTATCAAGTTTCTGGCAAGTCTTCATGCGCAAGCTTCAAGATGATCATCTAGCTAACCTTACAAATTTACTAACAATTGACTTTTACTTTATGCCTTTATTTTTTCGCATTTAATTTGACGCCTTTTACTTTATGCATTTTATTTTAGCAATTACATTTCATGTCTTTTTTTATTTGCTCATTTGAGCATTTATTTTTATGTCATTTTTTCTTTGCTCACTTGAGCATTTATTTTTATGTCATTTTTTTGAATTTGCTCATTTGAGCTTTCTTTTTCCTTTTTAAAATACTTAATAATCCAACTTAAACATTAAAAAAATGTTTAATTCTTTTTTTTCTTGGACTTGGTTACTATCCCTATGCTCGGAGTTTGACTTTGGACTAAGGATTAGGACCTCAATCTCGGCTCGGATATTCTGTGATCTTGGTGTTATTCTGTCTGCGCTTGGGTTATTATTGTTTTTATGCAGGTTATTCTATTTGTACTCGTTTACGAGTGGATTTCCTCTAAATACAGCCGTTATGCTTCCCTTTTTTTTAAGACATGAATTTCATCTAAGGCATTGGTTTATCTGAGACTTGGTATTTTTGTCCGATTAATTGCTTGTGTGGTAATCCAAAGGATGAGAATATGGTATTGGCTTCTTGATTTCAAGTACTAGTTTCCTACCCGGATAGATCTTTTTTTACCCTTGCCTTTAATTTTTTGTGTGTGCATAGGTTAGCCTCTTCATCTCCTCCCATATTCTTTAATTTTCAAAACCTTATCCCTTTTTCCAAAGCTTCTTTGTTTTTAAACTCAAACCGCTTTCATAAAAAATTTGGACTTTGGTCCATGCATTTTCAAACTTCATTTTTGATCAAGTGTTAATCCATCTAGCCATATTCTAACACTTTCAAAAAGACTAAAAAACATGCAACCTCATTCAAACCTTGTGCCCTCGTGCACTTTCTACCTTTAAAACTTTTTTGTGATTGGACATTAGTCATTTATAATCGAGATGTTCTTCCTCTATCCCCATAGTTTTCGACTTCTACACTTGAGTACTAGAGGTGTTCTCAAACTCTCCCTCATGTTGGTGTGTAGTCCTTTATTCTTTATCATACCTTGTGGGCGTTTAGACAAGTCTTCTCCTTTAAAAATGACGACTTGTCCCTTCATTTAAAATCAATCAACACGCCAATTTCAGTCTTTTTTTACCTGAACTACATGGGTTTTGATTTCAATATTGCACATTGTTGGTATGTAGACCTAGAACTCATTGGAAGTTCATCAAATCAAAAATTGTAAAAAAAATACTTCTTTTCTCACCTCCACCATCCATTTTGTACATACTTCTTTTATAGCACATGTACAAATTTTTAAAGAGGTTCCTGCGGAGGATCGTAGATGCTTAGGGTGTCTAATACCTCCCCTTTGCATAATTAACCCCCATACCTTGATCTAATTTTATTTTAGGAGTTTATTCGCTCTTTTTCCTAGTCATTTAGATAAAATAAAAGCGCGGTGGTAACTTCATTGTTATTTTTACGAGTTGAGTCAATTTAATAGATTAGTCTCAAAGTTTTTTGCCACTACACCTATCTTCGTATCGCATATGCTCCCCCCTTTGACAACATCAAAAAGAAGATAGCAAACGGTGAGAAGTACCATAATTCCAAAACAATTAATAAATATCATTCAGAGGCTATTTTATTGCCATATATACGCAATGATGCAAACTTTTAAATAATGAACAGCGAACATCATAAAAAATGTAATTCAATGCAAACACAATGATGGCAAGTTATAGCATCACGATCACATAATACTCCATAATGGAACTCCCGATGTCGCACACACATGTGCATAGCATAGCGACAAGAACATGTCGCTACTAAAATAATAATGAATATGTCTATCATGCAATGTAACTATAACAACATGAACCACAAATTGCAAATTAAGAGAATCTCCAACAAGTTCGCGAGAAAGGGAAATAACCAAAGCACATGCTTGCATATTAAGAACAAATCTATACAAATGTGAAAGAATTAATACATGAAGTCATTGTAAACATATAGATCAAGAACACACAATGGTTATTAATAAAAAAATGGAAATGAACATTCATGGTTTTCATCATTTGGAAATATATCAAGTATTTTGGAAGTAACCTAGAAATATGCATTAAGGAAAAACTTACGTTCAAGGAGAAATTGAAACGAAATTACCTCACTCTTTGAAGGATTGAAAGTTTCACTCATAAAATATAAAACACTCAAACACATAGTTAGAGTGAATACTTAACGTGCAAGTAACAAGATAGAACTAGGCAACATTTGAGATATCAATTATCCTGAATTCTCCATGTATATTGACAAAAGGTTCGGTTGCGAGTGGTTTAGTGGAAATATCGGCAAGTTGATTTTTGGTATCAACATGCTCAAACGCAACATCCCTTTTTTCAACATGATCACAAAGAAAATGGTGTCGTATCTCAATGTCTTTAGTCCTTGAAAGTAGCAAAGGATTTTTTGTTAGATTTATAGCACTATTGTTGTCTCACATAATGAATACGTGATAGCTTAATATCAAAATATAATAGTTGTTGCTTGAGCCACAAGATTTGCACACAACAACTACCGACCGCCACATATTCCGTCTTCGCAGTTGACAAGGCAACGAAAAATTTCTTTTTACTATGTCAACTTACCAAGGATTTAACAAACAAGTGACAAGTTCCACTAGTACTTTTCCTATCCAATTTACAACCAGTAAAATTGGAATCGAAATAACCCACCAAAGTACAATTGTTTTCTTCGGAATACCAAAGCCAGAATTTAGAGATACCAACGAGGTATCTAAAGTTATGTTTTAGGACTTTTAGGTGAGATTCCTTGGGAACGGCTTGATATCGTGCACAAATACAAATACTAAACATTATATCAAGTCTAAATACGGTAAGATAAAGAAGAGAACCAATCATACCTCTATACCTTTTGACTTCATCATTCTTACCTTTTTCATCCCTATCTAAGTTACCGTTTGTTTCCATAGGAGTGTCAATTTCCAAAATAATATTCATATTATTGGGAATCAGATGCCTTGGAAACAAAGTAAAAACTTGTTGCTTAATGATCAACATACAAACAAGGGTAGAAAATATGAGGAACACGATGAACACAAGGAATTGGTTATTAACTACTATTCTTTCCTTTCTCTTTAAACAAGATTACAAGTATACAAGAATAATAAATAACCCTCTTACAATTAGGATTTTCAGTATACAATGATCAGAGACTAGTATATTATTTATAATAAACCTAATATACTAACTAATGGGCTTTTATCACAAGCTAACTTAGAATCCACTTCAATGCTTTCCAGTGAGCCTTTCCAAGATTCACCATGTACCTGCTTACAAGACTTACTGCATATGTTATGTCGGGTCTAGTACATACCATATCATACTTCAAAGAACCTACCACATTAGCATATGGGATGGCTTTCATATAAGCTCTTTCGACCTCAGTAGTGGGACATTGATCAATACTCATCTTGAATTGAGGGTTTGTTGGAGTCAGAACGGGCTTCAAATTCGACATACCAAGAGTCTTCACTCAAGGTAATTACTCAAGGAAATTTCTCTTAATTCAAGCATATATATATTACTAACCCTCACACCTTTAAACACATAACCCTTATTTTTATTATGTTGCATTATGCAACAATTTTTGACAAAGGTTACCTAATTATATTGACTAATGCTAAGAAGGCTATGTTTAAGGCCTTCAACTAACATAATATTTGAGATAGTAATAGTTGTGAGATTACATATACTACCTTTTTCGAGTATTTCACCTTTGTTGTGATCACCATAAGATACAAAGTCGTTCTTCTTCACCACAAAGTCGAAGAAGAGAGATATGTCTTCCATCATATGTCTTCAACATCCATTATCAAAAATTTATTTTCTCGTCATAGCATCAAGACAGTCATCCTACAAGAATCAAACAAGAGTGGTAGGTACCCAATTCTCATTGGGTCCTTGATGCGAGTTAAATAATTATTGCATTTGATCAACCATTGGAAATTGCCTTTAGGAACCAAGAAGCACCTAAACTTGCATTTTTCAATAGTATGGTCTTTTTTGCAACAATAGTGACAAAATATCCTATGATGAGAATCAGTAATGCTATTATGATCTTTCTTAATCAAAAAGTAGTTTTTATGACTCTTTTCAACCTTTAAGTGCCTAATAAACATATTCTCAATGGAATGATGTATTCTATCCAATTTGGTGGCAAGAATATTCACCTCTTGTTGTCAAATTTGACATGTTTCACATCCAAATTTACAAGATTGTTCATCTTTTTTTTCATGATTTGAACTATCTACAATAAATTTCTTTAATGTCTCAAATTTATCATTGGTTTCTTCAAATTCGGCCTCTAAAAATATGAAAACCTTTTTTTTGGGAGGGCAACTTCTTGTTAGTATACAAAGAGTATTTTTGTAGATTTTCAAATTCCCTTTTTAATTCATTATAAAGACAAATTGGAAATGTTAGAGTGTTTAGTATGACTTACATCCTTTTTCTTGCCTTGACGATGATTTGTCATGAAACAATAATTTGCCTCTTCATCACTCTCACTTGAGCTTTCATTGCTTGAGATTTCACTATCACTATCTCAAGCAACATAGGCTTGTCTAGAATTGTTTCATTGACCTTTTCCTTTCTTTTTAGAATGAGATGGACGATCCAACTTATAATGATCGAGCTTTCCACATTAATAAAAAATAACCTTTCATTTGTCCCGTTTGTTATTTTCACCTCTAAGAGAATACGATTGTCTTCTAAACTTGACAAGATTATTGTCAGAATGTTTGACACCATTTTTCCGAATGTATCGATTATACTTCCTTACAAATAATCCCAAGATAAATCATCCTTACAAACATATCATATAAATCTTTCTAAGAGGCAAACAATTGTTCTTTGCATCAGATATGTTTAAGAGGTCAAATGTTGCATCAGAAGTTGTGCATTCTGACATATATGTGGTCCATTCAAAGGATCATAACTAGGTGGGAGTAAGTATTTCATTACTTTTGTTCACGAGCATACGAAAATGTTTTCGGTTGTATACTATCAAGATCAAGAGTAAGGTTGTTGAAGTGTTCAAAATCTCAAAACCTTAATTGAAAAGGGTAGTGGAAAAGCAATAAAAGTTGAGAGCACAATAAAATTAAGTCATTTTACTTCAGTGAAGGCATAAACTATGAAATCATGTCACCCTATACTCCTTAGCAGAATGGTAAGAAGCATAACCATACTTGTTATGACCATAAATAGGACAAAACATAGGCTTAAATAGTCTTTTGATCTTGGTAAGTTGACGTGTTTTTTATTTTCATCCCTATATCTTTTTTTTCTTGAAAATAATCTCTAAATGTTAAAATCTTTTTGGTTTTAGTCCCTATAATTGAAATCCGTAGGAAAATCTGCAGGTTTCATATGAATTTTCTTTCGGATTTTCCTACGGATTTTGATTTTAGAGACTAAAATCAAAAGAATTTTAAAATTCAGGAATCATTTCAAAAAAAAAAAAGAAAGATACAGAGACTAAAATAAAAAATACGCTAATTTATATGGACCAAAAGACTATTTAAACTTAAAACATAATAACATACGTTGAAGATGAAAGTTCTTGAAAAAGCTGAGCGAAAGGAAACCAAGTGTGAAGCATCTAAAATTGCATGGATCATTATGTTCAAAAATACATACCTAATCAAAGAGGAAGTTGAATGACAAAAGTGAAAGTGTGGTGTACAATGGATATCGTACAACAGGATCCTATAAGATGTACAATTTTATAACTCAATAAATCAAAAGCATGAAATTGGCAAGATACATTAGAGAATAGATGTAATCACAATCATGATTTCCTTGAACATGATTAAATAAAAGTTCAAACAAATGTGAGGTCAAACAAGCTTCTAGTAAACTTGTAGATTTCAAACTATTACCAGATAGTTCAGTAAGTAATGAAGGTGAGCGGTGAGCTAATTTGTTTTGTTATGCTAGTTGATATTGAGCCAATCAGCTATCATAAGGAAATAAAGAGTGCATTACTAGTATATAAGCAACAAAAGATTAACATTGCTAGTATATAAGAAATAACATAGAGTGCATTGATAGATAAAATGACAGGGCAAATTTTGCCTAAAAATGCGACGTTAATATAAAGCATGATCATTTAGAAATATTTACAACCAGAAACAAAGACATGTTCAATCTCTCCCACCCTCTCCTTGTCTTCTTTTCACAACCTCAACAAACCCAGAAAAAATTACAAACACATACACACAACAATAGCATCACTGCTGGGACCAACTTTTTTTCCACCCATAAATAGGGTTGGTGTTGGATGAAAGAATTACAATGTAGAGAAGGTTAAAAATTAAATAATAGACTTCTTTATCATGTTTTCTTTTCTCCTTAAGTAAAACTTTTTGGCATTTTTCTAAAGAAAGTCGTCATCTACAGTCATTGTTTTTCGTTTAATTGTAATGACCCGTCCTTCATCAATTTCAGGCTCAGACTGTTAAACCTCTCTCGCGAATACTGCCTTGATGCCTTTCTCCAATCTGTTCCGGCCTTCATCATGTTCGCGAATTCCTCATAACTTATCTTTCCGTCCTGCAATTCAAATGGCGGATACGATCAAAATATGGTTCCAAGAAATCACTAGAGTTAAATAAATACTTTTCTTTAAGGTATCCTCCAAATACAAAAGACAAAACAGGAAATTGAAGAAACTTAGAGATGCAGGAAAGTTGTATAATATGTATCCACTTGGTGAATAAAACAAGAAAAAACTATCTTACGAGCATAACCACAAAATAGAAGATGGAAAATTATTTAGAAAGAAAAAATAGGCTCACTAACCTTATCCGTGTCCACATCATGCATAATTGCACTAATGACCTCTTCACTGTTTGTTTCTTCAATTTCATCGGATAATGCATTGCGGAGCTCCTCAATCTCAATATACCCAGTTTGGTTCTGATCAAAGAATTCAAAGGCTTTGTGAAGATGTTCATCATTTCCCATCTTTCTCAAATGAACTGAAATGGCAACATACTCCCCGTAATCTAGGTATCCATCCCTGTCTACATCACCCTGTAAAAGCATATGCTCTCAAACATTAGAAGATGAAGAGGGTACATTGAGCAATAATTTAACATAAAATGTATATCATATGTGGAAAAGGAAATAAAACTCACAGCTTCCATAAGAATTTGGACATCAGCGTCTGGAATTTGATGGCCAAGTTTATGCAACCCTATCCGTAGTTCATCAATGTTGATTTTGCCTGTGTTGCTTGTATCCATAAGCTTGAATCCCTCTTTTAGTCCCGCTGCTTCTTCTACCGACAAATGCTCGGCAATAACCTGTTCACACAAGAAAAAATAGTTGTAGAAAGAACATGAACAACTCATGAAAATGGGCAAAAGGATTAATATTTCAAGAATGATTCCCCAAGAAACATTGAAACATTAAGAAAATTACCCTCAAAGCTCTTTTCTTGAGCTTGTTCATTACAGAAAACTGCTTTAGCCTTGCTCTAACTGTTTCTCCTAACGAAACGTTGGGTGCTTTCTTTGCATTTATTAACCATGGATGATCTACATTTAATGAACAAAAAATGTTGGTACAATCTTAACATTTCTGTGTGGCAAATTTTTAAAGAGAAAAATAGTGTCAATATTCTGTGCAGAATATGAACTGCATGTTACCTACCTAACACTTCTTGTGCAGTAAGTCGCCGCTTTGGGTCAGGATTTAGCATCTTCTTTACAAGATCTTTTGCATTATCGGAAACTTTTGGCCATGGGTCCCTTTTGAAATCAACAACAGATCGTATAATTGCCTGCGCAACTCCTTGCTCAGTTTCTTCATTTTACAAAAAAGGGAAGAGAGACAAAAGTTAGAAAATCAGACTAATCAAACAGAAAAAAGGAAAACAACATATAACGATGAAATCGGAAGAACTCTGAAGTGAAGTGGGAAAATTATCTCTCTTTAAACAATTCGGGGAACATGCATTTATTTTATTTCAACAATTTCTTTAAGTATATTATAGAACAGTAGTCGCACGCACGAGCTTCACAGTGACAAAAAAACAGAAACATTTAAGATTTCAATCTCAAAGAAGCAATCAAACATCATTCACCGAACCACAAGACTAAACTAACCTGCCCAAAATGGAGGAACACCACAAAGTAAGATATATAGAATAACTCCGGCACTCCAGATATCTACTTCCGGGCCATAATTTCTCTTCAATACCTCTGGAGCCATGTAATAAGGACTTCCAACTATCTCATTAAATCTTTCACCTTCATAAAATGGAAAACTTTAATCCAATTGCAAACCCATAAAACCAACCATTTGATAAAAATCAAGCAAACATTGCATACATAATCACCCTCCATAATCCTTACCTGGTTTAAAGAACACCGACAAACCAAAATCGATAGCTTTCAAAGCTGCTGTTTCCTTCTTATTTGCAAACAAAAAATTCTCCGGCTTGAGATCTCTATGCATCACACCATGTTTATGGCACATCTGAAACAATTAACAAAATAATAATTATAATCATATTCTCATAATAGAACAATCCCAACTCCCAAACACATCAATGCAAAAGAAAAAAAACAAAAAACAAAAAATCCACACACCATAAGAAACTGAAAACCAAATCAAACACAACCAAAATCCCAAGTTAACCAACCACAAAATGCATTTAATGTTCACCTAATAACATAATTATATTCCAAATATATAATCAATAAAAACTTCCCATAATCAGCTCTTCAGTACAACATAATAAACTAAACCCCATTAATTAAATCAACTTAATTTCTTTAAAAAGACTATTCTGGTCAAGAAGCATGTAATTTGAAGGGCTCCAGACTCTGCATCTGATGTTCCCTCCACAGCTACCAACTGAGCTGGCTTATCCGGACAAAATTATTTCAAATTCAACTTCACTCAAAGATCAAAATCAGTTGACCAAATTTATTTTTTTTTAAATTATACTTTTCAACATATCCCTTAAAGTTCTAATCAAAAACTCCGTACAGAAATAAAACAAGAACAATTCAAATAAAAAAAATCAGATCGTATCTTTCAAAAATAGAAACAAAAACCTGAACAACTTCAACAATAGTTTTGGTAACCGCCGCAGCAGCACGTTCGGTATAATGGCCTCTAGCAACAATCCGATCAAAAAGCTCTCCACCTTCACAAAGCTCCATAACAAGATGCACAGCATTATCATCCTCATAAGTATCCTTCAACGTAACAATATTCCCATGCTTAGGCATATGCTTCATGATTTCAACTTCCCTCCTAACATCCTCAATATCAATCGCAGTTCTAAGCTTCTTCTTCGAAATCGACTTACACGCCAGCTCCTCTCCGCTCTCCTTGTCTGTACAAAGATACGTCACGCCGAATTCACCTCGGCCGAGCTCACGGCCGAGCTCGTAACGGACTTCGATCTCGCGGCCGGTTGGATCCTTCAAAACGGTGAGTTTTGAGCTCGAGGTTTTGTTGTTGAAGCCGTAATCGATTGCGAAGGGATTCTCCTTTTTGGGCTTTTTGGTTTTCTTGTTTGTTGTGTCTTCGCCTGTTACTGCAGGGGTAGCACAGCAATTTCCCATGGTTTTGGGTTTTCAGAGATCTGGGTTTGAAATTTGAATTGGATCTGAGAAGGGTAAAATAGGAATAATCAAAAGTTTTTTTTTCTTTTGAGAATTAGAATGGAAGAATAGAAGGTGATTTTAAAGGTTTATGAAACTAGGGCGTGTTTGGGGAAAAATGGGTTTGATCGAAGGTGAGAGAGAGGGTCAAAAGTTAACTTGTTTCGCAGAGACTTCGTCTATCGTCGTCTCTCTCTTTCTCTCTCTAAAACTTTTCTTTCTTCTCTCTTCTTATTGTTTATGATTTTTTTGTTTGTTAGGATATTAATTTTCGTTCTTCAGAGTTTCTGTATGTGAGAAGAAAAGCCAACTCAATATTGCTGTTTGTTTGTTTCTCAAAAAACACATTTTGGCTGTTTTTTTTAGCGACTTTTGTTTTTTGTTTTGAGAGATAAAAATTCGATTTTTTTAAAGTCATTTTCGAAAAATGAAAGATGATTTGAATAGTAACTTTCGGTTATCTGGTAACGTGAATAATGAATAAATATAATTTATCGTGCTGTCTGCGCAATCATTTTCCAACACTTATTGAATTTATTATGGTTAGTTAATAATAATAACAATAATAATTAAAATACATCTCATTCAATTTTTGTGTTAGACCAGTTCATATAGAATATTATTCTGACTTTAAACGGATCTCTTTTAGTGAACGGTGGAATTGATCCTCTTAGATTAGTCGGTTGCAAAAGGTCGAACAGAAAAATTTCTATAAAAAAATATTACTCCAATTTTTTATAATGAATGAGTCACGTGAGTTTTTTTCTTGGACTATGATATTTTTCCACATGGGTAATTTCGGTATTTGTTCTTTATGGGAATGCAGGTCAACAATGTAGTTTGGCAGCGAATGAGCATGAGTAACACTTACCTAAAAGTTGAATATGAGCATGAGTAACACTTACCTTAAAGTTGAATTTTAAATTTTTTTTATGAGTATTGTTGTCAGTATGAATGTATAATTAATGCCAAGTTATTTGGTGGGGGTTCAAATCATTTATAAGTGTAAGGTGTACTACTACTAATAGAAAGAAAAATAAAACTGAAACCATATTTAAAATATGAAATATAGTGTTACAAGTTTCTTCCCTTGTCTTCTTTCTTAAGCAAGTACTAATGTCACGAACCGCCAGTTTCAATGAGAGGCTCATTTATTATCTCAAATATATATATATATATATATATATATATATATATATATATATATATATATATATATATATATATATATATATATATATATATATATAGATATAGATATATATATATATATATATATATATATATATATATATATATATATAGATATAGATATAGATATATATATATATATATATATATATATATATATATATATATATATATGAGGAGGATCAACGCGTTCTTGGATTAATATTTTTTAAAATTAACCGTTGAATTGAAACATACCATCATATAGATCATACCTATAAAGTTTCCGATTAATCTATAATGGTTTACTATACAATCACGATATCTAAAAATTAACGTCAAAATGAACTTTCATATAACGTTAATTTTGATGTAGTTCATTGACATAGTAAATTATTATAGATTAGTCTTAAACTTTATAGGTATGATTTATATGATAGTATGTTTCAATTCAACGGTCAATTTTAAAAAATATTAATCCGAAGTAACATTTTTGAACGAGTGTAACTCATGGTGTAACTCTTCGGGTGTAATTTGATCTCTCTCTCTCTCTCTCTCTCTCTCTCTCTCTCTCTCTCTCTCTCTCTCTCTCTATCTATATATATATATATATATAATGATACAAACTATGACTATTTATATACACCTAACTTATACACTAATTATGCTTACAAACCCTAATTAAGTTTGAACTTAGGTTACACAACTTGGATTAGGTCTAATATCTCAACATACCCCATATAATTCAAGTTGTCGAACATATTTTTAAAATAGTCAGTCTGAATTATTCTTAATTTCTTTCTCAAATTCAGGAATTTGTTGATCTTCAATCCTTTGGTGAAAATGTCCACCAACTGTGCTTCTCTTGGGCAGTGTCTAACTTCAAGTTCACCTCGATTTACCTTTTCCCTTAAGAAGTGAAATTTAGCTTCGATATAATTACTTCTTACAACTGGATTTTTCGCCAGATTTATGGCTGACTTGCTGTGGATTTGCAACAAAAGAGATTTCTTCACTTCGACCTCCACTTTTTTTGAGTACCGGTCTGATCTAAATTGTTTGACATGCAGCATAGGATCCTGCTATATATTTAGCTTAACACGATGATAATGCCTCACTGGGTTGCTTTTCCGAGCACCATAAGATTAGGGGCCCAAATACTTGAAAGAAATATTCAATTGTGTTTCTTCGATCTTCCTTATCTCCACACTAATTAGCATCTAAAAAACAATTAATTGTTGCTTCTTTGCTTTTAGAGTCTCGTCGAAATAGAATTTTGTTCTAGGCTGGCCCAGCATCTGGCCCACTGCCATTGAGGCTCAATCCAATAAGTATAAGGATTCGAAGGCTCATCTGCCCACAACTGCTAGGGATCTCCTCACTTGCCTATTAGGGCCACGTGTCCAACGATTACTCAATTGTCGCCTGCCCTCCGAGAATAACGAGTCAACCGCCCCTCGTATCACGGAGCAGCAGACCAGGGAGGAGGCCACATGCTTGACTCCTTGCTCACGCAAACCCTGGCAGTCCCTTAGTGGGCTTCGATAAACTACCCACTAAATGGACCTTGGCCCAGCGCTGGGGGTTATAAATACCCTCTCATTCGAGAGGATCATGTATTCTATTCTCTTCCATTCTCACTTACTTGCTCTCTCTTTTTGCCTTCACTTACTTTGGCATCGAAGTATCTTGCAGGTACCCCCCATCTTTTTCAACCGCAACAGCAACCTGGGTCTTTATGAACCTTCTGATCAGGTACAATCAAATTCCATAGTTTATCGATTCTTTTAAGTATCTCAGAATTCTACTTGCAGCCTTCATTTGCGACACTTTTGGTGTACTCGTGTATTTGCTCACTAATCCGACTGTGAAACCTATATTAGGTCGACTGTTGCACATATATCTCACATATCTGACAATTTTTTTGAACAAAGTCACATCGACTTTGTCTTCCTTTCCATGCTTCTCCAACTTCAAATTTGGTTTGACGGGTGGGGATGCAGGATTCGAATCATCCGTTCTGAATCTCTTGAGTATCACTTTGACACATTGCCTTTAATGTAGCACCATACATTGCTTCAACATTTGAAATTTCATGCTTAGGAAATAAGACAATCTCTCCAGATCCACATTTCAAATTCCTTCATCATCAGCTCTTTGAACTTCGACAAGCTCTCCAAGCTATTTTAAATTACAAACAAGTCATCAACATATAAGCAGGTGATTGTTATGTCTCGTGCCACAACCTCGACATCGACACCATACTCAAACTTGCATTTTACAAATCTCAATTCGACGAAATATGAATTGATCTTCTTGTTTCATGTCTTAGGTGTCTGTTTTAGGGGCTTAAAGCACTTTGTGCAATATATATAAGGTTAAATATGTTTTTAGTCCCTATAAATATGCGACCATGCAATTTTGGCCCCTCTAAAATTTTCCTTCGAATAATGGTCCTCGCAAAATTATTATGCACGGAATTTTAGTCCTTATTGTTAAACCGATGTGTATTTTTGAATGATAACTTTACAGACGTGTGTAGAATGTTATAAAAAGTTTCTCGAAAAAAAAGGAACTCAAAATTTGATTTCTAAATCGAGATTTTCATTGCTTTTATCAATATTTTTTGAAATTTTAAAAATTCATATTTAATTCTTCTCCTTTTAAAAAACTCTAAAATTTAGTAAATAAATATTGTATAATATTTTGAACACATATGGAAAACATTTATGGGTAATTAAACTGTTTTAAAAATTTTAGAAAATAACAAGGACTAAAACTGCGAGAAAAAAAGTTTGTGATGACCATTATTCGAAGGAAAATTTTAGAGAGACCAAAATTGCAGGATCGCATATTTATAGGGTATATATATATAGACCAAAATTGCAGGATCGCATATATATATATATATATATATATATATATATATATATATATATATATATATATATATATATATATATATATATATATATATATATATATATATATATATATATATATATATATATATATATATATATATATATATATATATATATAAGACTTAAGGTACATACATATTTTTCATAATTTATTATATTTTTATAAAAAAAATTAATTGGAATGAATTTTGAACAGGTAGTGTTGGATCTTGAGAAAACATTTTAGGAGTGTCAAAAAATAAATTATATATAGAGATAATTGTATTTAAAAACCAACATGTATCGTTAAGATGATGTGAGGATTAATGACAATATTTTTTTAAAGTAAATATAAAATTTGTGAAATTAGAAGTTGAAATCATGACTTTATATAATAAATAAGATTAATTTAACGACTTTGACCACATAAAATTAAGGGGTGGAATAGGCTGGGCCGAGTTGGGCTTTGTCAAATCTGAGTCTGGCTTGCTAAAAGATTCAAAGCCTAAGTCTGGCATATATTCTATCATAGACTTATTTTTAGCTTGAACCTGACCTTTACGAAGGTCTGGTTAGCCTGCTTAAATAGCCTATATTATTTATACATATGTAAATAAGCAATTTAACTAATGTTTAAATATAGTACATAATCAAAAGTACAATGAGACTAAACATTTATTTACATTGACTTATTTGAGCTTACATAGTAGAATAATTTTGTGAGATTATTTGTTTGTGAGAACTTATGAAAATAACTTATGACATTATTCCTAAGGTTTTTTTCAACTTATTTTCACAAGTTCTTCAAGATAACTAAATTTTACTTTTATATTTTAATATAAAATATCAAATACAATATAAAAAATAATAAATTAATTCATATTTGTCATAATAGGGCGGCCTAATAGGCTTTAACGATTTTTTTAGAGTTTGTGACCTAGTCTGTTTAACTAAATAGGCTTATAAAAAAGGCTAGGCCTTTTATACTTCAAAAAAGTTTGGTCTGCCCTTGGCCTATGTAGGCTAGACCGTAGGCTCCTATTAGTCGGTCTGGGCTATTTCTACCCTTAATCATAGCTATCATGTTGCAATATAAATTCGCCCATGTGGACACTGGAGGAGGGATTGGATGACTTTAGTTTTTGGTATCTTTGATAACTTTACCTCTATATATCTCTAAATCAACTATTTTCTCTCATGAAATAATATATTTTAATAATTCATTCATTTTGTAAATAAGCCTAAAGTTACAAAGACACCTAATAGTAAAGGCACTGAATTCTTTCCCTGAACAGCTAACCGTGCAAACTCACCTTGTACTTTATTGCTCCAGAGACTTGCAATCCCGCTTAGAAGTCTGACGCCATCTTTCAATCATTATTTTGATTATGACCAGAAAGAGTGGTGTGATGAGAACATTTATTTATTAAGATATTAAAATCAAAAGTTGCTTATTCATTTTTAAGTTTGAAAGTACTATATTTATTGTGGCTTGATGAAAATATACATGTTGAAGAAGTTCCACATCGCTCATTTTTATAAAGGAAGAGGGAGTGCAATGTTATATAATGGATTCCAGTTCTTCATTATAAGATAAATTAGTCAAAAGTACTTTAAGCTCGTAATTTACTTTCTTTGTTCTCTTATACTCTTGTATTAGAGTGTTATGAGATGTAGTTAAGTATTTGTTTTAGAGGGTGTGAGTGTACTAGGAGTTTGGAATAGTTTAGGGTAAGTTATGTATTATAAAAATTTCACATAGTGTTATTCATTGGTTGTCATTTGATAATGGTCATGATTTTTTCTTCGGTTTTTGAGTTCCGCATTAAGTTCTTTTGTTGTGATTGGGTTCTTTTATTTTCTTTATGTCGATTTTTTTCTAACAATATTTTATCGGTAATAGATTAATATTATCTTTAATAATTATTAAATTATAAGTTAACAAAAAAAATTTAAAATATTCATTAACTTGAATAGAGTACACTTTTTAAAAATACGAGCAAAAAGCAAGAAATAGGTTAAACTAAAATCCCTAAAAAATAGTTAATTTTAGGACTAGGTTTGTCTAGCTTGTTGCACAAAATATCTCAATTATTGTTATCATAAAAATAATTAAGCCAAGTATACCTCTTATAAGAAAAAGTAAAACTTGCAAATTTATTAGCACAAATGTTTCTAAAAAATGGCAATGCAATAAAGATGTCAAGACTGATGTCTCAACACATAAACACAATGTCACGATAAATGTTACGACATTTTCTAACTGACATAATTTTTACCAAAAATAAAAATTATGCCAAATTTAAATGCATAAGGTAAAAGCACACGGAGAATTGTTAACCTAGTTTGTTGCAACTCACATACTCTACCAAGTCATGAAGGAAATATATTATTAGTAGTATTAATTATACGCCTAAACAGTCCCAGTTTACAGCTTATCACTTAATTATTATCCAATGTAACTTCTACCTAGGAACCTCCTAGATATGAGAAATTTTTATCTCACTTCCAATCACCTAAGTGATATCAAACAATCCCAATCCCATGGAATGTCTCAAGAAACCAAAAAGGAAGAACACTCTTCCAATACAAAAATACTTAGTTTGCTTAAAAGCTTCACTAAGAACAATACTCAACTTTTTGCTTAAAAGCTTAGAGGAGAACAATAACTTTACAAACTATCAAATAACAATCAGTCAACTCAAATGCATCAAAAGATACATGAGGACATACAAAAACATAAACTCCCTTAAATAGCCCTCAAACCCTAAGACTAAGAAAAGTAAGCTCCCCTTATTTTTTTTTAAAGTTCTTAAAGGATTTAGGTCTAAGTAATTTTTTTTAAATACTCCTCAATAATCCACGGGCCTTAAATATTTTCCCAAATAATACTTGTTGCACACGCTGAGGGATACACCAATTTGTGTAGAAAAATCTCCTTAAATCTTGGAACAAAATGCAAGGTTTCCTAAATTATCTCAAAGTCCAATTTTGGCAACATGTGTACAGCTGGAGATAAATCAAATGTTCCAGATTGAAAATTCTTGACCTGTGAAAAATTAGTGAGATAAAACCAAAAGGAATCTCATATAATCAATTTAAATCGTTCAAGAATTAACACATCATCGCCTTCTATACCAGACCAAGATCTCATGACATCTACTTCGACATTTGGCTGAAAAACTCATAACATCAAAACTGCTATAAAAGTTGATAAGAATGTTGCACCATCTTGATAACCATCAAAATAGAACCATGTTTTAGCAAAATTATGCAATCCTAAAACCATGGAACTAAAAGAAACAGAGTAAATGTACACAATGGAAACACAGAAAGCCTGAGAACATATTGCACACATGCAATACAATACAAAAAAAGGAAGCAGGTCACAAATGGAAACACACATACTAATAAGCCATAGATGGAAGCACATATAGAATTGGAACCTAAGGTTCCTATAAAATCCATACACCAAGTTCACCCCTAAGCTTTCCAAACTGATTTGCATCCAAAGCTTTGGTGAAAATATCAACCATTTGTTTTTTAGTGGCTATATGCTCTAGAGTAATCACTTTATCTTCAACAAGATCTCTGATAAAATGACAACGGATGTCAATGTGCTTAGTCCTGCTATGCTGAATAGGATTTTTTGAAATACTGATAGCACTAAGATTGTGAGAGTAATGTCATGACATCTTGATAGACATTATATTCCTTCAATATTTGCTTCATCCATATCAGTTGTAAGCAACTACTCCCAGTTGTAATATACTCAGCTCCGGCTGTAGACAAGGAAACATAATTATGTTTCTTACTAAACCAGGAAATTAAGTTAGTTCCCAAAAAGAAACAACCACCTGAAGTACTTTTTTGTCATCGACAATCCCTGCTCAATCTGCATCACAGTACCCTACCAGCATGTAATCTGATTCATAGGAATATAACATGCCATAGTCACCAGTACCATTGATGCACTTAAAAATACTCTTCACTTGATACATGTGACTTTTTTTGGTTCAATCTGATATCTGGCACAAATACCAACAACAAAGGTGATATCAGGTCTACTAGTTGTAAGGCACAACAAGCTAGCAATCATGCTTTTGTATAGGCTTTGATCATCAACAAAACCTTTTTCATTTTTTGATAGTTTCAAATGAGTAGGAGTAGGTGTCCTTTTGTGACTTGCATTTTCTATTCCAAACTTCTTGACTATATTCTTGACATACTTACTTTAAAAGATAAAGATAGAATCGCACATCTGTTTTACTTGAAGACCAAGAAAATATGTTAATTTACCAACTAGACTCATCTCAAATTCTGACTGCATTTGTTTGACAAAATGTTGGACATCTGGTCTAACATCCCTCCAAACACTATGTCATCAACATATATTTGAGCTATCATGAGTTTTTAATACTTCTCCCTAAGAAATAGGGTCTTGTATATTCCTCCTTTTTTATATCCATTGTTGACCAGAAATTCTGTCAAACTCTCATACCAAGTCCTAGGAGCTTGCTTCAGTCCATACAAAGCTTTCTTTAACTTGAACATATGATCGGGATAAGTAGGATCAATGAACCCCTTGGGTTGTTCAACATAAACCTCTTCATGCAATTACCCATTTAGAAAGACACTTTTACATCCATTTGAAACAGTTTAAACTTCAATAAACATGCTACTCTTAAAAGTATTTTGATTGATTCAAGCTTAGCCACTAGAGCAAAAGTTTCATCAAAATCCATCCCTTCAATCTAAGTATAGCCCTGTGCTAAAACTCTTGATTTATTTCTAGTGACAACTCAACTTTCATCAATTTTGTTCTTGTATACCAACCTTGTTCCAATGACATTTGTTCCATTAGGCCTAAGAACCAAATCCCGAACTTCACTCCTCTTGAATTGATTCAACTCTTCTTGCGTGGCATTGATCTAGAATTCATCAGCTAAAACTTCCTTGACATTATTGAGTTAAATCTTAGAGACAAAGCAAGAATTAGAAACCACTCTCTTTGATCTAATAGTGACCCCTTGATTAGGATTTCCCATAACGAGTTCTTTGGAATGATCTTTCTAAATTCTGATTGAAGGACCCTTATTGACTTGATTATCATTCGGTTCAACATTAATATCCTTAGTATTGATGTTGTCTTCATCCATATCTTCTGACTCATCATTCATCTAGAATGATGTTCCAACATTGTCTTGAGCATCATGTACATTATCTATGCTTGAATCATCAACCACAACATTTATAAATTCAATCATGACCTGAGCTCTGTTGTTGAAAACTCTATAGGCTCTTCTGTCTGTAGAGTAGCCTAGAAATATCTTTTCACCACTCCTGGGATCCATCTTTCTACGAGGTTCACGATCAGCTAAGATATAGAATTTATTGCCAAACACATGAAAATATATGACTATAGGCTTTATCCCTTTCTAAAATTCATATAGAGTATTTGAAGTACTAGTTCTTAGGGGTACTTGAAATCACCCGGCTGAACCTCCGACTGATATCTGGTAACAATAAAGTCGCCATCGAACGTATTTTATCTCACTACGGAGAAAGGAAAACATCGAGTAAACCTGAAGGGAGAAATCGCAGTCCTATGACCGAGAGATCAAGAGAATCTAGGTAAGGGATTTAGTTACGCGAGGGGAAGGGATTAACACCCCACACGTCCGTAGTACTCTACGGTATCCACTTTCTATTTCTAGCCAAAGGGTGTGTTATGTCTATCTATGCTTAATGACTATCATGCAATGCAAAAGGAAAGGGGAAAAAAGGAAGTATTTACAAAGTTTGCTCGATCGAGCCCCGTGACAAGATGCCTACGTATTCCCGCGTGCAATGGGAAAGTCAGAGCGCCGTAGTTCGGCTCACTTGTTTTGGTGGGTTTTGTGTTTTTTACTTGTGAAAAAGGTTTTAAACACAAAAGAAAAGAAAGCGCGCGAGGGAGAAAAGAGTTTGTGTTGGTTGGTTGTTTTTACCTTGAGAAAGAAGTTTAAACCATTATTAGGTGTTTTGTTTTCAAAGAGAAAAGAAAAGCGAGTTTTAGTTTTATTACATGCAAGATGCAAAGGAAACTAGCAAAACAAAAGGGAGACTAGCTAAGTACTAACCCTAATGTTGACATGCAAAGATTGGACCTATGGTTGAGGATGCAAGGGAATCTCTACCTATATTGACATGCAAAGGATGTGGATCCTAATGTCTAGGCTAAAGATCCTATCCTAACTAAGGGAACCTAAAAGAAACAAGCAAACAAACACACTTCACAAGTAGAATTGACCTAAACGGGTCTTTAAATAAACCAGAGGGGTTCCTGAACATGCTCCAACTACGGAAACCCCATCATGCATCTCTATTCCTACTTCTCATGGAAAAAGAAAGCTGTAAAGTCCTACTTCTCATGATATCTAGGAAAGCTGTAAGAGAATGCGATAAATGGTGTAGAAACTACCGAACGGATATAGAATCTGAAGAGCACTGCAAGCTATAGAAATAATTCGGAAAACTTCAAGTACTGCAGCCATGCAATAAGAGTAAACCGGTGAGAATTGTTCAAAGCATCGAGACAAGCGAAATGCGTGTCGATACGCATCCGAAGTAACAACGCCTGCAAGAACGAGATTAGAGCAAACAAAAACAAGATAGGAAAGGTGCACACGTGTGTGTACCAACTCAAGCAACACCTACAAGAAGGGAGTTAGACCCAAAAAGCAAGCGAAAAGAGTGCATACGTATGTACGCAAACATTGGAGAATTATTTCGTATGTATATGCAACACAAGCCCCTGCAAGAAATTGTACACAAACAATATCTATGCATGGCTAGAGTGTCTACTGTTTGCTGTTAGAATCAAGAAAGAATAAAAAATGCATCAGCACAGACCGTGTTAAGCCTGATATATCGCGCTAAGCGCGGCCCAAATAGAGACCAGCGCGCTTAGCATGCCCTTGACCGCGCTAAGCACGACCTGCAAAACAAAAGTCAGAATGTTTGGCGCTTAGCGCGCTCCTGGTGGCGCTAAGCGCAACCTGCAACCTGCAAAAATGTTATTTGGGCTGGACCACCTGTTCACGATGTTCTCGTGCCAAAACTCGATCCATACTGTTAGGCCTCAGTCCCATAGCAAGTGAAAATTCAAATGAACATGCGAGGAATGCAAATTGAGTCGATAAAACCAATGTTCATTGATGCATGAACATGCAAGGAGTGCAAATCGAACGATAAAACCAATGTTCATTGATGCATGAACATGCGAGGAATGCAAATTGAACGATAAAACCAATGTTCATTGATGCATGAACATGCGAGGAATGCAAATCGAATGATAAAACCAATGTTCATTGATGCATGAACATGCGAGGAATGCAAATCGAACGATAAAACCAATGTTCATTGATGCATGAATATGCAAGGAATGCAAATCGAGAATGGCAGTTCCTATGTTCATGTACGGAGTAAAGAAACAATGCATGAGGATGCCAAGGATGCAAATGAAATTCACAATTCTAATGCTCATGTAAAGAAGCGATGCATGAACATGCCAATAATGCAAGAGAAATTCACAATTTTAATGTTCATTTGAAGACAAATGCATGAACATGCCAAGAATGCGAGTGAAATTCACAATTCTATGTTCATTTGTGAGGTAATGCAAGCTAGTCACGATATCTAGAAGTTTTCCTTCAACTCTTGGTCATGCATTAACACAAACACTTGGTATACATATGCAAAGAATCTATGTATAATGCACGATGTGCTTAATGATCGAGATACTTGGATGTCTACATATCGAATGCAAACTATGCCTCAAATCATCATGTATTGATGCAATTAAATCAAACTAAATGATTTCTAATGCATGAGCATGTGATAGATAATGCAAGATGCATGAATTTATGACTCATATGCAGGGGAATACAAATGCACAAGGATATATGCATGCTACGTACGAAAAGGTTTCACTTCGACATAAATAACGCGGCAAAATCCAATTCAAATAAAAGAATTTAAGAGTACAAGTTCAAGATCCAGAATCTACATTGAATTTGCATGCAATTTCAGTATTCAATTTCAGGAAAAACTGAAAGTCAAGAACAACTTAAAATAAGTGCTTATTTGAACCTAACACTTACTTGAACGTGAGGTTTGAATCAAATTGAAGAGGAATTCCTTGTGCTCTTCAAAGGAAATACCAAATCAATGGAGAATTAATGATAATACTCAAAATCAACCTTGAATTCTTGAAGAAAACTTGAAGTCTTCAATGGAGGATTAAAGAAGATGAAGGAGAAATCCTTGAATCTTGCAATTGGAGAGAAAATCAAGATGAATTCGTTCCTTCCATGTCGAGCACATACAGAAGGTGGAGAGGAAGATATAAATTTAAGAGAGAGATGCTGTGAAGAATAAAACCAGAAATCGCAGAGCGCTTAGCGCTCGTGGTTACACAGGGACGGAGGTCCGGTGGCGGCCTGTGGTTGCTTGGAGGGAAAGCTGTGATTTGAACTTTTCTGAGTTTTAGCTTTGGTGTGTTAAGAGAATTAGAGTGTGATTGGTGTGAGAATTTTTGTAAATGATTGATCCCCCCATTTGTGAAGATAAAAATCTATTTATAGTTTCTAGGAGTTGGGCCTAAGAACCATAATCAAGCCTAAATCATGATTATCCAAATAATTTTCGTAATTAATCCAAAACAGCCAAATCCACGCAGAATTCGGAGTCAGAATATAAACAAAAAGTATCCGAAATGCGATTTTGCTTGAGATTATCAAAATCCCGACTTGATCCGGTGAACGGTCAAGAAAATAAGAATTTTTGAAGTTTCAGCACCAATTTAGAACAACTGACACATGCAGAATTTTATTTGCGCTCTTCCGAGAAAAGGCCTGGAACGAGGGTCTTCTGATCGAAATTTACAAATGAGTATTTGTGAGACAAACGAAGATGACGAAATTTGTGAGCTTTAGGCACTGGTCCCATCTTGTTTCGATGAAAATTGAATGAGATATGACTCTCCGAAGCTCATGTATCAGATGAAAATTGCTCAGCTCAGCTCAAAAATCAACTTTGAAGAACACAATTCTGGTATTGATTGGTCAGGAACCAGCTCCCGAGTTGCAAATGAAAGTTGTAAAAGACTTCAATATGGAATTTTAGAAATCGGTCCCGCTCAATTCCGAGTTTCCAGCTAGGAGATAAAGACCTTTTAATGGGTAAAACACACGGTCCAACACTAAAATTCAGCGTGATCCACTGGGGAAGACTGTTTCCTTGAGGACCTTCCTCACAAAACCTGCTCTCGGCCTTCAAACGAAAGTCATAGAAAACAATGGGAGGGACCTTCTCATTGAAAACCAATAGAAAATACCCACGGACATGAGATACACCTTCGGGAGTGCCCCACAACGCACCAGAAAACTTGAAAATTCGGTTTATTGAGAAATGAAGAAATAAACTCCTTTTGTCTTGCCATTCAGGATACCTTGGACCTGGTAACCTCATGATGAATTCTATGCATGCGACTACATGTATGTTTATGCAATCGGATCATAATCCAAAAGCGCAGCAAAAGAGGAGGGTAAATTTTAGGGTACAACAATACTCTATTATGAATATAACAAGCAGTATTCATTGCTTCTGCCAAAAAATGGTATGTCAATTTCTTTGCATTAAGCATAACTATTGTTGATTCTTGTAATGTTCTATTCTTTCTTTTCGCGATCTCATTCTGTTGAGGAGTGATAGGTGATGATAATTCATGGCTAATACCTTCAGAGGCACAAAATTAAACAAACTTGTTGTTTTCACCAAGACTTTCAACCTGCATATGACCCATCAAATACATTTGAAGAAGTTCCAAGGGTTTTAAAGTGGTCAAATGTTGAAGCTTTAGATGTGACATCTTGATTTGCTTCCCAATTTGACAGTCTCCACAAATATTCCCTTCTTAAATTTTGAGATCGGGAATGCCTCTGATTGCTTCTCTAGACAAAATTTTCTTCATACCTCTCAAATATAAATGACCAAGTTTTTGATGCCACAAATTGACTTCATCATCTTTTGACAACATACACATGTAAGTATAACTGACTCCTTACGGTGTCCATAAGTAGAAATTATCCTTGGACCTATATCCTTTCATTAGCGCTTTATTCTCTTTATTAGTGACCATACATTCAGATTTTTTGAAATGCACTTTAAGACCTTGATTACATAGCTGACTAATGCTATTTAGGTTGTCAGTCATACCTTTTACAAACAGGACACTATCAAGTTTAGGAGATCCTTCACAAGCTAGTCTTCCAACACCTTTAATTACTCATTTGGAACCATCTCCAAAAGTAACATAGTTGTTAGTATGAGCAATGAGATTCTTGACAGTATCTTTAACTTTCCACTCATTCCTTATAAATAGAGGGAACCTTATTAGACATTGTAGACTTGTTTTTATCCAAATAATCATTAATAATTAAAGGTGAAAACTTCACACATTTTCCTCTATCATGCACCTTTCTATACTCATTATTGCCTTCAACGTTACACTTAATAGTAATGTCCATAATGAATTCCTTGACCAAATTTTCACAACAAATACCAATATCAATTACAATTTTCATAAACCCAACTTCTTTCAGCAACTCCATAATCTCTTTAAAATCAATATCTTCTTTACCTAGCTCTCTTATTTGGAAACCATACTTCCACTTTTGAACACTTGAATTAGAATGAAATGAAACATTATCCAGGTGAGAAGAGGGAAATTCAAAGGAATTCACTTCCCACTAATATTTCTCCTTACGATGTGCACAATGTCCAGAACATCTTTACCATATTTCTCAGTGTCACTTGTTTGAAAAATCTTTATGTTCACTTTAGAATTAACAAGGGAAGCTTGATCATCTTTCTTTTTGAGTTGAAAATGCAGTCACTAACATGTTATTAACATAAATCTAAACTATCATAACAATCTATTATCTTTCACAATGCATCACCCAACAGCTCAACAACCTCTTTAAATGTCAAAGCTTACTTTGATAGCTTCCTTTCAAGGGCTATCTCTTGTGATACACCTCTTTCTACTTCAGAACAATTTCCTCATAATGAAAAGACATGCTGTCTAAAGAAGCAATATGAACATTTGTGGGAATCTTTTCGCCACCAACTAGATTTTTTGTTTTGTTTTTTTAGATCAGGCACCACAATGTCATGTAGAAAATCATTCACATCATCTTCCATATCTTTAACTTCAATTTGAAAATCATTAATAAATAGTTTTATGAATCCCATCATAGACTTTGTATGCTTGTTAAATATTGTATACATACTTCTATTAATGGAACATCCTAGAAATATGCTTTCATCACTACTTATCATGTCTTCACACAATATCCCAACATATTTCTCCATATCATTAACATCTTTCTCATTATTGTTATTAATAACAACATGGACTACAATAGTATCAACCTCAACATCTTCATGAACATGATCATCATCACTCACATAATTATTCTCATGTGTCACATCATCAAAATATGGATTATTATAGGGAACATTATTTGGGACATGTTTCCTGACATACAATTTATCACTAAAATTCAACAGACTAAGATGGACACTAATTTCAGCTTTACCAAATACAATATCATATTTTTGAATAGTGAAAATTCCATATATAAGAGAAGGAATACTAATAGGAAGGATTATGCCATAATCACTAATATTTTTTAGCTTCTTGTTCTTAACCACCAAAGGTTATTCAATGTTAGAAGGACCTCCGACTTGACCATCGTCATTCCCTTCAATGACACTCCTTGCTTGAGTCTCATAAAGTTCATTAGTGGTAATTTAGAAACACAAGTAAGATGTTCATCGTATATGACATCTTGGTTTGCTTCCTAACTTGACAAACATCATAAATTTTACCTTGTTTAATTTTGAGATCAAACATACATATGTCATCTTCCCCGGCAACAAAGTTTCTCGAACTCCCAAGCTTTCTCTGCCATAACTTAGTTTATGTATCTAAAATTATGCATTTTGTTTTCTGAAAGAGAGTAACGTGCATATTCTTTGAATTTGATGGATCACCGGTATATATGACAACTTTCATGTCTTTGAAAGTCAAAATATTCTTTACTCTACTAGATTCACCTTGTTCGTCTATCTTATCATTAATGACATGGTAGATTTTTCTTTCTTCATTACTTAGAAAAATTGAGCATTCATCTTGAATATGTGCAAAACCTCAACAATTAAGATATTGAATCCCTTTGCCTTTGTAATAATAGTTGAGATGTTGTCTTTCACTATCTTTTCCTTTATGATGAATTTTAGACATATTGAAATAATGTTGCTGATTGTCTTGAACATTTGTAGAGACATTATTCCTAGATCTCATATCTAGTTTTTTCATGACTTCACTAAAGATCTTAGTAAATCTGAGATTATTTTCAGTATCTTAATCTATTTGGTCTTCATAATCTTCATGAGTACCCTCAACTCTATTCTTTGGAGGATTCTTACTTCTAAACTCAAGTAAACATATCACCACAATTGGAATATAGGACTGCAGTGAAATATTATGTGTTAAATCTTTCACCACGATTGAGATATAGAACCCTAATGAAATACATTGAAATCTGCAAAAATGCAAGCGCTGAATATCAAACCCTTGACCTCGACCTTTTACCACAATTGTTTAATACAACCGTAATGGTATATTTCATGCTATTGTACAATTAGTAGTACATAGTGGTAAATAGGGTACATATAGCCACACCTTACTTTACTATGGACCACTGTCCGTAATAGAGTCTTTCTTTCAACCATAATAAGATATATATTCCGTAATAGTGAGCATGTGAAACATATTATAAAGAGTCTTTCTAAACACTAGAGAAAATAGACTCAACATCCTCTTAATACTACGGTCTCCTATAAATATATCTAACAAAGCCTCATCTAACAATATTTCATCCAGAACAAATAATCCATTCTTGATCCTACCATATAAAATCAAATTGTTATAATCAAATGGCAAATAATCTTATCCTCTAAAAATTCATCCTCTAAAGATTAGAATAGGTAATTTAATATAAAATCCTATTAACACAATTACCAAAGTACTATTAAATTATGTGCTCAAATTTTATCTTAAGAGCGAAAAGATTTATTCTAACTAGTGAGTTGTAGTGGTAAATAAAGATAAAATTTTGCTTACTATCTCTTTTATCTATTTAACTTTTCTTTTATTTTGAGTCATTCTTTAAACCCATTAATTTTTTTTTTAACAAACATAATTTAAAAGTTATTTCTTTTATTTTTCTTATTTTTCAATTATCATTAGAGAACTACATAAGACTAAAAATCTTGGAAAAAACTGATTGAAACTAATAGCAACTATATTAATAAAATATGCTGTATTTAGTACTCTACCAAGTCTGGATAAAAATTGACTATTGAAAAGATAAGATGTATTATTTCTTGGTATCCCAAGATTAAATTATGCGATACAATCCAATATGGTTACACAATTCTCTAAAAGTAAGTGACATTCCTTTAACTAGAAAGCAAATGAGCATGGAACAAAAGAAAGATTTTCGGATAAGTCCATAAATTATAACTTGAATATTACCACCTTAAAACAGTTTGATAAAATTCTCAACAACAAAAAATTGCAAAATCATGTTCGTTAATAATCATGTTTAGAACTCTAACAAAACTATACACACAAACCCAATATTTTTGGTGAATTATCAGTCAATCTCGGACGACTTTGACACCGAAAATAAAATAAATTTGAAGTGCCCGCAAAATGCAACTTCTCTTAGCATAGTATATTAATGGGTCAAATTCGACAATTTTGACTCCAACAAACTACTACAAAATTAAAGTGTTGCACTTGGAGTTGGTCAAACAAAAATGTGCCTATTGATATTATGTAGCACTAACACACACCACTACATCAAACAATATTTTCGTATTATAAAATGTTTTTTTGTGTGGATAATTGGATTCTAGAAATGGTAGAAACCGTCTAAGCCATTAAAGTCAACTGGACCAAACATATCCACCCACGTGTTATATAACTCCAAAGATAAATTGTTACATCCTACACAAAATAATATCTGTTGACAAAACAGTGTTTCACGGGAGGTTCTAATTGGCAATATTTAAGATTGGATAGAGTCATGTGTAACGTACGCGTTTTGCCGTTGAAATTAACTGTTGGACACTTTTTCTTTTTCTTAAAATGATTCCCCCAAGCTGGACCCAGTTATAGTTACTAAAATTGAAAATTGGTTAAAAAAAAAATAAAAAAAATCCATGATTTTATTAAGTGGCAGACTTCAAAAATTTGCAAGTTGCACATAAGCATTGTGTGTTTTATGGGTGGGATTTGGTCAATGGATTCCAAGCAAGGAAGGAATTTTGGAGTCAGACAGTCAACACGTTAGTTCAACAATAGACGATTTTAATTTCAATATTTAGTAATCTAAAATAATCTTTAGTAATTTAAAGATTAGTGATTAACTGCTGTCGGCTTAAATTAGCTATTAGAAAGCTAGTAGTGTTTTTAGCTTGATTTCCTTTATCTATAGTTTAGTTAGAAGTACTCATTTTTAAAAGTCGGATTATTTATTAAATTTGTGAAGATATTGAATCATTGATTTATCGGTCAAATAATTAAGTTTTTGATTTAATTGTATGATAAAATTAAATTAAATTGAATATTTCAATTAAATTAATCAATCTTTATAACAAAATTATATATGTGTTAAATAGGCCGAATCAAATGATTTGGTGTCTAAAAAGTATCACGACACCTACAAAGAATTTCAAAATTTCAAAATATCATAATTTAACATATCAATTCTTTGAATCAAATCTAATTGCAAACAAGTGAAGTTATATTTTTATTTTATTTTATTTTAAAAAAATTATCAAAAGGGCGTCGTTTTGTTCGAGAAAAAAAACATGCATTTGATCTGTCGATTTTTCAAAACTGATGGTTCATCGATTTTTATCAATTTTTGCCGATTCCTACCGATTCAATAGCCTACCCGATCTAACAATTAGACCAAATCAATGACCCCTCATATTCTTGATTCGACAGATCTAACCGACTAATTCAGTCTGATTTTTAAAACAGTGAGATAGAGTAATTATTTCCATTCCTGTCATACATTAACACCTTTACTCTCATCTTTTCCTTTCACGTTGATCATTAAAAATGGTTGATCACATAACCATTCATCGAGAATGTTTCAAGAATTTTTTTACTTATTCAAAAACACTTTAAATTTATTTCTTTTTTCTTATACTCACTGTTGTACCCCAAAATTCGCCCTCTTCATTTTTTAATTAATAATTGGCTTACACTTAATCAATATGTGCATTGCATACATATCATTCATACATTAATCATGGGTTCGGGATTTTTCTAAATTGTATGAATCTGTACAATTCTGAAGAAGAGGTTTGGTCCTCGAAAGTTGGATATCTGAAGTTCTGTTATTTCAAGCGTCATCTCAATACGCAAGATATGTGTGTCTAGAAGCTTCTGATTATCTATCGAGAATTGGAGTTTTGAGGTTCTGATTGCCTATCACGTGGATACTGATTACAGTTTCGAGTTACAGTGCGTTGTGATCGAATATTTGAGCCCGAATTGATTCTATGGCCTTCTGTGAGTGGTGAAGTATCTGTGTACGGCTTATCGATCCACGTAGTTCATCAGAAAATCAAGAACGGACAGATAAAATGATATTTGAGTGCATGTATCAAAAAGTCAACAAAAGTCAAAGTTTGACCGGGTGGAATTTCGGGTCGAAATTATGGTCAAAAGTCGACTTTTAAAAAAAACTACGATCATTTGTTGAAGAAAATCGGAAGAATCGGGTGAAAACAAGGTTTCTTGCAATATTAAGTAACTTTAGACTTAGAAATTTTTTCTAAGTTTTAAGTACTTTGTGTTCACGGAGCCATGTTGCCGCATCCGTATCCTGCCCGTCTGTGGTCAGAAGTTTGTGAATTGATAGTCGTTGGAAAAAGCGCATTTCGTACTCCGACTTTGTCCTTGTGAAGATTTTTCCAGAAATGCCCGAATTTCGAGTTATAAAGCTCCGAAGTTTGAAGTTCACAACTTTTGAAGTTTTACAGTTAGTGAAAATTTTGAGTGTTTTTAATGTGTTCAAGCGCTCGACTTCAGAAGTATTTTACACGTGTTTCAAGGCGTCAATTCGAGTTAAGTTCAAAATCAAAGTTGTTCATTTAGCGGCAATCTACAACTTTGCTGAAGAAATCGAATCCATTCGGGAATCGGATCAAAAATTACGGAGCTCGGAAGTTACGGTTTATCGTTTCTCAAAAATTCAACACTTAGAAATATTTTGAAGTGTTTGTTTCTATGCTCAAGCTGACAGTTTCCGGTTCGATTTCATTATAGTTATCGGCTCCGAATTAAAAAGTGTTCAGCTGCAAAGTTGTTCATCTCACGACAATCTATAACTTTGTTGAAGGAGTCGAATTCATTCGGGACTCGGATCGGAAGTTATAAAGCTCGGAAAATAAGGATTCATCATGTTCGCAATATTCGAATAGTTGTTGTGTGCATGTTTAGGGCTGTTTTTGTCATTGATTCGGTCGCCGCACGGAAAAACTCCGAACACGAAAGTTGGAGATTGTCATTGCCGCTACAAGTTTTGTTCACAAACTTTTTCGTTTCGGACGTCAGAGCGGAAGATACGGAGCGCCGTAGTTTGCAGTTTGAAGCTGCCAAAACACAAGACAACATATGCGTTTTTGCCAAGCATACATAAGCATTTCATCGAACAGTTTTTGTGCACATGTTTGAGGCTGTTTTCTCGTCGATTCGATCGCCGCACGGAAAAACTTCGAACATGAAAGTTGGAGCTTGTCATGAACTCTACAAGTTTCGTTTAGAAACTTTTTCGTTTCGGACGTCGGAGCAAAAAATACGAAGCGCCATAAATGATGGTTTGAAATTGGAAATTTGCTAGATGTCATGCGCAAGACTTGCCCAGCCAAGCCAGGACTTTCGTCGAACAGGTGCGGGGCAAAGTTCAAGCTCATTTTTCTCTATGATTTAAGCCTCATTTGAATTTGTGATTAAAAGCAAAGTTGTTCTGCCACATATCATCTTTCTAATGGCACCGAGTTTGAGTTATTCGGTCGAGTATCGGAAAAGTTATGGATCCGTAAAGTGGTGTGCATGGATTGAGTGGTAAACATGACACTTAGAGAAATTCTCAAACATTCAAGTCAGCTTGTGCCGTCGTGACTTTGAAGCTGAATACGGCGAGTTTGTGATCAACTTTTCATCGGGCATTCAACATCAATGTTTTTCTACCAAGTATGCTCTTCGAGTCGACGCTCTCGTTGTGTCGGTCGGACTGCTACACACCAAGATAGAAGGATCCAAAGCTGCTGGCGTGAGTTGAGTTTTATTAGGCAATAACGATGATGCACGCATGATGGTAGAGGTTTTGCGGAATATAAAAGAAAGATCCGATAATTGGCAACAGGGGGGCGGTGAATCCATCTCTCTGATCTGGAATAAATGAACAAATTTTTTCTTGATTCTTTCAAAAAGAACAAACTGCTTCTTCATGCTTGCTCTCTCTCGATAACCAATGTAACAACCATCTTTCTCTTCACTCCACAACACAACTCACTCATTCAATCATAACAAGAAAAACCATTTTTTCTTCACTCATGATAACAGAAAACAGTTACAAAAAATGCACTCCTCTTCTTCATTCTCTCTTGGCCGTAACAACCACACTCCCTTTCACTCACTTTCACTTCCATGACCACACACTCTCTCTCGGATTTTCTTGGCTATAACTGTCTCCTTCCCATTCACTCCATCCGCTATAACAGAACCTCACCCTCTTCACTCTTCTCTAAATATCCTAACAACCTTCTCTCCGCCGCAATAGACTTCATTCGCCGCTGTAACAACCTTTATCATTCACTATAATCATCCCTCGCTTCATTATACATTTAACAAGAAAAAGAAGGATTCGGTAATGATGCTAACAGAATCATCTTCACTCACCTTCACCACCATTTCCTCCCTCCTTCATTGACCTTCTTCCTTCATCAACCGCTCTGTCGATTTATCACGATATCCTCGAAACTCCAACAACCTCCCTAACTGCATCGTAACAAACTTCTCCCTAACAGCCGGATCGTCTCTTCTCTACGCCGTTTTTCTCGATCATCGATCGGAGCGATTATTGCTCCTCCTTCTTCGTTTCCTCACGTTCGCTACACAAGCTTCTCTCGCCGTCGTTTTCCGGTGACATTCATCATTCGCCAACCTCTCGTGTTCGCCTGAAGCAACAACAAGAATTGCTAATCTTCATTGAATCTTCAAGGCAAGCTTCGTACGCGGACTTCTGCACACATATCCTCAAAGACCCTGAGTTTATTTCTCAGTGAAGGGAATTCTTGCAAAACTTGTCGTTTCTGGTATCAAGATCCGCGGACATGACTCGAGTTTTCAATCACCATTTGTTATCGGCAAAATAGGTAAACTCCTTGAAATCTCTTCCTCTCATGCCTGAACTTCGTATATAGCTTCATAATCCCGGTGTATTCAGAGTTATTAGAGATTGTATGCATATGGCAGTGGTTTATGTGGATGAATGAGTATTCAGATCCATTTCTTGTATGGGATTTACGTATGATACAACGAGAATTTGGTAATTTCGAGTTTAGATTCATGATTAGCGGTCCGAACCGAGGCTTGTGATGTAAAGTAGGCTAATTTCCATGGAGGTTCACTTTTCCGGTCGTCAGTCTTGCCGGAGAAAGTGACCGGAAAACACTCTGTTCCGGCGTCCCTTTTGAACCCCTATGCGTGTCATCCCCACACTGGTTCATGTGTTTTTCATACTAACCGTCCAGATCTCGACACGTGTCCTTTATTTTAATTAATAAAAATCTGATAACTTAATTAAGTGTGACCAATTGATAATGTTATGTACACATGAAATAATATAACGTGACATGTTATTTTAAAAAATCTGAAT
Organism: Vicia sativa; assembly: GCA_021764765.1. Classification (NCBI taxonomy): domain Eukaryota; kingdom Viridiplantae; phylum Streptophyta; class Magnoliopsida; order Fabales; family Fabaceae; genus Vicia; species Vicia sativa. The sequence goes on along the minus strand of CM038795.1, from coordinate 139,557,581 downwards.
AATAGATTATAACAATATTGTTGTTTGGAGAAAAAATGGGACAAAATGGACTTAGTATAGGTTTCGGATTGGGCCTAGCGTTTTGCTGATACACCCCCTACTTAAGCCCAGTTCTGCAGTTTATAACTGGTTCTAGTTCATTTGGAAATTCAGTTTCACACCCCCTTTTTCCATGTTTTACAATTTTGATGCAATTTCGATTTAGCTCCCGATTTCGATTGTTTCGAATTACAAAAAATATATAAAAAAATATTTTCTGACATTTTAGGAGTTTAGAATATTTTTGATTTTATTATTTTTTTATATTTTTGCAATTAATTTCTTTTAATTATTAATTCATTTTTAATAATACATTTAGATGTTTTTCCTTTATAGTTTGAATCAACTAATCCTAGGAATGTAATGTCTAGTTTCTTAGAAATTTTAGGATGTTTTTTCTACCATCTAATTGTAGTTAAATGTATACTTTACTTTAGGATTGTAAATAAAATTTCAAATCTACTTTTAATGATTCGATTTCGTAGGAATTAGCTTGATAATTGTATAGTTTCTCTAGCTTCCTTCCGCATGATTAATTCGTAGTCTTTCCCTCTACTTTTAGAGACATTTAGGATAGCTTTAGAGTAATTTAGTTGCTGCCCTCACTAGGAATTTATTTTTAATACTTCGATTTCATTGTAAATAATCTTTTTTTTTGCGTCTTGTGCTTTATTTAAAAAGCCTCATTGCTATTTCTGACACTCTGTTTTGTATGCGAGGTACACGGAGAATTATACTATTGGTTTGGATGTATAGAATCCATATTTCGATGTTGCACACATGTGTGTGTACTCTTTATCTGTCTGCTTGGTTTTCACCATCTTTTGCAGGTTATCTGATTGATTTAGATGTGTAGAATCCACATCTGTTGCTTGCACATATGTGTGTGCCTTCTTTGTCTGTTCTGTCTGGATTGTGATTTTCTGCAGGTTCATTGGATATACGTCGAATGTGTATAGACACACATTCTAAACCGTGCATATGGATGCACATCCTTTGTCTGTTTTATCTGGATAGTTTCTTGCAGGTTTATTGGATATACGTCGAATGTGTATAGACACACATTCTTGACCGTGCATATCGATGCACATCCTTTATCTGTATTGTCTGGATTATGATCTTGCAGTGTATCGCGGATGTGTATGACACACATTCGATTATGCTTTTGTGCCTCCGCACACTTCTCACCGGATTTCTTTATTGCGTGCCAGCAGTACTTGAAGTTTTCTGGAGTATTTCTTAGCTTGCAGTGCTCTTCGGATTTAATATCCGTTTGGTATTTATTTTACCTTATTTATCGCATTTCTTTACCGCTTTTCTAGAGAGCATGAGAAGTAGGGTTTTACTGCTTTCCTTGCCATGAAAAGTAGGAATAGAGATGTATGAAGGGGCTTCCGTAGTTGGAGCATGTTCAGGAACCCCTCTGGTTTATTTAAAGACCCGTTTAGGGAAATTCTGTTTGCTAATTGTGTTTGGTTTGTTTAAAATCCTCCATCTGCATAGGGAGGTAATTCTCAGTAAGTGTTTATATTTGTGCTTGCATAGGTCAGAGTGGTTAGGACACCCGACGTGGTACCACCAAGCAAAGTCCCGCTTTTTATATTTCCTGTCATCGAGTCATTGATATATGGGCAAGCCGGAAAAGGGTCCGCAATCAACCCCCCACACAGTTCTAGTCCGTGTCAGCTCAGCACACGCGAATCGTGTTACTTCCTTTATCAAGTCAATAAAAAGTGGCAAGAGTTCCCTATTCTGACTCTCCACGCTTTCCTGGGGTTCACATTTATTGCAGAACTCGCATAATTTGCTCTTCACAGGAATCAGATGTGTCGGCTCCTGGTTGACTCACGGTATGCTCGTTATTGTCGAGGCTATGAGACTTCCTACTTTTCCTGCGCTTGTGTGCCATTTGTTTGTTTGCATTACATTGTTTGTGTGCTTTTGCCAAAGCACTTGTTTGCTTCATCCCTTTTGTCGTGTTCGACTCTACTTTAGTTAGTGATTCGAGATGGACATAGACTTAGGTTTTAAATCTTTTCCATCCCTTTTTTGTCATCTTCGACTCCACTTTAGTTGGCGATTCGAGATAGACATAGATTTAGGTTGTAAACCTTTGCCATGTTCCCTTAGGACTCTCTTGAATCTACCTTAGGTAGTGATTCGAGTTAGACCTTAGGTTGTAATCCATGCATGATGACATTAGGGATAACATTAGATAGTTTCCCTTGTTTGTTTTCTAGTTTCTTTTGCATCTATGCATATAATAAAACTAAAAATTGTTTTCTTTTTCCTTTGCAAATTAAAACACTTAATAATGGTTCAAATTCCTTTTTCAAGGTAAAAACAACCAACCAATGCAAACTCTTTTTTTTACCTACGGGTTTTCTTTTTGTGTTTTAAATTATTTTTCATAATTAAAAAAAACACATAACCCATCAAAACAAGTGAGCCGAACTACGGCGCTCTGACTTTCCCATTGCACGCGGGAATACGTAGGCATCTTGTCACGGGGCTCGATCGAGCAAACTTTGTAAATATTTCCTTCTTTTCCCCGTGTTTTCTTTATTTTCCTTTTCTTTCATATGCATTCTCTTTTAGCATACAGATATAGCAATTAAGCAGTAAATAAATATAAACACACCCATTAGGTAGAAAATAGAAGTGGATACCATAGAGTACTACGGGCGTGTGGGGTGCTAATACCTTCCCTTCACGTAATAGACTCCCTTTCCCTATCTCTCGGTCGCAAGACCGTGTCTTATCCCTTTTAGGTTTTCGCGATGCGTTTACCTTTCTCCTTTTGTGAGATAAAAAACGTTCGATGACGACTTCATTGATATAGTTATCGGATGATGTTCAGCCAGTTGTTTCACTCACTACTACGAATAAATAATTTTATTTTGATTGAAAAATGAATTTCATCTCAGTTTGATGGATGATAACATGCATTTTTTAATGTGTATTTAGCTTGATTTATGTACATTTTAGTGTTGTTTGTGTTACTTTTATCGCATTATGCGGGTTTTGTACTTGGTATTTCAAGTACTAATCAATCAGCGATGACTACGAAGAAAAATAGAGAAAAACAACAAAAATGCCACAAAAATACAAGTTTTAAACTGTCATGACAGATAGATCAGGCTGTGACGCCCGTTATGCCTCCTCAACAACTGACCATTAGTCATTCAAAAGTCTTCTTTGGAGCAATTATTTTATCCAAGAATTCAACATTTATATAATTTCCAGGTTCATTTACCTTACTGTTTTTATTATGTGTTCATCAAATACACATTTCTAAGTGCTTATCTAAGTGCTTGTATATTTCTGGTTGTTTATGCATTTATAAATAATTTTTATATAGTGGTTAATACACATAAAACATATGTAATACAAATATCATCATCCTACTCATAAAAAAATCTGGAAATACCAAGATAATATGTGTTTAGGAATCTAGTTCCATACTTGCTAGAATGAAAGAACAAGGTCATTTCTTTCACTTATTCACATATCTGGTATGTCAAATATCACTATTCATTTTACATTAATATTGTTGTTGTTGTTTCTGTTGTTGAGACCCTGAACCCTAAAGGTTTAATCTTTTTGTTGTTGTTTAAACTAAGATTGAATGTTATATATGTTGTTGTTTTTTGTTGAGATAAGTTTTGTTGTTTAATGTTGTTGTTATTTAGATTGAGATTGAATGTTAATGTTCTTGTTATTTATTGTTGTTGTGAAACTAGACGCCTTTGAAACAAAGTATAAACTGTCTCTTTATTATTAAGAAACAAATAGGGTAGAAAAGATAATAGAACACGAAGAACAATAAGGATTGATTATAATTGTTATTCTTTACTTTCTCTTCAAACAAGATTACAAGTAAACAAAAATAACAAAAATCTCTCTCACCCTAAATTAGGATTTACTGTATGACGATGATGAGAGACTAGTATGCTATTTATAATAAACCTAACATACTAAACTAATAAGTTTTTTCACAAATACCCATTACAAGCTAACTTAGGGTACGAACTAATTTAAACAATTGAACATAACAAACATGCCTAATTCAACATGCTAACAACCCTAGCATTTTTGACAACTGCATGCTTGACCATACTTCGACTACAACATATACTACTTCGACACCAGCATGTGAGTGACCTTTGATTGCATGCTACACTACTTCGACACTAGTATATGAGTGACCTTGGACTACATGTTACACTTTATCAAACCACGAAGCTACCCTTCAACCCAATAGATTTTGATTCAATATCTCACAATTGTTGTTTTTGAGTTATGAATGTTGTTTTTGTTGATGTTTTTCTACTTAGAAAAGTGTTTAAAGTTATATGCACCACTACAAAAAATACATATAAAAACGGTTGTGAACAACCTATAATAACAGTTGAACAATCGTTGTTAGGTAGGGTGTGGTTGTAAGCGAGTTATTTACAATCATGATCTAATGTCTGTAGTAGTAAACTGCATAACGCACTACATACAATCACAATTGTATTAAACAACTGTTGGTGTATATCTTTTAATAAAATAAAAAATGAAGCAGTAGAACAAGAACATCAACAAGAACAACAACAAGATCAACAAAAAGAACAAGAACAACAAGAACAATAACAATAAGAATAATAATAAGAAGAACAACAACAATAACAACAATAATAACAATAAGAATAAGAATAACAATATAAAAAAAGAACAACAAGAACAACAATAACTAACACTGTTAACTTGAATCTATACTTTTTATGCCTCATTCAAGTTGGAGAAGAGATGATGGAGTTAGAACTTTGTTAATGAAATAAATGATGTTTTTGAGTTTTGTTTATGGAAGAAATGGAACTTTCGAGCTTGGTTTAGTGGAGAAATGAAGTGTTGCAATTGAAAGATGATGCTTGGAGGTAGAAGATGAAGTTAGTCTAAGTTGGAATTTTATCTAAGTTTTAGGTTTCACGCGGATCACTAATTGTAGTGTATTAAGCGTTGATTCTCACTAAAGGGACGACCAAGATTTATTTAAGGACAGTGAAGAAACTCAACAAACGCACATATATTTCCTCATGACCCCGGGTGAATTTTCTCCACAGTTGGAATTTCCAAGTATTGCAAAAAGTAGCTTAGAAATATAGAAAAATAAACATGTATGTGCTAGGATTCAAACCAATGACCCTGAGTGGATATCACAATACTTACAACAACAATTGCATTAAATAATAGTTGTTGTATGTCTTATAATGAAATATAAAAAATGCAGCAGTAGAACAACTAGATTCGAACTCATGACCATGTCTCATTTTTTACCACATTTGAAACTTCCAACCGTGGTAAAAAGTGGTTTAACAATGAAAATAAAAAAAGCGCCTATAGTGAATAACATATGAGTTGTTGTATGTCTTTTTTGTATTAGTGATGTTGTTATTTATTTATTGTTATTGAGTTTGAGAATGCGGTTGAGATTATGTTTTTGTGATTCTGTGTGCCACTATCACCTTGTTTTGCCTAATATGACAAGAGGACATTAAAGTGACAGAAAACACAATTGAGTTTATTATATCCAATATCAATTGTTTGTTTCACTAACCACTCCACTACTAGAAAAATTACTTTTTATGACAACGATTTCACCTCACATATTGAAATATGAGGTATAATTCCTGGACGCGCCATGTTATTTTTCTTTAAAAAATACACAAGCTATTTTGTATATTTTTTAAACTGAGGGGTAAACTTATTCAGTGTACATGCTTCAAATTCTAGCAGCTTCAGATCATGTTTTTATTTCATTAAAAGTGACGCCTTTCAGTATATTTTATTTTTTATTTTAAAATACACCATTTTTACCTCGATTTTGTTTTCTTACCAAGGTGAATTATATATATATATATATATATATATATATATATATATATATATATATATATATATATATATATATTGTAGCATTCAATTTCACTTATCTGAACAACTCAAATATAACCCTAACGAATAACCCTTAACAAGAGAGCCCTAAACAACAAGATCCATAAACACATATCATCTCCAATACGAAGATGTTATATATTTAGGGTCCTCTTTTCTTCTTCAGAGATCTAAATCATTTTCTTTTACTTCTTCTACAGAGATCTGATACGTCAAACATTAATACTCATATTGTTGTTGTTGTTGTTGTTGTTGTTGTTGTTGAGATCTGAAACCCCAGAGGTTTTATCTTGTTGTTGTTGCTCTTTAAAAATATTTATGTTATAGGTTTATTGATGTTGTTGTTGTTGAGACCCTAAAACCTAGAGGTTTAATATTTTTGTAGTTGTTGTTTAAACAAATTTATGTTATAGGTATTAATGTTGTTATTGTTAAGACTCGTTATTGAGATCCTAAACCCTAGAGATTTAATCTTGTTGTTGTTTGAACAAACTTATGTTATAGGTTTATTGATGACTTTGCTGTATTTTTGTTAAGAGATTGTTTTTTGAGTTGTTGTTGTTTAGCTGTTCTACTACCCGAAGTTATAAAGTATATATATTTTATATTGAGTTTGAGTTTTAAAATTGATATTGATATTGAGTTTATATTTTTTTTTGTGATTCTTTGTGCAACTATCATATTGTTCTGTCAAGTTGAGTTTATTTTATCTAATGTCGATTGTTTGTTTCACTAACTCTTCTTTTAACACATAACCTATTAAATTAATTTTGGAAATAATCATATAAAATATGATATAGTATTTTAAACTTATCTTACACTAATTAATGATTTTTTTAGCATTCTGCAACTCATCATATATGTCATGCTCTTTATCGTTAAAATCTCTTCAATACTTCTAGTTTTTGTTCAACTTTATTCTATATTTGTTCATTTTTCAAAGTATCAAATATTATGCTTCCAAGAATGAATTAGTAGAAAATAAAGTGTTGAATAAAGAACTTGAAACATTGAAGATATTTTAACTTAAAAAGAGCATGAGATGAATGATGAGTTACAAAATGATAAAAAAATTATTGATTAGTGTAAGTTGTTTTTCAAATATAACACAATTGTTCATATAATTATTTTCCTAGACAATTTTGAGAAGTTATATGTTCAGTTAGAGTTTAGTGAAATAAACAACTCACATTAGATTAATAAGCTCAATCGTGTTATACCCGTCAATTTTATGTCAAAATCGAGGTGAAATGTGTTATATCCGTTAGTGGAATATCAAAACCGAGGGGAAAGATATTTTTTCCATTTAAAAATTCCAAAAAGGGTCTTCCTAGAGATTGAATCTATGATGACCTTTACATATTACACATCGACTGTGTTTGTTAGAATATTAATGCAAGTGTGAGTAAGTGAGGAATAGTCTGACATTGGATAGGAATATGGATACTTGAGCATATATAAGTGGGAGAACCAAATCACCTAAAACCTTAAATTTTTAGATGGGTAAGTGGTGCGTCTCTCACAAAGGTGCATAATCCTCATCTTTGTATCAGTGCTCCTAGAAAACTTCCCTAAAATATGGTATCAGAGCCTTTGGTTCGAGAAAGGAATCGACTGACTTAGTATCGAAACACCCAAGTAGAGGTGTCTCGTTGCAAGGTGTCAATGAAGGTACAAGTGGAGGAGCATTGTGGACTCACACTTGAGGGAGAGTGTTAGAATAATAATGCATGTGTGAGTAAGTGGAGAAATAATCTCACATTAGATAAGAATATGGAGACTTGAGCATATATAAGTGGTAGATACCACTTATTTATCCCCTTAAGGTTTTAGGTGGATAAGTGGTGTGTCTCTTACAAAGGTGCTTATTCCTCAACTTTGTATCAATGCTCCTAGTGTAAACTCCACCAACAATGTTAAAACCGAGAGATAAGGTGGCGCATTTTTCATGATGCCCTTCGTTACTTGACCTGTGAAACCGAGGTAAAGCCTCTTTTTTAACCGAGGTAAAAGAAATTTTTTTGTTGTAGTTCTCTTTGAACATATAACCTATTAAATTGATTTTGAAAATAATAATATAAAAAAATTATGTTGTATATGAAAAATATATTACAATAATTAATGTTTTTCGAGCATGTCATCATTAATCTCATGTTCCTTAATGGTTAAAATCTCTCTCAATACTTTTAATATTCGTTCAACTTTCTTCTTTACTTGTTAATTTTAAAGCTGAGAGATAAAGTGACACACTTTTAATGACACTCTTTGTTATTCCACATATAAAACTGAAGTTACCCCTCATATCCAACCGAAGTGAAAGAAGTTTTCTGTAGTAGTGTTTGTTGATGGGTTATGAGTTAGAAATAATGAAGTAACAAATGAAAGATGGAAAAATACTGTAATTGTATTATTATGGATGAAGAATTATATATAAACAATGATAAAATGAAAATAACAAACAGATAGTGGAAACTATCAACCCTAAATACACAGTGTTTCCCTCACAAAGATGGTGATCGTTAATCCTAATAGAATACCTATATAGCTTATTTCCTCCGTTCATTCCTATTTTATAGACACAAACTTAGCTGATTACTCTCTCTCTCTCCCTCTCTCTCTCTCTTCCCTATTTTATCTCCTATAATTATTATATTCAACTTCTATAATTATAGTAACAAACTCCTATAATTATTCTCTCTATTCCTTTGCCACGTCTAAACCTTCTACACTTTTGGCTTAGGCCCAAAGTCAAGCCTAACCTCTTCATATAAGTCTCTATCAACACCTCGGTCCTTCACAACATCCTTGTCCTCAAGGATAAAATTTGGAAATTTCCCCTTCAGATAAGCATTGTATTCTCGTGTGACATCATCAACATGTTTTCTCTTCCACTGAATTAAACTTTGAGTAGTAGAAACACTCTCAACACATTAATCCTTGAGCCCAACACCTTGTCTAGATACCCCTATGCAATTTCTAAAACCTCTAATTCTCTAGGTAATTATTCTTGTTCTTGCATCACCACTACTTTCTCTTAATGCGAAAAATGCATAGTTAAGGCCTTCCAGTTCATAACCACTTGACCTAGTGTTGACATCCAAGTCACTCCTAGAACGACATCTAGACCTCACAACTCAAGAAACATATCATCCACAGTCACCGCACACATCCCAAGTTAATGAGTACCCCTTTACACACTCCCAGTAAAGTCACCTTATGTCCATCATCCAACTTGATCTTCCTATTAGAAATAAGAGTGACTTTTATACCTAAGGAAATTGTAACCTTAGGGGAAATAAAATTGTTGCTAGCACCACTATCCACCAGCACCGCAACATCCATATTCATCAACTTGCCTTCGATCTTCATGGTATGAAACTATCCCATGTTCCCAATAATTAGCTTATACCCACCTCTTTTTCTTCCTTAACGTAAGAAGTAATAGCCTCCATAAAAACGATTTCACCTTCTTAATTCACACACTTTCCTTCCCTCAAAATCAATAGTCTCATGGACTTCTTTGGGCATTTATGAAGCATTAGGTGAAACTTACCCCCACACTTAAAATAGAGCCCTTTAGCTCTTCTGTTATCCATCTCATCATTCAGAATGCTTCGAACTTGTTCCCATTTATGTGAGGAATTCCATTGGCGATCACCTTGTGTTTTATCTCCCGTTGGACGCATTGAAGACGTGGGATGTTGGGTAGAACACACTGAACTCGTTTTATGAGTCGGGTTGGACCAAACCGCATTTGAGAACTTATTGGAATTAAAAATGGAATTTGGTCCATTTCGTGTCTTTTCTAACAACCTAGTCCAATCACCACGACTACCACACTCACCTCCTGGCTTCTTTGTATACCTAATTTCCCCATCATCGTCTTCCTCTTTTAATTTACCTTCGATGTATTTAGCCATTCTCATCATCTACATCCTAGTGATAGGATTCAACGTTCGAACTTACCTTATGATATATGGTTTTAAACCACTCATAAAATAACCCAAATATTATTCCTCAAGTAATTGACCCACTTGTGACGATAGAAGCTCAAAATCTTCCACAAACTCATTCATGCTTTCAGTTTAACGTAACATGGACAATTCTTCAAACAAGTTTTCTAAGCATCGACCTCCATTGTGTGTAATTAAGGCCTTCTTTAAATTTTCCCAAAAGAGATGATTCTCTATTTAAATCAGTAAAATTAAACCAATGTATCGTTGAACCCTTCATGCTCAGTCGAGCCAATTTCACCTGCATCATATACGATGTATTCTGAACATCAAAGTAAATTTCAGCTCGTGTGATCCACGCCATCGGGTCACCCCCGTTGAACAAGGTAAGTTTCACTTTCTCCCCCGTAAGGCGCGATTTGCTTTGTGACGAATCACTAAAAGATGTATCCGCTTCTTGTGTTTTCTTCCCAGTCTATTTGCTCAATTCAGTTAATAACACACTCTATTATTGCATCTGCAGAGCCATCTCATGTAGAGTCGTTGTTACATTTTCCATCTACTTTTCCAAGGCTTCACTCCAATCTCCTATATTAGGTTTCTTGTCATCTAAAACCTCTTTTGGCAGGGTTTCTTTTATCCGGTAGGTCGGACCAATTGATGGATTATGAGTTAGGAATAATGAAGTAACAAATGAAAGATGGGAAAAATACTGTAATTATATTATTATGGATGAACAATTACAGAGAAACAATGACAAAATGCAAATAACAAACTGATTGTGGAAACTATCAGCCCTAAGAATACAATGCTTCCCTCACCAAGATGGTGATCCTTAATCCTAATAGAATACCTAGATAGCTTATTCCCTCATTTCATTCCTATTTTATAGACACAAATTTAGCTGATCTCTCTCTCTCTCTCTCTCTCTCTCTCTCTCTCATTATAGCTAACTCCTATAATTATTGTAACAAACCCCTATAATTATTCTCTATATTCCTTTGTTTCTTTGTCACGTCTAAACCCTCCGCACTTTTGACTTAGACCCAAAGTCAAGCCCAACCTCTTCATCTAAGTTTCTATCATTTGCTAACGAGATATCATTTTCCTTTATTTTTTACCACACTTTTTAGTTTAATCACTCACAAATATTCTTTTAATAAATCTATTTCGTGGTTGATATCTTGAATTTGGATGTGAGTGACAGAGAATGGTTATGTTTTAAGCTGGCAAAGATGGTTGTTTCAAAGGGAAAGAAAATTATGGGAGAAGTGTCTTGCTTTGCACATTAATATTTCTTTGCATGGTGCTGACTCATGGGCATGGCAACACGTTCACGCTAGTACATACACATATACAGTTAAAGCAACATATAATGTATTTTAAAATGAGGATGTCTATGAAGAATTACAGTTTTTATGAAGTTACTTGAAACAGATTGGTTCCTTTAAGGGTCTGACGAAACTTCTCTTTATTTAGGAAAAGCGTGGTATCGTATTTTAGGTTGGCTGAGTATTCATAGTGTGTTGTTTTTTTCTCTTCAGTTTTTGTTTTGTTGACACTATCAATATCTAAAATATTTTAGGCACCGATAATGTAAAGTACTTATCTTGAACTTTGATAAAATTAAAGATAAATTGTTTTGTTGTGAATCGGATGTATTGGAACAAAATATAAATTTGTTGCTTAGTGATTAAGAAATAATTAGGATAGAAAAAAAAAATAAAGAACACGAAGAACATAAAGATTGGTTTTTAACCGCTATTCTTTCTTTCCTCTTTAAATAAGATTACAAGTATACAAGAATAACAAATAATCCTCTCACTCTAATTTATGATTTGCAGTATACAATGATAACAAGCATACAAGAATAACAAATAACCCTCAAACCCTAAATTAGGGTTTGTAGTATGCAATGATGAGAGACTAGTATGTTTAACTGATACGTAAATCTCATATTATTTTCTATTTTGTATATCTTACAGGAGAGGAATAGGTTATACTTATATACATAGAAAACCCTATTTCTAATTATGACCAAATCAGAATAATTAACAAATAATAACTCTATTCCTATTATAATTCCTAAAACCATGCTGACAGCTAATGCCAACACTCCCCCTCAAGTTGGTGCATAGAGATCTCGAATGCCCAACTTGTCAAGTGCGTTGTAGAAGTCTCTGCTACATACAGCTTTTGTGAGTATATCTACTAATTGATCTTCAGATTTAACAAACGGAAATTGAATTATCTTGGTCTCCAAATTTTGCTTAATAAAGTGTCGATCTACTTCCACGTGTTTTGTCCGATCATGTTGGACCGGATTATGAGCAATTTCAATTGCAGACTTGTTGTCACAAAAAAGGTTCATGGCATTATTCGGAGCAAAGCCAATTTCACTTAACAGTCTTCGAAGCCAGAGCAGCTCACAAAGACCTTTAGCCATCCCTCGAAACTCTACTTCGGCACTTGATAATGCTACAACCTTTTGTTTCTTACTTTTCCATGTAACCAAATTTCCTCCAACAAAAGTAAAATAGCCTGAGGTGGATTTCCTGTTGGTGATATCTCCTGCCTAGTCAGCGTCTGTATAGCCTTCAACTTGTACATGATTATTCTTTGTGAACATCAAGCCTTTTCCAGGCGAGGACTTCAGATACCGCATGATTCGAATTACCGCGTCCATGTGATCTTTACTCGGGTTATGCATAAATTGGCTTACTACACTTACCGCATACGCTATATCAGGTCGTGTATGAGATAAATAAATAAGTTTGCCAACTAATCTCTGGTACCTTCCTTTGTCTGTTGACACTTGCTCTGGATATTCTCCAAGTCGGTGATTCTGGACAATTGGAGTATCTACAGGTTTACAGTCTAGTAGCCCAACCTCTGATAAAAGATCCAGGATATATTTTCGTTGAGATAGAAAGATGCCTTTCTTCGACCTAGCAACTTCGATACCTAGAAAATATTTGAGTCCACCTAGACTTTTCATCTCAAATTCGGTTGCCAGTTGTGTTTGAAGTTTTGTTATTTCCTCAGAGTCATCTCCCGTAATAATCATATCATCTACATACACAATCAAGGCCGTGACCTTACGTTGACGATGTTTCAAGAACAACGTATGATCAGCGTTGCTTTGTTGGAAGCCATAATTTTTTATTGCCAAGTTCAATCTCCCAAACCACGCTCTAGGAGATTGCTTCAAGCCGTACAAACTGCGTTGTAATTTACACACCACCTTCGTTTCATAATTTGTCATGTATCCCGGAGGGATATCCATATATATTTCTTCTTTCAAGTGCCCATGGAGAAAGGCATTTTTTACGTCTAACTGATGCAAAGGCCAATCAAGATTTACTGCAAGGGATAAAAGAACTCTGACAGTGCTTAACTTGGCAATAGGTGAAAAAGTTTCTTGATAGTCTACGCCATATGTTTGAGTAAAGCCTTTAGCCACTAGTCTTGCTTTGTACCTTTCAATAGACCCATCATCTTTGTACTTGATAGAGAAAACCCACTTACACCCTACTGATTTCTTCCCTTTTGGCAAAGGAACAAGAGTCCATGTTGCATTCTTGTTTAATGCCTCCATTTATTCATTCATAGCTTGAACCCATCTAGGGTCTTCAATGGCCTCTTCAACCTTGCTAGGTACACTGTGTGAAGATAACTCATTTGAAAACTTCTTAAGGGCTTCGGACAAGTCCTTCATAGAGACATAATTAGCAATTGGATACCTCAATCTATGATCCTCTTCTTCAGGGGAGTATCACTTTGGTGGTTTTCCCCGATTATGCCTGCGCGGTAATTCATATCTAACAGAGATATCACCATTATTATTAGGAGATATAGGAGAGCTTACCTCAATGATATTCTCAGGAGATGGATCATTCGGAACTGGAGAGGGGGGGAATTCCGATACTTCAACTTCAGGACTCATATGACCGGTTTGAGTTTGACCAGGATCATCACAAGCTTTAGTTGATGATATATCAATATCCTTGAACCAGTCAAATGTTGACCAATTCGACTCTTCTCTTGGTGTCTCCCCCTGAAGAGTAGAATTTGATGATGCCGAGGAGTAGAAATGGTCGATTTCCAAGAATGTAACATCCATTGTTACATACATGCGTCGAGTAATAGGGTCATAGCAACGATACCCTTTCTGGTGTACACCATACCCCAAAAAAAGGCAGCGAATGGCACAAGGATCAAGCTTTGTACGCTGGTTTTTATGTAGGTGAACAAACGCAACACAACCAAAGACTCGAGGTGGCAACATTTGTATTGTAGGCAGTGGTACAAGTGTCGACAAGGTCTGCAGTGGAGTTTTAAATTCAAGAACCTTTGATGGCATCCGATTAATGAGATATACTGCTGTAGTAACAGCATCAGTCCAATGGTGGTGAGGCACATGTCCATGTAAGAGAGCACGAGCAGTTTCAAGGATGTGACGATTTTTTCGTTATGCAATACCATTTTGTTGTGGAGTTTGTGGACACATGGTTTCATGAATAAGACTGTGTTTTTTGAAATACTCATGGAATTGGTGGTTTATAAACTCCCCACCATTATCAGAGCGAAGGATCTGAATCTTCTTTGAATATTGAGTTTGAATCATTTTATGGAATTGTTGAAATATGTGCAACACTTCATTTTTTTGTTTCAACAAATAAATCCAAGTCATTCGAGTGCAATCATCAACAAATATCACAAACCACCGATAACCAAAGATAGAAGATTTTGGGGATGGACCCCATACATCAGAATGGATTAAAGCAAAAGGAACATTACTTTTATTCATACTTAATGGAAAAGTGACTCGATGACTCTTGGCTAAAATACAAGCTTCACATTTGAAGTTCAACAAAGATGTATCTGAAAATAAATTTGGGAACACATGCTTCAGATATCCAAACGAAGGATGGCCTAATCGACGATGCCAAAGTAAAACTTGCTCCATTTTATTGTTTCTTGGATAATGCATGTGATGCGCGCGGCCTACACTAAAATCCTCCATATAGTAGAGTCCCCCTCTCTTAGTACCACGCCCAATGATCTCCTTCGTGAGAATATCCTGAAGGAAACAGAAAGATGGATAAATTAGCACAATACAATTCAAGTCTTTTGTAACTTGACTCACGGACAGCAGCTTATGAGATAGAGAGGGAACAAGTAGTGTATTTGAAAGAAAGAGGACTGGTGATAACATCATAGTTCCAGCCCCTGTTACCGAGGATAAACCACCATTTGCGTTGGAAATACTTGAGCGCCGAGGGGCTGAACATTCAGAAAAATCAGCAGCATCAAACGTCATATGATCGGTCGCTCCGGAATCAAGTATCCATGCATTAGAGGCATCATCATGATTAGAGCAAATTAGAACATTACCTTCACTGGTGTGGGAACTTGATTTCGGGATGAGGGAAAGATGTGGTTCGGCAGTAGCTACTGCAACTTTTCTCGAGTTGTTATCAGTTGTATCGCGACGCTTTCGAGTCTGAAATTCTGTCCACCAATCTAGATAGCCATGAAGTTTAAAACAGGTATCTCGAGTATGTTTGTTACCTCCACAATGAGAACACTTAGTGCCATCAGATGATTCTTTATGTTTGGTTTGAGAGAATATCTTGCTGCTCTGTAATTTGAGACCCTTAGATGCGAGAACTGCTCCAGATAATTCATTGGAGTTGTCTGTCATCACTGCCTGACGAAGTGCTTCCCTCCTAACATGTGCATATGCTTGCTCCACGGTTGGAAATGGTTTCATTTGTAAAACATCGCTTCCGATATTATCTAAGCGGTCATCAAGTCCATCCAAAAAACCATACACTCGTTCTTCTTGGACAAGTGTATTGTAGTGTTGGATATCAACTCGACATGTCATCGGATTTGGACGTCGGAAATCTATCTCACTCCAAAGTCCTTGGAGATCGTTATATTATTTTTCAAGAGAACCACCGGCTTGTTTAAGACGTGTCACCCGTCGCCTAAGGTCATACACCTGCGAGGTATCGCTACCATCAAAGTATGTGGTCGCAATTGCATCCCACACCAGCTTGGCAGTGGAGAATCAAATAAAGTTGCTGATTAGAGAAGAGTCCATTGAGTTGATTATCCATCCCTTAACAATCGCGTTGTTAGTCCGCCAACATCGAAAGGTAGGATCTGTTTGAGGGGGTTGGGGAAGATCTCCATTGATATATCCCAGTTTGTCTTTGCCGGAGATATACATCTCGACCACCTGGGACCAAAGGGGATAGTTGCTGACATCTAACTTGATGCCAATCGGTGCCACCGTATGGTCAGAACTAATCTGTGACGGGGCTGAAGCGCGGTTCAAAACTTCCGTCATTTTCGTCGTCAACTCAGCAAGAATAGAATCGAGGTAGCATCATCGGAGATTGAATCTGAGTCAGCCATGGAAGACGGATGGAAGGTGTTACCGTAGGTCAGGGTTAAGACCTGGCGGCTGATACCATGTTAAACTGATACGTAAATCTCATATTATTTTCTATTTTGTATATCTTACAGGAGAGGAATAGGTTATACTTATATACATAGAAAACCCTATTTCTAATTATGACCAAATCAGAATAATTAACAAATAATAACTCTATTCCTATTATAATTCCTAAAACCATGCTGACAGCTAATGCCAACATAGTATACTATTTATAATAAATCTAATATACTAAGCTAACTTAGGGTTCATTGCTTTAGGGATTTTCATGATGTGAATGGCTTATTAGATAATATAAAAGTGTATGTTCTAAATCTGAAAAAGATCAAGTAGTTGAGTCTCCAAAGAAAAAATAAATTCAAACCTCTTCATCTTATGCATGGAAATTCGTCAAGGAATAATCTCATGCGTATGTTATTTTGATCTGTGTGATGATACTAATAGATTGTTGAGTACGTAAATTAGGTGATCATTTAGCTGTTTGGTAGCTAATCTCTCAAGAATTTGGTAGCTGAATACATCAATAAAACACGTGAAAGAACAATATTTTACGGTTCACCCACAAAAGATGAAGGAATCGCCTATGAGGATCATTATTGTAGAACCATTATTAACAACGATATTACTCCTTCTTTTTCAAATTATAAGATGGTTGATGATTTTACACGAATTAAGAAATAAAATTATCATTTTATGAGAAAATGAAATGATATATGTGCTAATTTAAAAATTGGTCCCAATAATAAATTTGTAGGCATCAAAGATTGAACCATTGATCTTTATTTTAAATAAAAATGAAGGTTTTTACCACTACACTAACAAGTTTACATTACACATTAAATTAAACAAAATATATTGATATATTTATTTTAGATTTATGCTTTATAAAGAAATAATTTGAGGCCCCTATTTTTTGGAGGTCCGGGACGATGAACCATGTTGACCGGGCTCAAGACCGGCCCTGTATATGACTTTACAAAAATACTCTTTAATAATAATATTGAAAAATAAATTAAAAGAATTTAAAAAAGAAAGAGAAATAAATAATAGAAGATATATTAGAGAAAAAGTCATTAATATTGTAATGCGATTATAAATTGACTTATAATTAATGACAAATTTTTTGTGTCAAAGTGGCTTATAATTTGAGATGGAGGGAGTATCTATTATACTTTATGTAATTGCATCAATAGTTTAGCTATAAACACATTGTATTTTTTTAATTCTTATATCGAGAGTATGTGAGATTGAAAAATACTTAGGTAAAAAATAATGGTTGTTCTTGAGAATTTAAAATGTTATTTTTTAAAACTCATTTGTAATTTTTTGTAACAATTTTTGAAATTATAGTGAATCGAGAAGCTGCTCCCTCTTCTAGAATTGATCATTTTGTCCTACACATTAAATTTATTTGTGTAATTGAACTCTGAATAATTATTTTGAAGTGATTTTAATTATTTTATTAATTTCACATCAATTGGCATCCACTATGGAGGCAAATGAGTATTGTTTGCAAGTGAGGACCATGACTAAATAGGAGATCGAGAAATTTCTCGAAGACAATAATTTTGGGTTGTGGAAATTGAAGATGTAAGCAATATTAACTCAAGAGAAGTGTATTCAAGTTTTAAAGGGTGATGCATCGAATGTTGGATGCCTAGCAAAGATAGAGAAGACCAAGATGATGGATAATACCAGGAGTGACATTATCTTGTTTCCCGACGAGAAAGTTTTATGGGAAGTCGCCAGGAAGAAAACTGCAACTTTGATGTGAGAAAAATTTGAATCATTATATATGACCAAGTATTTGGATCGAAGGTTGTGTCTAAAATAACAACTCTACTTATTCTGGAAGATGGAGAACAAATCTATAGTGAAATAATTCACACAATTTCACAAGGTTATTGATGATCTTGAGAATATTGAAGTGAATATTAAAGACGAGGGCAGTGATCTACTCTTGTTGAACTCATTATCCAAATCCTTTGAGCACTTTAAGGATGTCATTATTTATGGTAAGGAAGATATTATTACTTTGAATGAAATCCATATGACTGTCAGATCCAAATAAGTTTGAAAGGTGAAATATTTGAAGATTCATGATAGTTATGAAAAGAGTAGTGCCTCAAGAGGAGAAAGTGAGCTAGAGAGATGTCTAAATCAAATAGGTCTGACAATTTAAATGTAAAATATTTTAATTGTCATAAAATTGATCACTTTACGAGGGATTGTCCTAGGAGAAAGGACAATGACGATTCTGTTCCGGGCGTAGTTACCTTAAATGAGAATAGCTATGAGAGTGGTGGTGTACTAGTGGTGTCGAGTTTGGAGACTAAAAAAGGTTGGGTCATGGATTCAAATTTCTCTTACCACATGAGTCCAACAAATAATACTTTGAAAGTTCGAAACGAGAGCATGGTACGATAGTATTTCTTAGTGACGATAAGGCTTGCAAGGTTCATAGTATTGGTACGATCAGATTTAAAATATTTGATGATCGTAAGTTTCTTCTTTTCAATGTGAGATATGTTCCAGAACTTAGACGAAACTTATTATCCACAACATGGTTGATAATCTAGACTATTGCACTATAGTTGAATATATATATATATATATATATATATATATATATATATATATATATATATATATATATATATATATATATATATATATATATATATATATATATTCCTTATAAATGTTATTTTTATTTGTCATGTCAAAAGTGATCCTACTTAAAAAAAAACTTCAATAAGTAAAATCAATAAATAAACCAATAGTTACTTTGAAAAATTGCATAAAACTGTTTTTCTAACAAAGATAAAAATAAAAATAAATTTAACTAAGCTATAATTGAATAATTATTGGTTTTTACAAAACTATAGGTTTTTTCATATAAGTTTTGTTTTTTGTTTTTTTGTAAAAAATATAATAACCCTATATAAAATAATCAGTTTTGATCATATAAGTTAAATTGTGCTAAATAAAAAATATAATAACCATAAATATTCTATTGATTCTTAATATAAAAAGTATTTAATTCTTAAATTTATTGAAGAAATAACGTATTTGGATGATATGCAATCCAAATACATTAAAGATTATTAATCAATATCTTTAATTATTTAATTTTTTTATTTCTTTGGAATTATTTTGATTCTTACTATATTTAATGATTTCTTTTTCTAAAAATCTCCTGTAAATATTTGTTTCTTGTTTAAAAATTATTGTAACTTTTACATATTCACTTTTTTCAAAAAATCTCCTATAAATATTTCTTTCTTCATGTGATCAAAATATTCACTTTTAAATAGAAAGATTAGTTAAAGCCTAATGTCTCCTCTAACCAAAAAAATTCTATTGTTATGTATGTTGGCAGTTCTATCAATGAACAATATTCTAGGAAGAGTGCATGTGAAAATTTCAAACTCTTTAACAAATAATCATGATTTAACTCTTCATTGTAAATCTAAAGCTGATGATTTGGGTGTGCATGTTCTTCATCCTAATGAAAATTATAGTTTTCAGTTCAAACGTAAATTTTTTGGAGGAACATTATTCTATTGTTCATTTTAATGGAATAATGAAATTTTTTGGTTTGATATATACAAACAAACAAGAGATGTTCAGGCAGGTGATGATTTCAATGGTCTATAAAAGAATCCGGACCATGTGTGACTATTGTATACTCACCTAATCCTTTTTGTCATCCTTGGAATCCGAAATTATTAATGTAAAACATGCTTTATATCATAATAAATGTTGTATTTGGAGGATCTGATGAGAACTCAATATTGTATGCAACAATATTTATATATTTTGTGTGATCTCCCCGTATATATATATATATATATATATATATATATATATATATATATATATATATATATATATATATATATATATATATATATATATATATATATATATATATTGTTCGACAACCCGAACACATTTGGGCAGGTGATCCACCTCCTATGGTGCTGCGCTCGATTCGACCCGGTGACATCGTCGTGGTGCTCCTCGCGAGCGTCTCTGCCCTTATATGCTCGACTTGTGTTGATCCGTACTCCGCTAACAACTATTTCCTCGAATGCCCGTCATGCGCTAAGTCCTCGACATAACGGTAAGTAACGGTCGTATTTATCCGATTTTGACCTAGTCAGCCCGGATGGCTATATTTGTGGACCCGTATAGTTCGGCCCAAATGTAGTGACCAATATGAATCCTCCTATGTCATTATATAAACCATCATGTCTTTGGGGACAAGGTATCTGTTATACCCCAAAATTTGCCCTCCTTTCTCTCAAGACAATCCATGGCTTTATATTCAAGAAATCCACAAGGGTTGATCAGACAGACCCTCTTTTAAGCAATTAATCCAAACTAGGGTTTGCTCCTCTCAAGCTAAGTTGGATTTCCAAGGATTCAAGTGGTCACCATATCCCATCATATGCATCAAGGGATCATCACATCAAGTTCCAAGCCTTACAAGTCAAGATTGCTCATCCAATTGCTCAGATAGTTGAAAATCAATGGACAAAAAGTCAACTGTGGTCAACATACAGTCAAGCTTCATAATTTTTGGTCAACAAAAATATTTTGAAGTACTATTCATCATTTGATCAAGGTTTGACCATGATTCAGCAAGAAAAATCAAGTTTTGATCAAAAGTCAAAGTTTCTAAACTAGGGCTTTTCAGACAAAAGTCAACAGAACTTTGACCAAACATAACTTTCACATACTTTATCAGAAATTTTTACACCAAAGCTCATTTTGAAGAGAATTCAATTCTCTACAACTTTATGTCTCATAAGCTTGGACTGGAAATGCTCCTTTTGGATTTATAGGTCAAAACATTACAAGTCCTCTTAAAAAGTCAACAAAAAGTCATCTGCTTGCAAAGAAGTGTTCATGAGCATGGAAAATCCAATGAAGATGAAACCAAAAGGGTTGCTTAGAAGACATCTTGAGCTTTCTAAAAAGTCCAAGAACACTCAAAAATGTGGAAAATTGAGCAAGATACAAATTGTGCAAGTTGAGCATTTTTGAGGAGGTGCATGAAGAAAAATACTTAGCAAAAGCAAATATTTTTCAAATGGGGCCTAAGATTTTATGATTCAAACTTATTCCTAACATTGTCAAGAGCCTCTAAGCCCAGCTACACTCCCTCCTTCCTTTTATTTTATTTATTTTTGAATTAAACCATTAAAATTCAATTTTAATTAAAATAAAATATTAAGACAAGGTACAAGGCATATGGGCTTGATATCCAAGTTCCTTGAGGTCCAAGATTGGCAATGCAAGCTGGAAATCTCGTGCAAGAGAGTTTAAGGAAGATCGAGCAAGGAAAAGAAAGATTTGATTAAAAAATTCCAATCAAATATCTTTCATTCAATGCAATATATTTTACCAAGTTTGTTGACCTAATCTATTGTCCTATATATACTTAACATCCTCACAAGACACAAGAACGAATTTGCAGCCTCTTACACAAATTGCTAGCCTCTCACAAACCCTAGAAATTTCTCAAATTTTTCTCAAAAACTTGCAAAATCGTGTTTTAATTTCCAGGCAGTTTCAAGCTATTCTAGCCATCCATTCGGGTTCCTGAAGTTCCTAGGGATCGATTCACATCATTACACGATCCCAGAACACTCAAGATCAAGCCACCCACGCTACTCCGATTTGGTAAATGTCTCAAAATCGTTTCTCTCAATCCATGCATTACTAACTATTTTTGTGTGTTTTTATGATCTCAGGATGTTGTTTAGAACAGGTATAACGTGTTACATGTGAGCTTTAGGGCTTAAATCCCATGATGCCATTGTTAGGGCATAAGAGCTTTGAGTTTCGAACCCACTGATACAAGGGCTTTCAGGCTATAAAAACACCACCATTGGATTCCTAGGGTTCGTATTAGGGGGGTAGGGTCTTTTATTTGCATTTATCTTGATTATTTTGCAGGATCTAAATTCCAGATGGCCGGAGAAGATGACCGGAGCCTTGCTCTGGCACTTCTGGTTCAGGAGCCAACAACACATACATATTCATGAGTCCAACAGTATGAATGGATGTATCACTGCCCCAATGGTTCACCTTGCGCACACTATGTCACTCTCTATCTCTCAGGTCGTGGGTTCAAATCCCACCTTTTGCTATTTATTTTCATTGTCTTTTTTACAGGTTTCAGAGTCTCCAGAAGGAAAGCAACTAGAAGCTCCAGCTTCCGGGTCTCCCCAGCGCCAGAATCCTCCAAAAGCTCCAGCTTCTGGATGGCCCCAGATGAGAAGTCCCCAGAAGCTCCAACTTTTGGACATCCCAGATCCAGAATCCCTAGAAGCTCCAGCTTCTGGATCCTTTCCAGCGGCTGACACCCCAGAAGCTCCAGCTTCTGGATCTTTCAAGCATCAAAACCTCCAAAAGCTCTAACTTCTGGACGCCTCCAGCATCAGAATCTCCAAAAGCTCCAGCTTTTGGACGCCTCCAGCAGCAGAACCTCCAGAAGCTCCAGCTTCTGGACCCTTTCAGAGACAGAAGGTCTAGCTTCTGGACACGCTCAACAGGATTTCCACCAGAAACTCCAATTTCTGGATGCCCACAGCGTTCCACTCTCATAAGGCCCAACTTCTGAGGCCGCTTCTGCCAGAAGCTCTCTTTTACTTTTTTTCTTTGATTTTTATTTATTTTATGCTTTCCATCTTAATTAATTAATTAAATTAGTAATTAGGTTAATTAATTAGGGTAATTAGATAATTTCACAAATAACTTTTTTTCCATGCTTTTTAATTAACTTAATTAGTCTAATTTAGGTTAATATTCATTAATTCTTTTTTTTCTTAATTAAATTAAAATCAATTAGAATTAGGTTTTTCTCACATGAACTCTAAATTTCAAAACACCAAAAATATTAGGACATAGTTTCTTTTATGCTATTTATTTTTCTTACATTTTAAATTCTAGAAAGGATGTATAGGTTGCAAGTTTTTATCATGTAATAGCGTAGGATTTTATTTTCCGCCTTTACTTTCTGCACCTCCTATTATGTATCTGCCCCAACGCCATGTAATAACGTATGACCTTTACATTTCCGCAATTTACTTTTTGCACTTATTAACTGCTAGTAATTAGGCGTGTATGGCAAGATAAAAACCAATTTAGATCACTAATCACAAGATAAATATCTAAAAATAACACACTCTTCACACATGCACCCCCTTTAGGGTATCCTCTCTCGTTGCCTAACGAAACAATGGTCATGTCCCTCGAACGTGGGGGGTACCTTAGCACGGTTTCCTACAATACATCATCATAGTCCCTTCGACTTACAAGATCATAGTCCCCCCATGTTGCCTACTAATACATGATCTCTTCCCTCGGTTGTTGTCTACGAAAAGAGATGATCGTCCCTACGAATGTGCTAGGATATCCCTACAAGTTGCCTGCTATGACCATCCGATGTCCCTTCAAAATGTCCCTTTTACATCCAAAGAATAAGGTTAATTTTATACCCCAAAATTTGCCCCCTACTTCTCAAGACAATTCAAACCTCAATTCTCAAAAGGGTTGATCAGACAAACCCTCTCCTAAGCAGTCAATCCAAGCTAGGGTTTTGCTCCTCTCAAGTCAAGATGGATTTCCAATACTTCAAGTGGTCATCATACCTCATCCTATGTTCCAAGGGATCACTATGTCAAGTTTCAAGTCTCACAAGTCAAATTTGCTCATCCAATTGCTCAGATAGTTGAAAATCAACTATATTGGACCAAAGTCAACTATGGTCAACATACAGTCAAACTTCATAATTTTTGGTCAACATCAATATTTTGAAGTCATATTCATCATTTGATAAAGAGTTGATCATGATTCATTAAGAAAAGTCAAAGTTTCAAAATTAGGGCTTCTCTAGACAAAAGTCAACAGAACTTTGAATAAGCATAACTTTCACATACTTCATCAGAAATTTCTCCACCAAAGCTCATTTTGAAGAGAATTCAATTCTCTACAACTTCATGTCTCACAAGCTTGGGCAGGAAATGCTTCATTTGAGAGTTATGGATCAAAACATTATAGGTCCTTCTAGAAAAGTCAACAAAAGTCATCTTTTTGCAAAGAAGTGTCCATGAGCATGGAAACTCCAATGAAGATGAAACCAAAAAGGCTGTTTATAAGACATCTTTAGCTTTCTAAAAAGTCCAAGAACACTCAAAAATGTTATTGAGCAAGATACAAATTGTGCAAGTTGAGCATTTTTGAGGAGGTGCATGAAGAGAAATACCTAGCAAAAGCCAAAAAATTTCAAATGGCCCTAAGATTTTATGTTTTTAACTTGATCATAAGATTATCCATGACTACTATGTTGCATGCCACGCCTCTCACCCTTTTATTTATTTATTTTTTGAATTTAATAGCTTAAATTCAAATTTAATTAAATAAAATGCAAAAATAAAAGATAAGGCAAGTTGGGCTAGATATTTGCATGGCTTGGGGTCCAAGATAGCTCATTACAAGCTGTCAATTTCGTGCAAGAAGATTGAAGAAGAGATTGAGCAAATTTGGAAAGATTTTGTGCAAATTTCAAATAAAATATTCTCCATTTAAGGAGAACATTTTCTCTTAATGCCTTGACCTAATTCCACTCTCCTATATATACCTAGCACTCTTACAAGACAACAGACTTTTGGAACAACTCTTACACGGATTGCCAACCTAACACAAACCCTAAAATATTCTCAAAATTTTCTCAAAGTTGGCAAACTCGTGTTCTACTTTCCAACCACTTTCAATCACTTTTAAGCATTCCATTGTGATCCTGAGGTAAGGCTGAGTAAGTATGCATCATTATACATGATCATAACACGTTGAAACATGCCATATGAACTGCTCCGATTTGCATTTCTCTTTGAATTTGTGTTTTACATTTCAACGTGTTTTGCTTGCAACTAATGTTTCTAATATATTTATAGCATGATATAGAACAAATATGGGCAATCGTTTGAAGTTTTCCATGGCTTAATCGCTAGTTGCCATTGTTAGGGCACGAACTGGAAGAGCTTTGTATTTGTAGTTCTAGGTCGATTCAGAACGATTTAACACCACCAATCGATTCCTATCCCTTGAATTAGGGGGATAGGGTACCCTTGTTGCATTCATATTGCTTATTTTGCAGGTTGATGATTAAACACAATCAGAGAAGATGACCGGAGCTTTGCTCCGACGCTTCTGACTCAGAGGCCAATAACACATACATATTTATGAGTCCAACAGTATGAATGGATGTATCATCGTCCTAGCGGTTCACCTTGTGCGCACTATGTCATTCTCTCTATCAGGTCGTGGGTTCAAACTCCACCATTTTCCTTTTGTTTTCACTATTTATTTTGCAGGATTTCAGATCTCCAGAAAGAACGCCTCCAGAAGCTCCAACTTCTGGGCATCCCCAGCACCAGAAGCTCCAACTTCTAGGCTTCACCAAAGCACCAGAAGCTCCAGCTGCTGAGTCTCCCAGCGCCAGAGTCCTCCAGAAGCTCCAGCTTCTGGATGGCCCCAAATGAGAAGTCCCAAGCTCCACTGACGCCCCGATCCGTAGTCTCTAGCTCCACCTGGACCTTTCCAAAGACTGTAACCCCAAGCTCCAACTTGGGCGCCCAAGATCAATCCCAGGCTACAACGGTGCCTCCAAGAACGGAACCTTGAAGCTCCGGATAGCTTCAAGTTCCTTTCTGCTTTGTTTGTGTTTTTCCATATTTTTGCTTATTTTCTTTTTTTTGAAGTAATTAATTAATTTAATTAGTAATTAGGTCAATTAATTAGAGTAATTAGATAATTTCACAAAATATTTTCTTTTAACTAATTTAATTAATTTAGGTTAGTATTTGTTCTTACAAGAAAAACTATATATAAGATCTTAAGGGATTCGGAGGCTCATACAAGGATGTATGGCCTCCAAGCTATGGGTCTAGCTTACCCGCAGTTGGGAGCCCTTAGAGATAAAGTATTTGACCCCTCTTGAGCGTGCGGCTAAGAGAGGTAATGAGAGAATGATCCATTTCCCATGGCCCTAAGGCCTCTTTTTATAGCATAGCCATCACTAATGATCATAATGATGTAATCATTAATACTTGAAACCGCTACTTAATGATTCGTAACGTTCGTAACCGACCCATAAATAGCGTAACGGAGACCAATCCGACCCTCCTAGCCCGGATAGACGTCCGGGTCATATCCCGGGGCTGACCCGGTCTCCTATCCCAATTCCGGGAACTATGCCGGATAAGCGTCTCATATCTCATCCGAGATTCATCCGGATGCTCGCTAATCCTCCGCCTTATATCTCGGTTGGGAAATTTATGTATGAACATAAGCCCCCCGAGCATATGGTTTCTAGACCCTGAAGCCTTATGCTCGAAATAGAAACATAAACTTTGACCCAGGCCAGACCTCCAATACTAACTTGTGCTTTAGAGTGAATTTGCACACTGTGGTTTACCATTCTTCGCTTTTGAGGTTTTTTAAATGTAATGCACGTCGCTGGAATCGATACTCCAGCGTAACGCTCGTTTTTAGCCCAGGCCGGATCCCAGGACGCATGGCCGGGATAAAAAATTCCTTTTGACCTCACATCTCGGCTCGGAGCAGTAAGATATATAGACTAGCCCCCGAGTATCTTGAGTCAAGGCTTCGGTGAAAATGTTTTGACGGAATCCAACTAAGGTCCTTCGCCTTACATGCCTGGTATAGACAGATCTTTTAAGGTTGTTCGTGAACGATTTTATGTTATGCTACTAGCCCCCAAGCCATAGGGCGTAGCAAACAACTACCCTGATGGCTTGGACGAGTACGTAACAATTTGTTCACAACGCCAATGTATTCCTATCCTTGTCGCTGAATCGATACTCCAGTTTAACCCAAGCATAACGCTCGTTCTTAGTCCGAGCTGGGCTCAGAACTTTGTCGGGCTATTGGTAGCAAGACTTAGCTTAACTAGACCAGCCCCCGAGTCACATGAGGTATCAAGCAGACTATGCTGGCTATTTCCAAGCATATAACAACTGTTCATGACACTACTTCAGTTTTTTACCGCTTTAACGCGTTAGATACAGAACCCCCAAGCGGGTTGGTTGAATTTAGAGGTTCAAACGCCACTAAGTTGATCCGGGATAAGTCCAGAGCTCCGTGACTCACCTGAAGTTGGAGGTATCACTACCGCTAAGAGTTGATCCGAGACGGAATCAGAGCTCTTGGTAGCTCACCTGAGGTTTCAACGCCACTAAGAGTTGACCCGAGACGGAATCATAATCCAGGCGAGGTTTGACCAGGGGGTTCAGATCCTCTGCCGAGGTTGACCAAGGGGTATTCCGCATAGGAACAGAGCCTTTCCGTGACTGAAAGACGATCATAGACCGAGCTTTAGCAGTACGTCGCCAATGGGTTCAGAGCCTCAAGCGAGGTTGACCAAGGGGTTCAGAGCCTCTATAGGGATGATCCGAGACGGATTTTCAGAGCCCAATCGAGGTTGACCGGAGGGTTCAGAGCCTCTATAGGGATGATCCGAGACGGATTTTCAGAGCCCAACCGAGGTTGACCGGAGGGTTCAGAGCCTCTATAGGGATGATCCGAGACGGATTTTCAGAGCCCAATCGAGGTTGACCGGAGGGTTCAGAGCCTCTATAGGGATGATCCGAGACGGATTTTCAGAGCCCAATCGAGGTTGACCGGAGGGTTCAGAGCCTCTATAGGGATGATCCGAGACGGATTTTCAGAGCCCAACCGAGGTTGACCGGAGGGTTCAGAGCCTCTATAGGGATGATCCGAGACGGATTTTCAGAGCCCAACCGAGGTTGACCAAGGAGTATTCCGCATAGGAACAGAGCCTTTCCGTGACTGAAAGACGATCATAGACCGAGCTTAGCAGTACGTCGCCTAGCCTTTGATTCCCGCCATATCCGAGTCTTGAGGTGCGGAGCACTTTTATCCGTTACATCCTATTTAGTCTTTTACAAACTATATTTAATTTCCCAGATGCCTCTTCGCCCACATAGGAGAGTAAGACGACACCCTTACACAATGGTATTTTAAATATTGTAATCTTTTTACAAAATTTCAACAACCCAATCTACCCGGCTTTTCGCTGTCTTCTCTTCTACCATTCTTGATTGGGATGGTTATATGAGCCCCCCAAGCGCTTAGTCTTTATTGAAAAGAGATGAAGTGCTTGATACCAAGCCATCCTTATCAAGGAGGACTCAGTTTTGTCGTTTTGCTCCTCGAGTACTTACGCTAGGTACCTTCCTTATACTAATAAAGTTAGGATGCCTCCAACCCACGCAGGGGAAAGGAGCGACATCTATTGCTGAAATGACTTATTTATAACCGGCATAGACAATAACTCATTTCTACACAATGAACAATTTTCGAAATAAGATAAATTGCTTTTAACCAAGTGTCATCCTGATTAATGAGGATTGCGTGTCTCGGAGATTGTCGGTTTTTGCGATTTTATCCTTTAAATATGTTGATAAATATGAAAACCACAACGGAAACTCTATCCCCGTAAATATAACACACTGGCTTTTGGCTTTTGATCCTGCAGTTCAAGAAATAATTAGTGGGATATCATATGCTAGCTACCATTTGTGCCTAGAAATCACCTATAACTTTAAAATTGTTGTCCATTTGAATTTTTGACAATTTTAATACTACGCTCAATAACAAACCAAGATATAAGGGAATGACTTAGCTTTGCTGTTGGCAATGTTCCGAGAACATAACCTAAGAAGTACTGACAACGTTCCTCCCTTCACACTTATTTCCTTTGACATCGACACCTTGTGTCATCACGGAAAATCGTGTGAATTTCACCAGGTATTGCTGGAAGTCACAAGTTGTCCCTGCGCTTAATCCAGCTAAGGCAATGACGCCACTGTAACCATGTTTACTCGGGAAAAAACTCATTGTGCTTTGCTTCTTGTCCAGATATTTGTTCATATCAAGTATACATGGCTTGAATAAGCTCATTAAAGACCTTAATCACGCCATGCTTCATCTTACGCCTTCTTGAACTTTTATCATCCAATTCAATTTTCAAGGCCCTCCTAAGAAACCCGCTATTCTTCATTAAACACTATGAAATAGAAGCCATTTAAGCAATTATCACTCTGAGACGTTATAAACAAGAGTTGACCGTGGCCACTAATATGACATTTAAAATTCTTATTTTTTAATAACGATGCACACAGTGTGATCCGGTTAGCAATCCTTATCTCATAAAATCACATGGGACTTTATAACTGATATTATCTCTGGGAGAATATTTGGATAAGAATGTTGATGAATTGTCGCTCCATGAGCAGCAGGCCAAGTCTTTCAATTGAAAAGCAGCCTTGTTTATCATCATGCAAAGAAGGATTATCTCCATGCGGACAACAATGTTAGCTTTTGGTGGTTGTGCTTACTCGGACCGTCAAGTTATGATCAAATATACAGAGGACGGTGCTGCCCCGGTCTGATTCGTCACTCATCAACCGTGCCGAGACCTTTGCTCGTCACACAACAATTGAGGCCTGCACAGCACTTATCAGCATATTATTTCAGGGCATTTCTGTACCATTCATCCATGTATATAGCATTACTATCAACATTTTCTGTCTGAGAAATTAATAATTTGAAAATAGTAAGTAAAGTTAATAATAATTGTTTATCCTCTTAATGGCTCATTTCAGAACGGAAAACATGTTTTTCAGAATAACCTATAGCCATTCAATGGCCATGGATCTTAATAACAAATGCAAAACGGCTTTAACGACTTTTGATAATAATGAGTATTCCCGCACTTATAACGTAATTAACGTAAGGTTTAAAAACAAACTTATCTTTCTGCGTTGTTGTAGCAGATGACATCCTCTTGATATAACCATTCAAGGCCATTTGACTTTTACCTTGCCGGAGTGTAATACCGAGTGACTTTCATTGATCTATAGCGAAGCAGTTCCATAACAAATCTCGTTGCGTAACTTTCGCAGCAGGAAATCATAACGGTTTGTTGCGGGACGTTCATGATAGTTGGACATTCATCATAATTGTGCAGGATGTCGGCACTAATTATCAACAGATGGATCTTTCATCAGAAATCAACACCATCTTGCGACTCATGAGCTATAGCTGGCAGAAATCGAACATGATGATGGTTACAAAACAAAGATATAAAGGGTCAGTTGTACTAATATTAAACAACCTTCCCACGGACGCTTTTAAAATAGGGTGACAATAATTGCAATACTATCAAGAATCGCTATAGTGTTCATCATGACAACATAAACACAGGCCAAACTTAGTCTATTTGAATACAGACTCAAATAAACGTAATTGGTCGACAGATATAGATAGTCTCAATCCTCTGCAGATGATTGAATCTTTAAAAGGATTACAATAAAAATGAGTAACTTATCGAGTTTTAGTATAGTGTCTGAGTTTGTCTAATAAACTTCCGCTTGTTCTCTTCAAATGGGATGTCTTCATAAGCTCTTAGCCCCGAGATTAACATCAAAAGCAATTTCCATGGCCGGTCTCTTATCGGGTCTCGATTCGCAATGGTTTTGAGTGATAGATGCCGACCGAAACTACCCGCTGCGACCCAGATCGAGTTTCATACCGTATTGATAAGATTCCAACACCGCATTTTATTGAGAATCCGTGAACAAGCTCCATCGAATCCTCGACTTCATATCTCCTCGGTTTACTCAAAGATTTCCTACTGCCTTCACTGCATGCGTATATTTTGGCAATAGCATTATGGACATCTATACAAGTTATCTTTGCTGTTAGTGATTACAATAAGTGAGCATTATGAGCAAAATATTAGGTTCTATCCAGCAACTATACATTAAGCGTCATATTGCTATATTATCAAAACTGATTGCTAATATTAATTAGACATTTATATCACAGTAATGAATACTGCGACATTATATCTTCGTAACAGCCTGGCAAATTTCAATTTCTTTTTCTGTGGTTCTCATGCACATTAGGAATAAGTGAAGACCAATAATATGTATAACATTTATTGACCATAACGATGAAACGAATAGAAATTACGAAGAGTTTACTTATCTTTTAATAACGGTGCCCACGACGTAGTCTGACTAGTGATGTGGTGGCGATCCAAATCGAGTGTCACTAATGCCTTTATTGGGTGCATAACTAACCGCTTAACAGCTCCTGAACGATTTTATAACAAATGACCAAGACCGAAACCACGTCGGGCGCATGCCACGCAAAGGATCGATTGGGAATCTGGGTTGATGTAGCATACCAACACTAATATCACCTTTAACTGTGATGTCAGAGTCACCGATCCGCCAATATTGCCCCGTTATCTTCGACCAGGATGTCTTCATTGGGTGCTAAAGTTTGCCGATGACCGTACTCAGCCTCTCAACCAGAAATCATCAGGTGAGTCGTGACTTGATCGGCTCCGACATGCAAATCCTTCTTGCCGCGCGTTACGGCTTTACCCGGCCATGGGTCTCATCGTCATCGTAAGATGATGACCCCAGATCCCTCCGGAAATTTGAGATTGGAACCGTCATTTTCCCCAGTCCAAACTTGGTGACTATTCCGGACATGGACTTATCTATCGTAGCCGACCAGGATCTTCCGAGCTTGATTGCGGCCTCCATGGGCTGTTAACTATCACCACCACATCAGAGTATTAAGTTAGCCTCCTATGGCCATGCTATGAAGGTGGCCGGGTTGGAAACAACACTTTAACGGGTAGTAGACACACTAGACGCACGTTTTAACATTGTACACTGAAGTAATGCTATGGACATGTACTATATGTGCTACATCGTACCATATGTCCTATGGACTTTAGTGAACTATTGATGAATAAAACGTCGGTTTGATATCATCGAACAGTATGAGGGTTAACGCCAGGATGCGTTTCTAGGCCTAAGGACATTGCCTTCAAAGGACTATGGTGAGAACAGAGATTCAACGTGAATCACCGGGGGAATGGTGATTGTCCGGAAACAATTTGTGTGGCCCAGGGAAGTTTTACCGGGGCCCCACGGTGGGCGCCAATGTTCTTACAAGAAAAACTATATATAAGATCTTAAGGGATTCGGAGGCTCATACAAGGATGTATGGCCTCCAAGCTATGGGTCTAGCTTACCCCGCAGTTGGGAGCCCTTAGAGATAAAGTATTTGACCCCTCTTGAGCGTGCGGCTAAGAGAGGTAATGAGAGAATGATCCATTTCCCATGGCCCTAAGGCCTCTTTTTATAGCATAGCCATCACTAATGATCATAATGATGTAACCGTCCACTTAATACTTGAAACCGCTACTTAATGATTCGTAACGTTCGTAACCGACCCATAAATAGCGTAACGGAGACCAATCCGACCCTCCTAGCCCGGATAGACGCCGTCGGGTCCTATCCCAATTCCGGGAACTATGCCGGATAAGCGTCTCATATCTCATCCGAGATTCATCCCGGATGCCTGCTAATCCCCCTCCGGCCTTATATCTCAGTTGGGAAATTTAATTAGTAATTAGGTCAATTAATTAGAGTAATTAGATAATTTCACAAAATATTTTCTTTTAACTAATTTAATTAATTTAGGTTAGTATTCACTAATGTTTTCTTAATTAATTAAAATCAACTAGAACTAGGTTGTTTTTCACATAAACTCTAATTTTCAAAAATACCAAAAATATTAGGACTAGTTTTCTCTTCTGCTATTAATTTTTTTCTTGCATTTTAAATTCTAGAAAGGATGTATAGGTTGCAAGTTTTTATCATGTAATAGTGAAGGATTTTACTTTCCGCACTTTACTTTCCGCACCTCCTATTATGTATCTGCCCCAAAGCCATGTAATAGCGTATGACCCTTTATTTTTCCGCAATTTACTTTCTACACCTATTAAACTGCTAGTAACTAGGCGTGTATGGGAAGATAAAACCAACATAGATCACTTATCGCAAGATGAATATATGAAAATAATACACTCTTCTCACACATGCACCCCTAGGGTATTCTCTCTCGTTGCCTTATGAAGATGGTCAAGTCCCTCGAACGTAGGGGTATCTTAGTACGATTGCCTACGAAATATCATCACAGTCCCTTTGACTTAAAAGATCATAGTCCCTAATTGTTGCCTAAACGAATACATGATCTAGTCCCTCGGTTGTTGCCTACGAAAACGTGATGGTCGTCCCTACGAATGTGCTAGGATATCCCTACAAGTTGCCTTCTATGACCATCTGATGTCCCTTCACATCCAACGAATAAGGTTACCTACCAACTAATGGTATGAATAGCCTTATTCTAAAGGAAATCAAAATAACACGGAAACGACCATTCTGAGTAGGTAATAAGTCTCTTTTGCTTGCTCAATTAAAACATTCTTTTTACACCTCACACTATTTTCAAAAATCTTTTCAAAACACTTTGTATACATTCCAGCGTGAATCATTACAAAGTCCTTTCCAAAAACAAAAACATTTCCAAACACTTCGTATACATTCCAGCGTGAATCATTACAAAGTCAAAGCAAAATGCTTTTTTTTCAAAAATCTTTTCAATCACACACACACACAAAAAAAAAAAACAATTAGAGTGAGGTAAAGCTATTAAGAGCCCATAGATAACTACGGATGGAAAGCGTGCTAACACCTTCCCTTTTCATAACCAACTCCCTTACTAAGAATCTAACGAAGGTCTTTTCCTGTTCTTTTCACCTTCCCTTAATTGGATAAAAGAAAAGTCGGTGGCAACTCTTGCTATCCGCAACATTTGCGATAAAACGCAAAACAAACAAGTCAGTTCTCCCACCGTGTTATAGTTACCTATCAACCTATGATATGGATAACCTTATTTTAAAGGAAAGCAAAATAACACGGAAACGACTGTTCTGAGTGGGTAAAAATAAGTCTCTTTTGCTTGCTCAATGAAAACACTTTTCGCACCTCACACTTTCAAAAATCTTCTTTTCAAAACACTTTGTATACATTCCAGCGTGAATCATTACAAAGTCCTTTTCCAAAACAAAACATTTCCAAACACTTCGTATACATTCCAGCGTGAATCATTACGAAGTCAAAGCGAAATGTCTTTTCAAAAATCTTTTCAAATACACACACAAAAAAGCAATTTTTAAAGTGAGCTAAAGCAATTAAGAGCCCGTAGATAACTACGGATGGAAAGGGTGCTAATACCTTCCCTTTTCATAACTACCTCCCTTACTCAGAATCTAACAAAGGTTTGTTCCTGTTCTTTTCGCCTTCCCTTAATTGGATAAAAGAAAAGTTGGTGGCGACTCTTGATATCTGCAACATTTGCAATCAAACGCAAAACAAACAAGTCAGTTCCCCCACCGTGTTACAGTATCACTTTCTCACACTCTAAAAACTCAAACATTTCTTACCTTCTCATTCGATCACTTGCTTACTTTAGCATCGGAGTGCCTTGCAGGTAGACCACCCCCTTTTCTCGCCAACTTGCTTGGAAGATCATCAAAAGCTCGGTTATCTCCAATTCTAATGAACAGTCCAGATCAGTGGCGCCGTCTGTGGGAATCTTTCTTTCCCATCTTCTTAAAAAACATATCCGAAGATCAAAGATAAACCTAAACATCACGAGACGGACGAGTCCAACGATCTTCCTCTTTCCAACCGTCATATCCTCTCGCCGGTCAAGAAAGGAGATAGGGTTCTTCCCTCTCCTCATCACGAGGATACCAACAGGGATGGCAGGACCGCTTCCCTGAATCCCGAAGGTGCAGCCGATCAAGACTTCTTCTTGGACAATCCAAAATCCAAGAACAAAGCCACCAACCCCATCATCCTTCAACCTTCGGCACCATTGTCGATCAACACAGATCCAACATTAGTTGCTATTTTGTCATCCCTCAATCAGACCAACAATCTCCTCCTTTAGCAGGGCCAGCGCATCGAGACTATGGAAAGAAACTGTCCCTTGTCTCCAACTCAGAGACCTGGGGCTGTTACTTCTTGAAGCCCCTCGCCGAGGAAGTTAGCCCGAAAGGAAGATCACTACGATCTCCAGATTCTGAAAAAGAGGGAGCATACCCCTCCCCATATGAATCAGAGGTCGCCATCTCACAAAAGGACAAAGAACGAGTCCCATCGCCCACGCGATCGTTCTCCGTCGCCAAATTCAAGGGAGGAAAGAAAATCCTCCCCTACCACAAGAGACACAACCGATCCATCTCCTCGTCTCCTAACCAGAGTGATGAAGATGAGCATCACAGTTCGTTTTGTCGGGCCATCATGGATATTCCTATCCCATTAGGGCTGAAAAAGCCCCCTCGTTTAGGCCAGCACGACGATACCACCGATCCCAACGAGCATATCGAAAACATCTATGCTCTGCTCAACTATAGAGGAGTCCGTGGGGCTATCAAATGCCGCCTGTTCCCCACGACCTTAAGAAAAGGAGCCATGACATGGTTCAAGAGCCTGCCCGATGGGTCCGTTACCTTCTAGAAACACCTGGGGAGGCTGTTCTTCAGACATTTCACCGGCTCTCGGTGCCACCCTAAATCAGAAGCATCCCTG
Source organism: Vicia sativa (assembly GCA_021764765.1). Classification (NCBI taxonomy): domain Eukaryota; kingdom Viridiplantae; phylum Streptophyta; class Magnoliopsida; order Fabales; family Fabaceae; genus Vicia; species Vicia sativa. The sequence goes on along the minus strand of CM038795.1, from coordinate 139,521,594 downwards.
GAAGCCATCATCTAGGGGAAAGATGAATACCTTCGAGCGTATATCGAGAGATTCAATAAAGGGGCCGTCCAAGTTTCAACCACGGACGACATGAAAAAATACCTCTTCGAAAGAGGACTACACCCTCGTAGCGACTTCGCGAAGGCGGTAGGCATCGAGACACCTCCCACTTTGGATGCTTTCCTTTTGGAGACCCAGGCCTACATCCAATACGAGGAGAAAGAAGCCGCGAACTCTTCTCGTGACACCGACATCGGGAGAACGTCAAGAGCTCCACGAATGAAGAACCCTCGACATCCCGTCGAGGAGGGGAGCGAAGGCGGGAAGACAAACCTCGCGACTCCAAAGACAGTAAGGGGACGGTAGGTCGATTCAGTGATTATACCCCCCTCATCACTTCCAGGGAGCGCATCCTTACGGATTGCGCAAATTCCGATTTCAAGCAGGGCGGAGTACGCTTCCCCCGTCAGACCCCGGCCAAGCCGGGCGTAGATAAAAGAAAATATTATAGATTCCACCAGAGTCACGGTCACGTGACGGAGGACTGCATCCATCTCAAGGATGTGATCGAAATCCTGATAAGATACAGACATCTCAAACAATATAAAAAGAAGGAATCCGCAAAAGAAGAAGCATCTTCCTCCAGCAAGGTCGAAGAGGAAAAACCAGCTGAGAATTCCTTCATACCGGTAGCTCTGAGCATAACCAGGCCTGAAGATTTCAACTTCCCCAACATAGATACCTTCCCGACCTATTTCGTCGCCCATAGCCCTTTGTAATCCTTCACAATGGCCACGGTCATATCCGGTGGGGGATTTACCAAGAATACCATCGGATCAATCAAGAGGAGATTCAACGGCCTCGTTCGGACGAGCTCTAATCTCGGTGCCACCCTAGACAAAAATCAAGGCCAATCCCATCCGCTCCCGTTCTACAAGGAGGAACTGCCAGGAGGCTCCCCCAATTCTACCATTCCCCTATTGGTACGCGCCCAGATGGCCAATTTCCACGTAAGGCACATACTCGTCGACCAAGGGAGTTCAGCGGACATCATGTACACCCAGCTATTCAAAACCTTGCATCTCAACGAGACCCACTTAACTCCCTACTGTCATACCCTAATTTTTGACCTAAGATACCACCTTACATATGCATCACTGCATCACTAACAGTTCAGAAAAGAAAAGATCGTGCGTGGCTTCTAGAAGTCAAAGTTAGGGTTTCTTCAAAATTTCATCTGTTCAAGATCCAATCAATTAGGGTTGGAGTTTCCACTCACCTCAATTGATCTATCTTAATCAATCATCAACATTTGATCTTCAGATTCCCAACTGTTTCTCATGATCTACCATGAATCGACCAATTAGGGTTTTTATCGAGGATAGTGAATCATTGACTTTCTGCTCAATGAATGACCTATTTGCTTGGAGATTGATCTTAAAATCTTCAATGCAACATCTTGACCTAATTTCTTGATTCAAAACATCACAAAAGTCCATGTTTCTTCATCAGACAAATTCTAAATCATCTGATGAAAATTCATCTGATAAAAAAAGTCAAACTTTGACTGTTGGTCAACTTTTTCAAGACCAAACTTTTTCAATCATAAAAACATTTCAAATGATCCATCATGATCATAAAAAATCAAAAAATATGAAAAAGTCAACAAAAAGTCAAGATTTGAAAAATTTCTAACACTTAGAAAAAAAATTGAAGTGTTAAGAAACATGGTTTTTTCCTACTTTCATGGCCATTTTTCACATAGATCCATTTGGATTCAGAAAAAACTCAAAACATGAAAGTTGTAGCCCTTGTTACAAGCTTTCTAAAATGTCCAAGAACTTGCAAAAATATTGTGTCTAGCTATACTTTTGATTTTGAAACATAGAGCTCCAAAACCATGGAATTTCAAGTACATGCTTCAAAATTATAAGTCATTTTTGCAATTTCTCCTTCTAGAAGCCTTGTCATCACTTAGAGGCAGCTTATAACTGATAAATATCAGTTTGAATGATTGAGAAGTGGATTGAATCAAAGAGGAAAACTTAACCATGGTTAAGAAAGTTACTTTTGCATTAAATGCAAAAGATTCCATTATTATCTCTTAAACAAGTTGCAAGTTTCCTTCAATGATATCTTTGCCAAATTATTCAGAATTCTTGGCCTATAAATAGAGGTCATTTCCTCATTTCCAAACTACACCAAAGCTATCCAAATTAAGCTTTCCTTCTTTCTTGCTTAAGTTTCAAGTTTCATAGTTCAAAGTGAGGGATTTTTGCAATTTGCAAATCTTGCAAAATCTAAGAGAGATTAGGTGTCTAACATGTTCTAAACACTAAATAGAACTTGTCTAAAACTTAAAAACAACACAAGAAGTGATCAAACTCAGAAACATAATCAAAAAACCAAAAGCTTGCAATTTGTGCCTTAACATCCAAACTGCTAATTTGCTCGAGCTAGCTAAGGTTTAACACTTCAAACATCATCCACATACTTCATATAAGTGATCCAGATCATTATCCTTGACCTGTAACACCTCTAACCTCGAATTCGAAACTCATACCAAGGAGATGCAGTTGGACTTGGTCAGAGTAATCCAGGCTATTTCAAAGCAAGCATAGTGTTCAAACACCTTCCATAAGGTCCAGTGGTGCTATAGCCATCATCAAACAACAACTGGAAACACTTTAGAAGGGATTTTGATTTCAGTTTAAAGAGGTAGGCCACTCATACTTAGAACTCTATGATTCATGCATTCCAGTTCAAAAATTGCTTGGCCATTTTGTTTCTGCACTTATGCTGATCATTAACCCTCAATCAATTTAACAAATCATGATCCATACACGATTTCATGTTGATTCTTAAAATTAGGGTTCATCTGGACACGTTTGAAATTAATCATTTTAAACTAAAAATAAATGAAATTAACCACCACCATCATGTTCCTGGGTTTAAAACGATCAAGTTTGATGTTTACATCATTCAATTTCATCGAGAAACGAAGAATCTATAATTGAATGAAGATTGGAGGAAGAGGATGAACAATGCGCGCGTTTTCTTGTTTTCCAGAAATTCAAATAATTTCTTTTATAATATAATAACATGGAAGTAAATAAATGAACGGATGTATAGCCACCCCAGTGGTAGACAACACGTTTTTCATGTTCCTTGCCTTGCCTATGGTCCAGGGTTCGAATCCCCCTAAGACCATTTTGTCATTTTTTCACATTCCTTCATTTTTAAACATTTCAAAGACTTGTTTTTAAATATAATTAATTGGAAGCGTGTAAATAACAAGACAAGCACTTGGCTCAGTGGTAAAGCTTTTCAATTCTAAGCCAAAGGTCATGAGTTCAAACCTCCTTAGGACCAAAATCAAATTTTTATCACTTGTTTTCTTCACCTTTTCTATCAAACTTCAACATTTTCAAAAACCAATCAAAACTTCTCATTTTGAGATGATTTTTTGCACATTTGTCATTTAATTTACCTATTTTATGATTATGTAAAAAAATCCAAAATATTTTCTTTTGATTATATTTTTATTAAGTAAAAAATGAGACATTTTTAAGTATTCTTAATACTTTTCAAAGATGTTTTCTTTCAAACTTTCAAAACTCAAATCTTTTTAAAACTTCTTGTGAATATACTTCACTTTTCAAAACCATTTTCAAAATCTTTTCCAAAACATTTCAACAAACTTACACTCCTTTTTTCCACGATCCATTCAATTTGAAGATAAAGCCGAACCGTTTTTTCCTCAAATTTCTTAATTGATCATGGGCCTCCCTCACGGTGTAAGTCCCAATCCTTTTTATGTACATATTAAATTTCTTTGTACATATTCAATCATCTTTGTAAATATCCAAGCATAAACAAATTTCGTTCGTTTTGTTTTCATTCGCTTGTTGATACACCAATTCCATTGGTATTAAGAGAAGAATTATTCCCGGTGAAACTCCTCTTAAAGCCAATGGGCCTCCCTCACGGTGTAAGTCTCAACCCTCCTATGTACATACTCATTTCCTTGTACATAAACACCCTTTCGTGTACATATTCATTTTCTTGTATACATTCAAACTTGTAAATAATCAAGTTACACTTGCTTTAAACGCTCGTTTTATACACTTGTTTATATTTCCTTCATAAACTCCTGTGAATACATATCACACACTTGTTTATATAACTGTTCAGTTATAACATAACAATTAGCCTAACAAATAGGTTCCCCTTTAGCCTCCTCTTAGGCTTCGTATAAGATAACTCATTTAGTGAGTTAGCCTCCTCTTGGGCTTTGTACAAGATAACTCATTTAGTGAGTTAGCCTTCTCTTAGGCTTCGTATAAGAAAACTCATTTACTGAGTTTAGCCTCCGCTTAGACTTCATATAAGACAACACTCCCCTGCTGAGTTAGCCTCCTCTTGGGCTTCGTTCAACAGAACTCCTCATTGAGTTTAGCCTTCTCTTGGGCATCAAATAAGAAAGAGACCAGAAAATCTCTTAACAGCCTCCTATTGGGCTTCCAATACAAAGAATCACCCGCGCTAGGATAGAACCCTAAGAGGATGATTTCCCGGTGAAATCACTCTTGAAATCCTAAGAGGATGGTTTCCCGGTGAAACCACTCTTAAAGCTAAAGACAGCCATACCCTATAGCTTCCTCTTGAGCTTCATACAAGGTCCCTCGATGACCCTCGGAATGCCTTCTCTTGGGCTAACAATACAAGGACCCTCGATGGCCCTCAGAATGCCTCCTCTTGGGCTTACAATACAAGGACCCATGGGCTTCTTAAAAGTATCCCCCTAATCCAATCAATTTCTCCTTGAGATTTAGACATTTATCATCTCTATGGAAGAAGTATCTCATCTATCACATCACATACAATTAAATCTTTTTCAAACTCTTTTCAAACAAAAACATCTCTTAATCGTAAGTGGTAACGCTTGTACACTCAAGCAAAACACCCAATGCTTACAATTAAAGATTCAATCATTTTTAAAAACATCTTTCTTAAACGCGTAAGTGGTAACGCTTGTACACTCAAGCAAAACACCTATAACTTACGATCAATTCAATCAATCCCTTCAAAATGTATGTGATGAAATATACTAGATACGTTTTTCATTAAGATGACATTCGTCTTTGTCTCTTAATAACATCCCGTTGCTTCCACTAGCATAAGTGGGAACTACGATTGCTCTGACTCTCAACATCCCTTTGAGAATACGTAGGCACAAGGTCTCATCCTTGGCGAGCATACTTCTTTCCCCCTCAAACCAAACAAACCATAGCTCCCTTTAGATCCGAGCTACAAATGCTCTGATTCCCATTAAGGGATATGTATGCAGAAGATCCCAATAATCTTTGCGAGCACAATAATAACAAAACCTAGGATCCCACATAATCTTCCCTTCTTAAAATCCAAAGGAGAAACTTTCCCATCAATAGAAATAGCAATTTAAAACACACAAACATATCAAACATATTAATATATAAAGCTATAGATAACAATATATATTTAGGGTGCCACATCTATTCCCTTTATATAACAAACCCCCTTGCCGGAATCTCCCAATGCTACGCCTAGTTCGCTAGTCGTAATGCATATCAAATCAATTGAGGGTATTGCCTTTTTCATAATCATTTTTCTTGTGTTGGAAAAAATAAAGCTTGATGCTCGCGGGATCTTTATAAACAAATCAAAAGAGTAAATCGTTTCGAGCTAGAGAATCTGAATTCCGATTCGATTCCTTCGCACGTCACTTTTTAGCGCGAACACCTACCTCAGCTCGGACCTGCAAGGACTCAATGGTTCGACCGCCAAGCCATGGAGTTACGTTGAGTTGATCGTCACTTTTGGATCCGGTGAGACGGGGAGGTCGATCAAAACGCAGTTCTTGGTCGTGGATTTCCCCTCCCGATACCAGTGTATCTTTGGTCGGCCCACTCCTTCTGAGTTGATAGTCGTTCCCTCCACCGTGCATTTGAAGATGAAATACTACACCATCAACGGGAAGGTGGCGACACTGCATGGAGACATCCAAGCGACCAAAAGATGTTTTGAGGCATCGTTAAAGGGCCTAGACTCCATCAATATCCTCCCCCTAACCAAGGATAAAGTCATCCTTCCAGAAAGCTCTCATAAACCAGAGCCTCTCCCTCGAGTCGACACTATCGACCTTGATAGCCATCTCGAGCCAGAGGATCTGGCCGAAAGAAGAAGGAAGGGAAAATCCCCAATGGTCGAGGAAGAACAATCCAGCGGCGAGGCCTTAGGAGCTCCCTCAGGCCAATACATGCACCCAATCCCAGGCGAAGAGTTCGAACTAGTTCCTTTGGGCAACGATCCTAGCAAAGGCGTAAATATTGGAGCGGACCTTCCGGGGTTAGCTCGAGAACAACTTAAGGCATGCCTTAAGAATAATGTCGACCTTTTCGCTTGGTGCGCTATGAGATGCCCAGAATGGACCCTGAGGTCGCCAGCCACCACCTCGCTATTGATCCGGCCCTTAAGGCAATAACTCAACATAGGCGAAAGCAGTCCCCGAAGAAAACTGAGGCTGCTGAGCAGGCTGTTAGAGACCTCCTAGAAATTTTTTTTGTAACGGAAGCCCGATACACTACATGGCACTCCAACCCTGTATTAGTTAAGAAAAGTAATGGAAATGGCGAATGTGCATTGATTATTCCGATCTTAATAAGGCATGTCCTAAGGACGCCTACCCCCTGCCCATCATTGACAAACTCGTCGACAATTTTGCTGGTTTTAAACTATTATCGTTTATGGACGCCTATTTAGGATACAATCAAATCCCAATGGCTAAAACAGATAAAATCTATACGGCCTTCATGACCGAATCGGGCAATTATCATTATAACGTGATTCCCTTCGGTCTAAAGAACGTCGGTGCAACATACCAACGAATGATGAACAAAGTTTTTAAAGGGGAAATCGGGGACATGCTCGAGGTATACATGGACAACATGATCGTGAAATCCCAAGAGGAATTCGACCACGCTCGACACCTCAGGAAAGTCTTCGATCAGGCCAAAAGTGTCAAAATGAGGTTCAACCCTAAGAAATGACCTTCCGGGTCATAGCAAGAAAATTCCTCGGTTTCTATCTCACCGAGTGAGGAATCAAAGCCAACCCCGAAAAATGTCAGGATTTCTCAGAATTCCCCACCCCAAAGTCCAAAAAGTCAATCCAAATCCTTAACGGGATGCTAACTTCTCTAGCCCAGTACGTTGCGAAATCAGCCCAACACAACTTCCCTTCTTTAAGCTTTTAAGAAAGGAGGTCGTGTTCGAATGGACAGAGGAATACAAACAACCCCTAAGCGACCTGAAGTTGACATTATCCCAACCGCCCGTGTTATCACGACCAAGCGAGGAAGAAACGTTATACTTGTATCTCGCCGTAACCACCGAGTCCGTTAACGCCGTGCTCATTCGAGAAACGCAAGAAGGGAAAAAGCCCGTCTATTTCAAGAGCAAATCCCTACTGGGCCCGGAGCTAAGATACCAAAAAATCGAGAAAATTTCCCTCGCGTTGGTCAGTGCTACCAGAAGACTCCGACATTACTTTTGGCTCATATCGTGGTGGTTTGAACAGATTAACCCATAAAACAACTCCTAGGTCGACCAGATATGGCCGGAAGGATGCTCAAGTGGTCGTTGGAATTATCCAAATTCGACATCAGATACAAGAGCAGGAAGGCTCTCAAAGCACAAGTCCTAGCGGACTTCGTGGCCAAAATGACTTTCCCGACATCTCAGGAAGGGACCAATCGATGGACCATATACGTCAATGACGCTTCTAGTTCTTCAGGGAGCGGGACAGGGATAATTCTTGAAAACGAGGAAGGAATCATCATCGAGGTCTCCCTCGCCCTCTCCTTCCGTACATCAAACAATCAGACAGAATATGAAGCTTTCCTCGTTGGACTTCGGCTCGCCGAGGACGTGGGAGCGAGAGAAATCAAAATCCTCACAGATTCGTAGCTCGTAGCCTCTCAGGTTCGAGGAGAGTATCAAGTAAAAAATGACCAGTTAGAAGAATAATGGACCCTCGTCCAAGACCAACTGAAGAAATTCACTTCGGTGGACATACGTCACATTCCTCGGGAGCATAATGCCCGCACTGACGTTCTATCCAAACTCGCCAGTACAAGGAATAAGGGAGGAAACAAATCAGTGATCCAGGAGATACTCCCTCGACCAAGCATAGATAAGGGTCGCTCGAGCCACAACGTCTTTGTCATCGAAGAAAACATTTCCTGGATGACCCCCATTTACAAATACTTGGTCGAAGGAACCATCCCCGACGACCCCAAAGAAGTTTCCGTCGTCAGAAGAAGAGCATGCTCATACGCCGTGGTCGAAGGCAAACTCTACAGGAGAGGATTCTCCACTCCCCTCCTCAAATGCGTCGAAGAAGCCAGAATACCACAAATACTCAAAGAGATACACGAAGGCATAGGTGCCCAACACCTAGGAGGAAAATCACTCTCCCATAAGGCACTTCGAGCTGGCTATTATTGGCCGACCATGTAGAACAACGCCAAGGAGCATGTCAAGAAATTTGATAAATGTCAAAGACATGGACACATGCATCTTGCTCCGCCGAGAGAACTCAAGTCCCTATCTTCCCCATGGCCATTCTCTTGGTGGGGACTCGATATCCTCGGACCATTCGTTCTAGGGGTCTACCAGAATAAATACCTAATAGTAGGTGTTGACTACTTCACCAAATGGATAGAGGCCAAAGCATTGGCCAAAATCACCGTCCAAAACATCTCGCGTTTCTACAAGAGGAACATTTTGGCCTGATTCGGCATCCCACAAGCCATCGTTACCAATAACGGGACGTAATTCAAGGACAAAAATTTCCAAGACTTCGTAATCCATCTGGGAACCATGCACTACTTTGCCTCGGTCGAGCATCCTCAGACGAACGGGCAGGCCGAATCGGCCAACAGGTTCATACTGCACGGGCAGAGAAGAAGGTTGGACGAATAAAAATAGAAATAGGTCGAGGAGTTGCATAACGTGCTCTAGGCCTATCAAACGATGCCACACTCATCTGCCGAGGAAACCCCTTTTCGGCTCGCATATGGTATCGAGGCTGTCATCCCGGTTGAGTTGACCAAACCATCGAGAAGAGTCGAATCTCCACTCGACATAGAGATGAACGACCAATCCTTAAGAGAAGAACTCGACTTGGTCGAGGAGATAAGAACGGGGGATTCCCTCGGAGAAACCTCACTTAAGCAAAGAATAGCCCTTTTTTACGATGCAAAGGTCATTCCTCGGGAATTCAACGTCGGAAGCTTAGTCCTTAAGCGAAACTTGAAGAACCCCGCCGAGGGGAAACTCGCAGCAAACTGGGAAAGCCCTTACCGATTCCGTGCTAAGACAAGGACAGGGGCATACTACCTAGAAAACCTGCAAGGGGAACACCTCACTAGTTCATGGAACACTGAAAAACTTAAGCAATACTATAGTTGAACGATCGACACGCTTCGGGGAATCACTTCCTTACAACCAAAGCTCGACACCTCATGTTCGCCTCGGTACTAGCGTTGCGTGAAATCATGACGCATTTAGGATCAATAGGTCCTTCATAACGAACCAAGTCCTCGCCTCAGTGTGGGTGACTGAAACGAGCCCCGCCGCGTATGTACCTCGCCCGGTAGAACACCCTGTGATACCCCAATAATTCGATTATTAAATAATTAGAGTTTTTAATTATTAATTTAATTAGAAATTTAGTTATTGGTATTTTTGGATTATTGGAATTATTTAATTAAAATAAAAGTGGAATTGTTTGTGGCGTGAAGTGTAAAGTGGAGGGTGTGAGGAGTAAAACACTCTATCTATTCTAATTATTTTATTATTATTATTATTTTGGGAATAATAAAAGGAACAAAATAAAAGGAAAAGAGGAAAAAGAGAATATTGGAGGTTTTCTATCATACGTGCATTGGAGAAGAGAAGAGAAAGAGGAGAAAAAGCCAAAGCCTCGGAATTCGAAGAATCATCGCAAGGTAAGGGGTGATTTCATTCAGTTATGATGCCTTATGGGTTTTGGGATTCAATTGAACGGATGAATGTGTTAGGAAACTCAAATTAGATAATCTAGGTTTGTAGGATTATCTCTAAATGTGTCGAATTATAGGAATTGGAACCATTAGTGTGTTATGTGATTAATGGGAATGATGAAATTATGTTATGTGCTGTTGTATTGATGTTTACTGGTTAAATTTTGGTGGTTCTAATGCTATAATTCGTATGGAATTGGAAAGGAAAAGTTGGGAAAGTGACATACTGCCAAACTGCTGTTTTTGGGTTTTGCAGGTTGCAGGAACCGGTTCCCATGTGGGAGGAACCGGGTTCCTGGTACAAAAACCAGAGGGAGGTAATTCTGGGATGTTGGGAACCGGTTACTTCTGGGGAGGAACCAGGTTCCCAGTTAAAACTTTACAAAGAAAAACCATATTTTTTGTGGGAACTGGTTCCCTGTCTGGAGGAACCGGGTTCCCCATACAATTTTCCAGAGGCGTGATTTTTAACACTTGTGGGAACCGGGTTCTCCTTGGGAGGAACCGGTACCACTGTGTCATTTTGAAAAATACTAAACTTTAAAAATTCATAACTTTCAAACCGTAAGTCCGTTTTGAGCGCCGTTTTGGACGTTGTTTCTTAAATTTAATGATCTATTTAATGAAATGAATAAAATTACTATAGTTTGAATTTATTTTGAAAATGCGTCGGATTTCGAATTATGCAGTTTGTACTTGTGCATATTTGGTCTGTATGTAGTGTTGTATCCGTGTTAATTGCTTGTATCAGAATTTGGTGGATGAAATGCATGTTTTATGCTGTTTGAGGTGTGCATGATCAATGAGGATATCATGTCATGGTTTGATTTGGTTTATGACGTTGGTGTGATCATGAACTTATTTGAATGTTGCATGCTCTATGATGTGCATGCATATACATTCTGGTGATAGCTAACTCCCATTGTGCGGAATTAGTGAGATTTGCCAATTACCATTCCCGGGTGATTATGGATGGTGAGGCTGGATTCATGTCCGGGTGATTATGGATGAATCGATGTTGGTGACTTAGTTCATGTTTTGGTACCACATGCATTGAGTCTGCATTGCATATGGATTATAACATGATAAGATGGTTTCCAGTGTTATAATTTCATTGTTGTTGTTATTGTGCATATTGATCGGTGTGAATTGCAATTGTGTACTGAAATCTGATTTTTCTAATGAGGGTGAAATAATATATTGAATTGTTCTATTATTTTTAGAAACGTATAATGCATTTTATATTGCGATGAAATCTCACCCTTACTTTGATGATTTCAGATTAAAGTTAGCAGCTCAGGAGTTGGTGAGGATGGCTTATAGAGTTGTGCTAGTTAGTTATCCGTGTGTCAGTGTCATGCTCTGATAGTTGTAACACTGGGGAACGTTTGGCTGAGAGTTTTGTTTTGTACTCTATTGTTCTTTGATTATTTTGGGAATAATTATGAATTGAAGTTTATTCCGTTTGGTTGCTATTTTCCACTGTGTAGAACATATCATTGGTTTTGACTATTTTAATAAAGTTCTTCAGTGAAGCATGACTACTATTTTGATATTTTATATTTGAATTTGAATTGTAATGCCCTTTGTTATATGTTAACTCTAATTTAATTATTAATTCTCGGGGTATTTTAGAAGGCGTGTTACAATAGTGGTATCAGAGCATAGTCGGTCGTTGTGACCAGTGTCTTAATGTCATTATCCCTTTTGTACGCGACAAGTGCGTTCAACACTATCGGTACTTGTTGCTTTTATGATTAATTATTGCAGGAGTAGTGTGAAACTAAGTGGGGGAGAAGAGATGCTTCTCGGATATGCTTCGATTGTAAGTCATTGGTACGAGATACTGCTTAGAGTTGTTGGAATCATTTGGACCATGAATCATAGTTGGAAGTGCTAAAAGGCGAGTATGATTCTGAGAACAGAAAGTGTTTGTAATGATGGTTTATACTCCAGTATGATTATCGGATGTCTATTGACAAATTGAGGACTTGATGACCCTTAATCTCTTGTTGATAGTAGACGGAATCATATTGGATGGTATACAATTGTCTTGCTATCTAAATGGGGCATAAAGTGATGAATATGAGTGAATTTTGGTAGAAGCTTGTGAACCATATGAGTTGATGAAGACTCTAATAAGGACAATGAATTAAGATGGATGATCAGAGTTGTGCAGCTGTTAATGATGGTGCGGTAGTGTTTATGTGGTATTCTTCGATGGAAGTGAAGGGAAAATGCTAAGAGTAGTGAATTACCTATTGTGAATGAATTTCCAGAAGTTTTTCCCGAAGATGTTAGTGAATTTCCACCTGAGAGAGAAGTGGAATTTGCTATAGATTTGGTTCCTGGAATTAGTCTGGTGTTGATGGCGCCTTATCGCATGTCGGCATCTGAATTGTCTGAGTTGAAGAAGCAGTTAGAAGAATTACTTGAGAAGAAGTTTATTCGGCCTAGTGTTTCGCCGTGGGGGTGCTCCTGTGTTGTTGGTTAAGAAGAAGGAGGGTTCGATGAGACTGTGTGTTGATTACAGACAATTGATCAAATTTACAATCAAGAATCAGTACCCATTGCCGAGGATTGATGATTTGATGGATCAACTGGTTGGGGCTTGTGTGTTCAGTAAGATTGACTTGAGGTGTGGATATCATCAAATTCTTGTGAAGACGGAAGATATTCAGAAAACTGCATTTAAAACAAGGTATGGACATTATGAGTATTCTCTTATGCCGTTTGGAGTTACTAATGCACTTGGTGTTTTCATGGAGTATATGAACAAGATATTTCATCCGTATCTTGATAAGTTTGTGGTAGTTTTTATTGATGACATTCTGATTTATTTGAAGAATGATGAAGAGCATGCAGAACATCTTAAGATTGTGTTGGAATTGTTGAAAGAGAAGAAGCTTTATGAGAAGTTGTCCAAGTGTGAGTTCTGGTTGAGTGAAGTAAGCTTTCATGGCCATGAGATTTCCAAGAATGGTATTATTGTTGATCCTACGAAGGTAGAAGCGGTATCTCAGTGGGAAGCGCCGAAGAATGCTTATGAAATCCGTAGTTTTCTTTGTCTTGCAGGTTACTACAGAAAGTTTATTGAAGGATTTTCGAAGTTAGATTAGTCGTTGACTAAGTTGACAAGAAAGGGTCAAGTGTTTGTTTGGGATTCTAAATGTGAGAAAGGATTCCAAGATTTGAAGAAGAGGATGACTAGTGCTCCGATTTTGATTTTGCCGAATCTGGCGGAATCTTTTGTTGTATACTGTGATGCTTCGTTGATGGGTTTAGGTGGTGTTTTGATGCAAGATAAGCAGGTAGTGGCTTATGCTTCGAGACAGTCGAAGATTCATGAAAGGAATTATCCGACTCATGATTTAGAGCTGGCAGTTGTGGTCTTTGTGAAATTGTGGAGGCGTTAGTTGTATGGGTCTCGATTTGAGGTATTCAGCGACCATAAGAGTCTGAAGTATCTCTTCGATCAGAAAGAGTTAAACATGAGGCAGAGGAGGTGGTTTGAATTTCTAAAAGATTATGACTTCGGTTTGAATTACCATCCCGTTAAGGCAAACGTTGTTGCAGATGCATTGAGCAGGAAGTCATTGCATATGTCTATGTTAATGGTGCGTGAATTGGATTTAGTGGAGCAATTCAGAGATTTGAGTTTGGTATGTGAAACTACTTCTGATACTGTTTAGTTGGGTATGTTGAAGTTGACAAGTGGTATTCTGGAGGAAATTCGAACTGGACAGAAATCTGATGTCGGTTTAGTTGATAAATTGACATTGATCAACCAAGGTCAAGGAGGTAAATTCCGAATTGACGAGAATGGAGTTATGAGATTTGGTGATAAGGTGTGTATTCTGGATATTGTAGAACTTAGGAAGAGTATTTTGGAAGAAGGACATCGTAGTGGAATGAGTATTCATATCCGTGCTACTAAGATGTATCATGACTTGAAAAAGTTGTTTTGGTGGCTTGGAATGAAAAAGGAAATTGCTGAGTTCGTTTATGCCTGTCTGATTTGTCAAAAGTCGAAAATTGAACATCAAAAACCGTCGGGGTTGATGGAACCGTTGTTTGTTCCGGATTGGAAATGGGATGGCATTTCTATGGATTTTGTGTCTGGTCTGCCGAGGACAGCGAAGAATTGTGATTCTATCTGGGTTATTGTCGATCGGTTGACGAAGTCTGCTCACTTTATTCTGATAAAAATGGATTATCTTATGGAGAGGTTGGCAGAATTGTATGTCGAGAAGATCGTGAGTTTGCACGGTATTCCCTCTAGTATTGTGTCAGATAGAGATCCGAGGTTTACGTCTAAGTTCTGGACGGGGTTGCAAGAAGCTTTGGGTACTTAGTTGCGGTTGAGTTCTGCTTATCATCCGCAGACAGGTGGTTAGACGGAGAGGACGATTCAGTCGTTAGAGGATTTGTTGGGAGCTTGTGTGTTGGAGAAAGGTGGAGCTTGGGATAGTTATCTACCATTGATAGAGTTTACCTACAACAATAGTTTTCATTCGAGTATTGGTATGTGTAACACGGTGGGAGAACTGACTTGTTTGTTTTGCATTTGATCGCAAATGTTGCGGATAGCAAGAGTCGCCACTGACTTTTCTTTTATCCAATTAAGGGAAGGCGAAAAGAACAGGAAAAGACCTTCGTTTAGATTCTGAGTAAGGGAGTTAATTATGAAAAGGAAAGGTGTTAGCACCCTTTCCATCCGTAGTTATCTACGGGCTCTTAATTGCTGTAGCTCACTTTGAAATTTGCTTTCTGTGTGTTTGAAAATGTTTTAAAAAGGCATTTTGCTTTGACTTCGTAATGATTCACGCTGGAATGTATACGAAGTGTTTGGAAATGTTTCGTTTTGGAAAAAGGTTTTTGAGAAAAGTGTGAGGTGTAAAGAATTGATAGAGCAAGCAATTAAGAGTCTATTACCTACTCAGAACGGTCGTTTCCGTGTTATTTTGCTTTCTTTTAGAATAGTGCTATCCATACCATTAGTTGGTAGGTAACCCTATTCGTTGGATATAAAGGGACATTCGAAGGGACATCGGATGGTCATAGAATGTGTTATACCCCAAGATTTTCCCTCTCACTTCTCAAGACATTTCACATATCCATATTCAAGGATTTCACAAGGGTTGACCAGATAAACCCTCTGATAAGCAATCAACCCAAACTAGGGTTTGGCCATTCTCAAGTCAAGGTGGGCCTTCAACATTTCAAGTGGTCAGCATGCCTCATCATATGCTTCAAAGAATCTCCATGTCAAAATTCAAGCCTTACAAGTCAAGTTTGCTCAGACAATTGCTCAGATGGATGGAAATCAGTTGTATTCCACAAAAAGTCAAATTATGGTCAACATACAGTCAAACTTCATAATTTTTGGTCAACATCAATATTTTGAAGTAATATTCATCATTTTATCAAGGGTTGAATATGATTCATCAAGAAAAGTCAAGAATTGATCAAAAGTCAAAATTTCTAAATTAGGGTTTTTCAGACAAAAGTCAACAGAACTTTGACCAGGCATAACTTTCACATACTTTATCAGAAATTTTTCCATTATAGCTCATTTTGAAGAGAATTAAATTCTCTACAACTTCATGTCTCACAAGCTTGGGCAGAAAATGCTTCATTTGGAAGTTATGGATCAAAACATTATAGGAGGTCCTTTAGAAAGTCAACAAAAAGTCAACTTTTTGAAAAGGAGTTTTCATGAGCATGTAAACTCCAATGAAGATGAAACCAAAAAAGATGTTTAGAAGACATCTTGATCTTTCTAAAAAGTCCAAGAACACCCAAAAATGTTAAAAATTAAGCAAGATACACATTGTGCAAGTTGAACATTTTTGAGGAGGTGCACAAAGAGAAATACTTGAGAAAACCTAAAGTTTTCCAAATGGGCCTAACTTTTCTTGATTCAAACATGTTCCTTATCTAAATTGGAACCTCCAAGCCCAAGGCCACGTTTTTATCTTTTATTTTTAATTTATTTTGGATTTTTAATCATTTAAAACCAATTTAATTAAAATAAAAGATATAAAATCAAAAATTAAGTGCAAGATGGATTTTCCCTCATCCTTGAGGTCCAAGCAAGCCATTTAATCTGATTATTTTGAAATAATTAAGATTGGCAATTTGATTTGATTGAAATTGGCTCAAAAAGGAAACATTTGGTTTGATTCCAAATCTTATAATTTCTCATTGATTGGCATGATATTTTTCTACAATTCTTGACCTAATTCAATACAATATAAATATACAATGATCTCACATGACAAGAGGACGAATTTCTGACCTAAAAGAACCCTAAAAAAGCTTCAAAAACCGTAGCATTCAAGCAACCGAGCAGCCATAGTTTTGGATCAATTCAAGTCATTCTAAGCCTTCCAATCGATTGCTAGAGTTCCTCTGATCAATTCCAAATACTCACAAGCCAGCCAAACATCCAGAAACACGAAATCACCATCACGGTTTGCACACTTCAAACTCAAAATTGATTTCTGTTATTTATGCATCATAAACATAATTTGATTATATATTCTTGATCATGATGATGTTTGGAAGCTTTCTGGTTTATTTAATTTGATTTTAGATGCAGATATGTGGGTACGCCATTGTTAGGTTTTTTGAGCTTCAAATTGGGATCCATCGATTTAGGAAAAATTGGACAAAACTAGGGATGTATTCGTGTTCAGGAGGCCAAACCGGATCGAACCATGGCTTTACATTGAATTTATATTGCTTGTATTGAGTTTTGGAAATTTGCAGGTGCTTTAGTGACAGACAAAACCATTGCTATTGGTTTTTGCTACGGATCGTGTCCGTAGGTAAAAGCCTGTGTAAAATTCAAATGGGGAAGACGAAGGCTTGGCGCGTGTTTTTGATTAACATTCAGAAACAAGTTTCCCTTATAACGTATTCATTCCATGTTACCAACACCATCTACAGGTTGGTCCAGTGGTAAAGGCAGCGTGTGTGTATCCAAGAGGTCCTTGGTTCAAACCTTGGCTCCTGCAAATATTTTTACCACTATTCCACTAACCAATTTTCATGTTTTGTTCATATTTTTTCCATTTAATTTAATTTCTTTTCAAATATTTTTCTAATATATTAAAAAATCACAAAAAATATTTTCTTTTTGTATTTAGGTCAGGAAAATGTTTATTTAATTTTTAACATAAACAATTATATTTTGCATGCATATTTTAATTAATTGTTAATTAATCGAAAAATTGACTTTTAATTGTTTTTCCATACTAAAATCAATCCAGAAAATTTCCAAAAAATTATTTTCTCATCTAATTAGGTTTACTAACCCTTAAAACCTTTTTCCTAACTTAAAAATCTTTTTCACTAACATTATTTTCTAATATTCGCAATTCGATTCTTTTTCCGATTATTGTATCTGCTTCCAGGTTGTAATAGTTAGGATTATTTTCTCGCATTCTTTTTCAATATGATGTAACTGCTCACGGGATGTAATAGCTTAATTAGGATTTACTTTCCGCACTCCTCAATTATGTAACTGCCCCAAAGCCATGTAATAGCATAGGATTTACTTTCCGCACATTTACTTTTCGCAATTTACTTTCCGCACCCTATAAACTGCTAGAAATTAGGTGTGTATGGCAAGATAAAATCAACATAGATCACTTCTATACAAGATAAATTATCTGAATTCAACACGCTCTCTTCACACATGCACCCCCTAGGTTATTCTCTCTCGTTGCCTTTCGAATAAATGGTCAAGTCCCTCGAACATAGGGGTATCTTAGCACAAGTTGCCTATGAAACATATCATCATAGTCCCTTCGATACAAAGATCATAGTCCCTCGATGTTGCCTACGAATACATGATTTCATCCCTCGATTGTTGCCTACGAAAAGTGATGATCGTCTCTACGAATGCGCTAGGATACTCCTATAAGTTGCCTTCTATGACCATAACGAATGTCCCTTCGAATGTCCCTTTACTTCCAACGAATAGCGTTACCTACCAACTAATGGTATGGATAGCGCTATTCTAAAGTAAAGTAAAATAACACGGAAACGACCGTTCTGAGTAGGTAATAGACTCCTAATTGCTTGCTCTATCAAAACACTTTTTTACACCTCACACTTTTACAAAGTTAAAACACTTTTTCAAAACGAAACATTTCCGAACACTTCGTATACATTCCAGCGTGAATCATTACGAAGTCAAAGTGAAATTCCTTTTCAAAATCTTTTCAAACACACACAGAAAGCAAATTTTAAAATGAGCTAAAGCAATTAAGAGCCCGTAGAAAACTACGGATGGAAAGAGTGCTAATACCTTCCCTTTTCATAATCATCTCCCTTACTCAGAATCTAAAGAAGGTCTTTTCCTGTTCTTTTTACCTTCTCTTAATTGGATAAAAGAAAATTCGGTGGCGACTCTTGCTATCCGCAACATTTGCGATCAAACGCAAAACAATCCAAAGTCAGTTCTCCCACCGTATTACAGAACTGGCGACTCTGCCGGGGAGACACCCTAAAGAGAGAATACATTAGGGATTTTAGATCATTTTTTGCTTTCTGCTTTGACTTGTGTTCTTTTTCTTAAGGGTTGCTTGGGTATTATACTTGTGGGGGATCCTTCACCCGGATCCAGGTTTCCTTACGTAAGTAGCAATAAATCATCACGATTGTTAGGCGTATACCGAAATGGTCAACATGATGGCTACGTTAGTGCGATACTTTGGATGTCCCGATGCTCCTCATGTCTAGTTGAGGAAAGTATTTGGCGTCTGCGTTGTGTCATCAACACTAACACAACTTCTAGAACCCTAATTGACCTATCTTGGCCATTAGAAGGTAGTGAGATGGCCGACTTTGGTGTAGACTAAGGTTGGTTGATATTCGATGCTACGCTCATTAAGATCCAACTTTCGGGATGTTTCGGTCGACCACTTGGTAGTTGCATTGAAATAAAGCCTACGAGAAAGATCAATGATATGAGATTCATAGAACCCGGTTACTATTATAGGACAAAATGAACCCACTCAAACTTTGGTAGGGTAGACACCTATACCTCATGCAAGCCTTAAACCTAGGGCTATTGTGTGACTTGCTTGTGCTTGCTATCTATTTAAACATGACATCATAACATCATAACATTGCATATCATTTCTAACTATTTCAAGGACCTAGGAATTTATCTTTGCTCTGTTTTATAGGATTATGGCTTCCAGAAAGACTATCAGAATCAACTTTATGGGTGTACCTTCTCAACTCAAAGAATTGGTTTCAGAAATTCCCGATCATGCTCAGTTCATCAAAAGACATGGTTATCTGCTTGACTTGGTTATCTCCGGTTTCGAAGAAGATATGATGCACATCTTTTTCCAGTTCTTCGATCCGAAACACCATTGCTTTACATTCCCAGATTATCAGTTGGTTCCTACTTTGGAAGAATTCTCTAAACTACTTGGGATACCTATCCTTGATCAGATACCATTCACCAGTTCAGAAAAATCTCCAAAGTACGAAGACATCGCATCAGCGCTACATCTAAAGTGATCAGACATTGAAGCTAATTGGGAAACAAGAAGCGGAGTTAAGGGTTTACTTGCTAAGTTTCTGATAAAGAAAGCTCGAGAATTCCTCAAAGCTATGAGTTTCCATGCATTCGAAGACATTGTGGCCTTGCTAATCTATGGCTTGGTGCTATTTCCTAATCCATATCAGTTTATAGACGTGAACACCATCAAGATATTCCTTACTTGTAATCCTGTGCCTACATTACTTGGAGACATTCTACATTCTCTCCACACTCGTACCATCAAACGACAAGGAACTCTCATGTGTTGCATACCGTTACTTTCCAGGTGGTTTATTTCGCACTTTCCTCAATCAGTAATGAAGAACGAGCAAAGATTGAAGTGGTCTCAAAGGCTGATGTCGCTCTCTCACTCAGATATCCGTTGGTGTCTCTTTTCTCAAAAGGACTTCACATTCATTGAGCGTTGTGGGGAATTCCCTAATGTACCACTCCTTGGCATAAGGGGAGGTATCACTTACAACACTCGTCTAGCTCTACGTCAGTTTGGTTATGCTCGAAGAGATGGTCCACATGATATGCTTCTCCAAGACATTGTGTTCGACTACAACCACGATCTCCAGAACTACCGTCGAAGATTTGTGCACGCTTGGGGCATGGTAAAGAAGACTGATACCAAGACTTTGGGACACAAGAATTCCATTCCTTAGGAACCTTACCTCAAATGGGTGCGAGCTCGAGCTCAAAACCTCATGATGTCATTCTCGCCTGTTCTACTAGTGATCATGGAACCTGTTGGTATAGGTGACGAACCCTATACCGTTCTCCATCCCGACATGCCTACTGATTTTGAAGACTTGAAGAGATCCTGGATTCAACTTAAAGAAGAAAGGGATACATTTGAAGCTCAGTACAAGCGAGAAGAAAGTGCTAGAGTTGACAAAGCTACTTCACGAGGAGCGAAACATCAACGCCTACCTCAACACAAAGAGGAAGCACCCATGAGAGACTTAGAGCTTTAGGAATTTGTTCTTTTATTTTTCCAAACATATCTTTTGTACTTAAAAAGAGAAAGAAAAAAAGAGAAACTAATAAAAGTTTGTTCATGCTTGTTTAACAAATTTAAATTCCTAAGGTCCTTGAAAACATTGCATTGCATAAACATCGTATATCATGGCATAACATTTCATAACAGGTACATTGAAGACCGATTTTCTTATTTTCTCACTGTTTATTTCAGCAGAAATGGCTCTTGAACAGACTGTCAAAGATCTCCAGGCTCAGAATGCGCAATTCCAGGAGACGTTCACCAATTTGGTCCAAGGCCAGAAGGACCTGAAGAAGCTCATCGCCAGAAAGAAGAAGACCATCGGTATTCTCAACATGGGAAGAAATCACAAGGGCCCAGCTAGGGTGGTAGCCGGTTAGAAATCTCAGACAAAAGTGGTGAAACCGAAGAAAGCATTAAGAACAGCGAAGAAAGCCTTCAGAGGTATGAAAACAGAGAAGAAGACTACCTGAGTGAGCAGTATCCCCCTGATGATGACAGATACAAGCAACTTGAAGACCGTATGAATGCTGTAGAAAATCTGAAAATGTCCGGGTTAAATTTTGATGATCTGAGTCTTGTTCCTGGTGTGGTAATTCCCCGCAAGTTCAAAGTTCCTACTTTTCCCAAGTATGATGGCATCTCTAGCCCGAAGTTGCACTTGAAGTCCTATGTTCAGAAGATTCATCCTCATACTGAAGACAGGAAGCTATGGATCCATTTCTTCCAAGAGAGTTTATCCAAAATTCAGTTGGAGTGGTATTATCAGCTAGTGAATACCCATATCCATACCTGGAATGACTTAGCAGATACTTTCTACAAGTAGTACCAATACAATGCTGAATTTGCACCCACACGCATGCAACTACAAAGCATGTCTATGGGTCATGACGAGAAATTCAAAGAATATGCTCAGAAGTGGAGAGATTTAGCAGGCAGAGTTCAACCACCCTTGTCCAATAGGGAGTTGGTTGATATGTTTATGGGAACACTGATATGACCATTTTTCAATCATCTAATTGGAAACTCTTTAGCCCGATTCATCGAGCTGATATTGACAGAAGAGCGCATCGAAGCTGGAATCAAGAGCGGAAAGATTTAGGTAGAGTCATCCTCAAATGCTGCGAAGAGATCTTTTGGTGGTAAGAAAGAAGTCAATGTTGTATATGGTCAGAAAAGCCGTGTCATAGCTGATCGTACTCAATCTGTGGGGGAAGTTGTGATCTCCAATCCTACACCGGCGCAACCTCAACAAGACAATGCGCGTAACCAGAATGCGCCATGAAGACAATTCACGAAGATCAACACGCCATTGTCGCAAGCTTTGCAACACATGTTGCAAGCAGAGCTGATTACTTTGAGGGATCCTCCTCAACACATCAACACTTCCTCTCCAAAATAAAATCCTAATGCAAAGTGTGCATATCACTCCAACAGCCCAAGGCACGACACCGACAACTGTTGGGCTCTGAAGAATAAGATTCAAGACATGATTGAAGCCAAAGAAATCGAGTTTGACCCTCCTGTTGAAACTCCGAATGTGATCAACACACCAATGCCTAACCACGATAAAAGTTATAATGATATTGACGAAGAATCCTATGTTTATGATGTGAACAATCTGACTATTCCTCTGATGACTGTCAAGAAAGACTTGCTGCAAGCCAGTGTGTTTCTAGGATGCCCGGATGATTGTCGTTGGTGTGCACTCTGAATCTGACGGATGTGCTTGGTTGAGAAGGCGTATTCAGGGCATGATGGACAAACGAGAAGTACTATTTCTAAAACCTTCACCTGTGGGGAATTTGTGCTAACACATTTCTAAGAATCTGAAGATCGAAGATACAGACGAAGCGTTACCAGAAGTCTGGGATACCTTGGGGCAGCCAAGTGGAAAGTTTAATTTCATGGTGAAGTATACCGCTCTTGAAAGTTACAAAATTCCTATTGAAGACGTCAAAGCAACCGGATGGGGGGACGATTTCCCAAAAGACTATGCTGATGTAAACACAATAAGAATCTCCTCTGCCGATCCTGCACCTAGAGTGGCACCTCTCATCATTACTTCTCCCAGACCAATTCCATATTCCTATGACAAGGCTATACCATGGAATTATGGAGCTGAAGTTTACTATCACGGTGTCATGCAAAAACCTTTGACCATTGATGAAATTACAGTTGAAGCTTCTGATCCTAACATCGACAACATCACCGGATCAAGCAAAGTGACCAGGACCAGAAGAGTGTTCTCTCCAGAGATTTCTTCACCAAAAAACACTGCGACTCCATCTCGCATTCCAGCTATTAAACCAGTTCTCGAAGCGCGAGGGAAAGAAACAGTTACTCATCCTACTCATACAGAAGTGCCAAAGGAAGTTGCTAAAGACACCTCCAAGCAAGAAATGGAGGAAATTCTGAAGATCATCAAGAAGAGTGACTACAATGTTGTGGAACAGTTGGGACAAACTCCGTCCAAGATATCCATGTTAGCTCTGTTACTATGCTCTGAGGCTCATGCTAAAGCCTTAGTAAATTTTTTGAAGAATGCTCACATACCACAAGACACTACTGCTGATCAGTTCGAAGGTTGTATTGCTAGCCTGACCGTTAACAACGGTTTGGGTTTCTCTGATGCTGATTTAACTCCTGCCGGAAAGAATCACGACAAAGCCTTGCACATCTCCGTTGAATGCAAGGGCACTACATTGTCTCACGTGTTAGTGGATACTGATTCTGCTCTAAACATCCTACCAAAGAGTGCTTTCGACCGACTTGATGTTGAAGGATTGGTCTTGAAGCCCAGCGACATAATTGTAAGAGCTTTTGGTGGTTCTAAATGAACAGTACTTGGAGAGATCATTCTGCCAGTTAAAGTCGGTTCCCAAACTTTTGACTCCACTTTCTTCGTCATGGACATCCATCCAGCTTACTCTTGCCTACTTGGACGCCCTTGGATACATGGGGCAGGCGTTGTTACCTCTACCCTGCATCAGAAGCTGAAGTACCCAGTGAAGAGGAAGATTGTTACAGTATGCGGTGAGGAAGAGTACATGGTAAGCCATCTGCAGTCGTTCCGATACCTCGAAATGGAAGGTGAACTCATCGAAACTCCCTGTCAAGCCTTCGAAACAGTTCCAAGAGTCATGCCTGTTGACTCTCCTGTCACTCCTGAAGTTGCTAAAGTTCCACCAAGGATGGCCTCACTGAAGGACGCTCAAGCTGCAGTTAAAGAAGGTCACACTATTTGGGGCCAGCCAGCTCCCTGATCTTCTTTTCAAATCTGACAAGACTGGTTTAGGCTTCACCACCAAAGGTCAGAAGATGATACGTCACGAACGTGCCGAAAAACTTCCCTTCCACATCAGCAAGAATGGAGTCCATGTTATAGAAGACGACGACAACGACTTCGACATCAGCGACTGGATCTTCCCAACTCCTGACAACGGACTCAACAATTGGAAGACTGAAGACGTCATACCAATCTCCTTTAGACAGGAGTAATTGCTTTTTATTTTCTGTTATGCTTTTTGTTTTCTACGCTTTGAACAATAAAACATTAAAAGCCTAGTGCCTTGCCCGGGGCATAACGACTCGTTTGTGAGGGTTATTATTTGTCATTTGCATATTTTAATTCAATAAAATCATTGGACTTTTGCATTTAATTATTGTTTTCGTTCCTTTCTTTTACTTTATTACCCCTTCAAAATTTATGTGTTCTTACACACACCCACGTGATACACTGCAGATTCACTCCGAATCTCATTGATAACAGCTTTGCTATTGCTAAATATGACTTCGATAATACGATCTACCAAGCCGAAGACGAAGTTGAGGAAGATTGTGAAGTGCCACGAGAACTTGTCAGATTGCTACATCAAGAAGAACGGTTATACAGCCACACGAAGAGCCAGTCGAGGTTGTGAATCTAGGTACTGATGAAGACAGAAAAGAAATCAAGATAGGAGTAGGTCTTGAGAATAGTATCAAAGAGAGATTGGTTCAGATGTTGCGAGACTATATTGAGGTTTTTTCTTGGTCCTACGAATACATGCCAGATCTAGACATTGACATTGTGGTGCACCGATTACCGACGAAAGAAGGTTTTCTCCCAGTGAAGCAGAAGGTTCGTCGTATGCGTCCTGAGATGTTAGAAAAAATCAAAGCCGAAGTTATGAAGCAGTTTAATGCCGGTTTTCTAGCCGTTAACTCTTATCCATAGTGGGTTGCAAATGTAGTACCCGTACCTAAGAAGGATGGTAAAGTGCGCATGTGTGTGGATTACAGAGATCTAAACAGAGCGAGTCCGAAAGACAATTTTTCACTTCCTCATATTGATGTTCTAGTTGACAACACCGCTCAACATAAGGTCTTCTCCTTCATGGATGGTTTCTCCGGTTACAACCAGATCAAAATGGCTCCTGAAGACATGAAAAAGACAAATTTCGTTACATAGTGGGGCACATTCTGCTACAAGGTCATGCCATTCGATCTGAAGAACGCTGGCGCCATATATCAACGTGCCATGGTGGCACTGTTTCATGACATGATTCATCACGAGATAGAGGTCTACGTCGATGACATGATAGCTCGATCACAAACTGAAGAAGAACATCTTGATCATTTGCAGAAACTGTTTGATAGACTGAAGAAGTACAGACTAAGACTTAATCCCAACAAGTGCACCTTCGGAGTCAGATCTGGTAAGCTCCTAGGGTTCGTAGTCAGTGGTAAAGGTATTGAAGTTGACCCCACCAAGGTTAAAGCTATCCAAGTCAGAGGATTCTTGGGATGATTGAACTACATTGCCAGATTCATTGCACATCTAACCGCTACTTGTGAGCCAATCTTCAAGTTACTGAAGAAAGATCAAGTAGTGGAATGGAACGACGATTGCCAAACAGCCTTTGACAAAATCAAGGAATATCTGCAGAATCCTCCTACCCTGATGCCACCTTCCAAAGGAAGACCTCTTATCATATACTTGACAGTATTAGAGAACTCAATGGGGGTGTGTGTTGGGTTAACATGACGAGTCTGGTCGAAAAGAGTATGCAATATACTACCTTAGCAAAAAGTTTACCGATTGTGAAACAAGATACTCACTGCTCAAGAAAACTTGCAGCACTTTGGCTTGGGCTGCTCGCCGACTAAGACAATATATGTTGACTCACACTACCTTGTTGATCTCCAAGATGGATCCGATAAAATACATATTCGAGAAACCTGCTCTCTCTAGAAGAATAGCAAGATGGCAAATGATCCTGACCGAATATGACATCCAGTATACTACTCAGAAAGCGATCAAAGGAAGTGTAGTAGCCGATCATTTGGCTCATCAAGCCGTAGATGACTATCAGTCTATGCAATTCAAATTTCCAGACGAAGATGTTTTGCTAGTTACTGACTGTGAAGAACTTGGACCAGACGAAGGACCTGAACCAGGATCCCGATGGACCATGGTTTTCGATGGAGCCTCAAATGCACTTGGCAATGGCATTGGCGCCATCATTACGTCTCCTACTGGTGGACATACGCCTTTCACTACCAGATTATGTTTCAGTTGCACTAACAACATGGCCGAATACAAAGCGTGTATCATGGGTATCAAAGCTTCTATTGATTTAAGAATCAAGTTCTTGCAAGTGTATGGAGACTCAACTTTAGTGATCAGTCAGATTAAAGGCGATTGGGATACGAAACATCCGAATCTCATTCCATATCGAGAGCATATTTTGAGTCTGATCCCCTACTTCGAAGAGATCACTTTCGATCATATTCCACGAGAAGAGAATCAGTTGGAAGACACATTAGCTACTATGTCATCTATGTTCAAGGTCAGATGGGACAACGAGGCTCCCCAAATCATCATCGAAAAGTTTGATGAACCCGCATACTGTTGCAAACTTGATACAAAAGAGAAACCTTGGTTCTACGAAGTGAAGAATTATCTCGAGACTCAAGAATATCCCGCAGGGGCATCTGTCAATGACATGAAATTCTTAAGAAGATTCGCATCCAAATTCTTTCTCAGCAACGACATCTTATACAAGCGCAATCACGACTTGTGGTTACTCCGTTGTGTAGATCAGAGAACAGCTGAAGGCGTATTTGGTACCCACTCTAGTGGACATACAATGGCTAAAAAGATTTTGAGAACAGGATACTATTGGTCCACCATGGAAGCTGATTGTCACCGCTATGCTCGGTCTTGTCACAAATGCCAGATATATGTAGACACAGTGCACGTACCTCCAGTACCATTGAATGTTCTGACCGCTCCTTGGCCTTTCGTAATGAGGGGTATTGACATGATCGGAGAAATCAAACCTACTGCCTCCAATGGACACCGTTTCATCCTTGTGGCAATTGACTATTTAACCAAATGGGTAGAAGCAGCCTCGTTCGCATCTGTTACCAAGAATGTTATGGCTCGATTTATCAAGCATAATCTTATCTGTCGGTAAGGCGTCCCCGAAAGGATTATCACAAATAACGGTACCAACCTCAATAACAAAGTGATCACCGAACTCTGCACACAGTTCAAGATCAAGCATAACAACTCTTCTCCATATCGGCCAAAAATGAACGGCGCAGTGGAAGCCGCCAACAAGAATATCAAGAAGATCATACAGAAGATGACAGTGACTTATAAGGATTGGCATGAGATGTTACCATTTTCTCTTCATGGTTATCGCACTACAATACGAACATCAACACGGGCAACCCCCTTTTCTCTTGTATACGGTATGGAAGCAGTTCTACCCATCAAGGTTCAGATACCCTCAACCAGAGTCCTCCAGGACGCAGAGTTAGGCGAAGACGATTGGATTCAGACTCGCCTTAACCAAATCAATTTGATTGACGAGAAATGACTCGCATCCATCTTCCATGGACAGATCTATCAGAAACGAATGATTAGAGCATTTAACAAGAAGGTCAAGCATCGAGCCTACCAAGTCGGTGATCTAGTAGTCAAGTGTATCATCCTTCCACAAGGTGATCCCAGGGGCAAATGGACTCCCACCTATGAGAGACCGTTTGTAGTCAAGATAGTATTTTCCGGCGGAGCTATGATACTTAGCACCATGGATGGTGAAGACTTCCCACACCCTGTGAACGCAGACATAGTCAAAAAATACTACGCATAAAAGAGACCCGCTAGGTCGACTGGCCTAGGCAAAAATAAGGGCATCCTGGCAAACCAAAAGGTTCGGGCAAAAGTTAAGGATATATACAAAACATGTACACCCGGCAAGTCGAAAACCTGAAAAGGCGGCTTGGGCAAAAAAGGGTATCCCGGTAGACTGAAAACCCGAAAGGGCGGTCTAGGCAAAAGTTAGGGATTTAAGCGTACGATTATGTCTCCCAGATCACCTACTTACAGACTACACTACTATCAGCATTCAAGGTTCAAATGGCGAAAATTAATTCACTCGCTTTCTACTGACAACAAGGAGATGAGATAGTCGAAATATATGAGCAATAGCATAGTTGAAACTCGACGAGATTATTTCCGCATAACTTTTACTTTTATTCGTCTCTTGTATACAAACTGCTTGGCCATACGCCACTTTTCGAAATCAATACAAGTTCCTTTTTACAGTGTTAATTTTTATTGTTGTTTTGCATAAAGTCCAATGATTGCTTTGAATGATTATATGCATTTGACAATAAACATCTGTTCACAAACATACGAAAAGCGAACGATAAAAAAAATTACTACAAACTCTAGGAATTGAGATGACGACTAAAGTCACCAATACATCCCCCGCAGAGTCACTTTCACAGGGTTACTTTCACAAGAGTACAATCCCCACAGAGCCATCGCTCTCCCTATCAAAGATAAACCTTCTCCGATGAAGTACTAATCTTCTCCCAGCAAGTATTCCAATACTTTAGCTTCATCACGTTAGTCCCCGAGCGGTGATCCTATCAAACTTATATACCTTCTCAAGGTACCACGTTACATCAGTCTCCAAGCAGTAGCAGGTCATTCCATATCACATCGTCCCCCAATATGGCTTATACACAAAGATATTCATCCCCAACGGAGTATCTCCCGATGATTATCATTCCCCGGCAGCAGCAATATCCAGACTTGAAACTTGTTCAGATAGTGCATCTGAGGAGTTCGCATCTCTTTTATTCCCCAGTCAGAGGTTTCAAAAAACTTCAGATTCATCACCTCAAAGGATTCTTTGAGCCTCGTCAGCTCTAACGTCCTTATCAGCTTTTCCAAGTTACATCAGTCTCCAAGCAGTAACCAGGTATCCCCCAGCAAGCTCTACGCACGAGATCCCCAGCCGAGTATCTCTTGATCGCTGCTATTCTTGCAACAACATTAACATCCAGACTCAAAACTTGGTCAGATAGTGCATCGGAGGAATCAAAAACATCTCTTTTTCCCTCTGAGTCAGGGTTTACAACAACCCTATCCCCAAGCGAGCATCAGAAACGTCCAGTAGGGCATTCCCATCTTCTTCAAGATGGATATGTTTTGAAATACATCTGCATTCATACATCTATATTCAGATAGCTGCATCATAGTAATATTGTCATACACTCGCATGCATCATAATCTGCATAAGACTAACCATGTCTTGTCAAAAGTTTATCTCCTCAACAAATAAAAGCCATTTTCCAAACGGAAGGTCAAAGATTAATAACCGAAGCAAGATGGGAGAACTATCTGAACGACCATGAAAATTATTTCCAGACAATAGGTCAAAGATTAATACCCGAAACAAGATGGGAAACCTATCTGAAAGACCACACAAATTGTCTCCTGGCAACAGATATTGGATTAACACCCGAAGCAAGACGGGAAAGCTATCTACATCCTGCCAAATATCCACCTCGATAATAGCCAAGACGAAGGTTTATTCTGACTCTCTCTTATTATCAATCGCCCTGGATGGCATCTTTAAGCCCATCTCCGACTACTTGTCGACATCTCTCCACCTTCAGAGTGCTGCATATTTGGTTAAAAATCAATACATACCAATAACCTCATTCAAAGACGAACGTGAAGTCTAACGTACGACTCAACATCAGCCGCTCCAGATGGCATCCTTAAGCCCATCTCCGTCGCCTCTTCTGCTCAAAAGACACCTACAGAGTCTAGCGTACAACTCGCCTTCTCCCGATGGCATCTTTAAGCCCATCTCCGATGTTTCTCCCATCCAAAAGACGAATACAGAGTCTAGCGTACGAATCACTCTCCAATAACATCTCTCCGAATGGCATCTATCATCCCATTCCAGCACATCATCAACTAACAGTCCTACTTCATACAACAACGAGTGCAAATTTTCAGGTGTACTCGAGTGTTCAATCATCTTCTACTTCCAGGACACGAAAGGCAAGCATGCAAATCTAACCCTTCCAGTACAAGAAGATTGAACAGGGGCAACTGTTATACCCCAAAATTTGCCCTCTCACTTCTTAAGACATTTCACATATCCATACTCAAGGATTTCACAAGGGTTGACCAGATAAACCCTCTCCTAAGCAATCAACCCAAACTAGGGTTTGGCCATTCTCAAGTCAAGGTGGGCCTCCAAAATTTCAAGTGGTAATCATGCCTAATCATAGGCTTCAAAGAATCTCCATGTCAAAATTCAAGCCTTACAAGTCAAGTTTGCTCAGACAATTGCTCAGATGGATGAAAATCAGTTGTATTGGACAAAAAGTCAAATTGTGGTCAACATACAGTCAAACTTCATAATTTTTGGTCAACATCAATATTTTGAAGTAATATTCATCATTTGATCAAGGGTTGATCATGATTCATCAAGAAAAGTCAAGAATTGATCAAAAGTAAAATTTCCAAATTAGAGTTTTTTAGACAAAAGTCAACAGAACTTTGACCAGGCATAATTTTCACATACTTTATCAGAAATTTTTCCACCACAGCTCATTTTGAAGAGAATTCAATTCTCTACAACTTCATGTCTCACAAGCTTGGGCAGAAAATGCTTCATTTGGAAGTTATGGATCAAAACATTATATGTCCTTTTGAAAGTCAACAAAAAGTCAACTTTTTGCAAAGGAGTGTTCATGAGCATGGAAACTCCAATGAAGATGAAACCAAAAAGGCTGTTTAGAAGACATCTTGAGCTTTTTAAAAAGTCCAAGAACACCCAAAAATGTTAAAACTTGATCAAGATACACATTGTGCAAGTTGAGCATTTTTGAGGACGTGCACAAAGAGAAATACTTGAGAAAACCAAAAAATTTCCAAATGGGCCTAACTTTTCTTGATTCAAACATGTTCCTTATCTAAATTGGAACCTCCAAGCCAAGGCCACGCTTTTATCTTTTATTTTTAATTTATTTTGGATTTTTAATCATTTAAAACCAATTTAATTAAAATAAAAGATATAAAATCAAAAATTAAGTGCAAGATGGATTTTCCCTCATCCTTGAGATCCAAGCAAGCCATTTAATCTGATTATTTCGAAATAATTAAGATTGGAAATTTGATTTGATTGAAATTGGCTCAAAAAGGAAACATTTGGTTTGATTCCAAATCAAATAATTTCTCATTGATTGGCATGATATTTTTCTACAATTCTGGACCTAATTCATTACAATATAAATATACAATGATCCCACATGACAAGAGGACTGAATTCTGACCTAAAATAACCCTAAAAAAGCTTCAAAAACCGTGGCATTCAAGCAACCTAGCAGCCATAGTTTTGGATCAATTCAAGTCATTGTAAGCCTTCCAATCGATTGTTGGAGTTCCTCTAATCAATTCAAGATACTCACAAGCCAGCCAAGCATCCAGAAACACGAAATCACCATCACGGTTTGCACACTTCAAACTCAAAATCGATTTCTGTTATTTATGCATCATAAACATAATTTGATTATATATTCTTGATCATGATGATGTTTGCAAGCTTTCTGGTTTGTTTAATTTGATTTTAGATGCAGATATGAGGATACGCCATTGTTAGGTTTTCTAAGCTTCAAATTGGGATCCATCGATTTAGGAAAAATTGGAAAAAACTAGGGATGTATTTGTGTTCAGGAGGTCAAACCGGATCGAACCATGGCTTTACATTGAATTTATATTGCTTGTATTGAGTTTTGGAAATTTGCAGGTGCTTTAGTGACAGACAAAACCGTCGCTATTGGTTTTTGCTACGGATCGTGTCCGTAGGTAAAAGCCTGTCAAAAATTCAAATAGGGAAAACGAAGGCTTGGCGCGTGTTTTTGATTAACATTCAGAAACAATTTTCCCTTATAACGTATTCATTCCATGTTACTAACACCATCAGGTTGGTCCAGTGGTAAAGGCAGCGCGCGTGTATCCAGGAGGTCCTTGGTTCGATCCTTGGCTCTTGCAAATATTTTTTACCACTTTTCCACTAACCAATTTTCATGTTTTCTTCATATTTTTTCCATTTAATTTGATTTCTTTCCAAATATTTTTCTAATTCATTAAAAAATCACAATTTTTTTTTTGCATTTAGGTCAGAAAAATGTTTATTTAATTTTTAACATAAAAAAAATTATATTTTGCATGCATATTTTAATTAATTGTTAATTAATCAAAAAATTGACTTTTAATTATTTTTTCATACTAAAATCAATCCAGAAAATTCCCAAAAAATTATTTTCTCATCTAATTAGGTTTACTAACCCTGAAAACCTTTTTCCTAACTTAAAAATCTTTTTCACTAACATGATTTTCTAATATTCGCAATTCGATTCTTTTTCCTAATTGCTTGCTCTATCAAAACACTTTTTTACACCTCACACTTTTACAAAGTTAAAACACTTTTTCAAAACGAAACATTTCCGAACACTTCGTATACATTCCAGCGTCAATCATTATGAATCAAAGCGAAATTCCTTTTCAAAATCTTTTCAAACACACACACAAAAAGCAAATTTTAAAATGAGCTAAAGCAATGTGAAAACTAGTGAAAACTACGAGAATGGAAAGGGTGCTAATACCTTCCTTTTAATAATTTCTACTTATCCTTTGCAATCAAACCCGATCCAAAGGGCACTATGATGATATTTCGTAGGCAACCGTGTAAGATACCTGCGTTGGAGACTGATCATTTGTCGAGGCAGAGAATACCCTAGTGGGTGCATGTGTGAGAAGAGTGTATTGTTTTCAGATATTTTATCTTGTATTAGTGATCTAGATTGATTTTATCTTGCCATACACGCCTAGTTACTAGCAGTTTAATAGGTGCAGAAAGTAAATTGCGGAAATATAAAGGGTCTTACGCTATTACATTGCTTTGGGGAAGATACATAATAGGAGGTGCGGAAAGTAAAGTGCGGAAAGTAAAATCCTATGCTATTACATGATAAAAATTGGCGACCTATACAACCTTTCTAGAATTTAAAATGCAGGAAAATAAATAGCGGAAAAGAAAACTAATCCTAATATTTTTTGGGTATTTTTGGAATTTGAGTTTATATGAGAATGGCCTAGATCTAGTTGATTTTAAGTAAAAAAATATATTAGTGAATACTAACCTTAATTAATTAATTAAATTTGATAAAGAAAATATTAGTGAAAGTTATCTAATTAATCCTAAACTAATTAACCTAATTACTAATTAAATTAATTAATTATTAAATAAGCAAAAATAAGAAAAATAGGAAAAATATAAAAAAAACGTTAGAGAGCTTCGTGAGCCATCCTGTGGAGCTTACGGGAGTTCGATGTGGAGGCACCGGATGCTGAGCTTCTAGGTTTATTGCTTGAGGCACCCGTGGAGCTCGGGTTTCTAGGGGGAGGTCCAGTGGAGCTTGGAGACTCGAACAGGCGTCCGAGCTGGAGCTGGGGGCTTCACGTGCTGGGCCATCCAGTTGGAACACGGAGGGATTCGTTGGGAGGTTGAGTTGGCACTCCTGATGTTGATGAGGCCTGAAGCGGAGCTTACGGTCTGGGATGCCCAGGGTAGGCACTTGTTGAAAGGATCCGGTGGAGCACGGGGCATGTTTCGACCATATGGAAACCTGTAAGGAAAAAATAGAAAAAATTGCAAAAGGTGGGGTTTGAACCCACGACCTGATAGGGAGAATGGCATAGTGTGTGCAAGGTGAACCGCTGGGGCGGTGATACATCCATTCATCCTTTTGAACCCATAAATAGGTAAGGGTTAGTATCCTCTGAGTCAGAAGCACCAGAGAAAAGCTCCGGTCATCTTCTCCGATCGTGTTCAATCATCAACCTGCAAAATAATCAATATGAATGCAACAAGGGTACCCTATCCCCCTAATTCAAGGGCTACGAATCGATTGGTGGTGTTAAATCATTCTGAAACGGCCTAGAACTACAGAAACGAAGTTCTTCCAATTTCTGCCCTAACAATGGCAACTAGTGATTAAGCCATGGAAAACTTCAAACGACTGCCCAGACCTGTTCTATATCATGCTATAAATTCATTAAAAGCATTAATTCTAAGCAAAACACACTCAAACGTAAAACACGAATTCAAGAAAAAATGCAAATCAGAGCAGTTCATATGGCATGTTTCAACGTGTTATGATCATGTATAATGATGCATACTTACTCAGACTTACCTCAGGATCACAATGGAATACTTAAAAGTGACTGAAAGTGGCTGGAAAGTAGAACACGAATTTGCCAACTTTGAGATTTTTTGAGAGAATTCTAGGGTTTGTGTTAGGCTGGCAGCATGCGTAAGGGTTGTCTAAAGGAGCTCCTGATCTTGTAAGAAAGCTAGATATTTATAGAAGAGTGGAATTAGGTCAAGGCATTAAGAGAAAATATTCTCCTTAAATGGAGAATATTTGATTTGAAAAATTGCACAAAATCTTTCCAATCTTGATCAATCTTTCCTCAATCATCTTGCACGAAATTGACAGCTTGTAGTGAGATATCTTGGACCCCAAGCCATGCAAATATCCAACCCAACTTGCCTTATCTTTTAATTTTGCATTTTATTTAATAAAATTTGAATTTAAGTTATTTTAATTCAAAAATAAATAAATAAAGAGGTAGAGGGCGTGGCATGATGTATAGTGGTCATGGATAATCTCATGATCAAGTTTAAATCATAAGATCTTAGGCCCATTTGGAAATTTTTGGCTTTTGCAAGGTATTTTTCTTCATGCACCTCCTAAAAAATGCTCAACTTGCACAATTTGTATCTTGCTCAATTTTCAACATTTTTGGGTGTTCTTGGACTTTTTAGAAAGCTAAAGATGTCTTCTAAACATCCTTTTTTGTTTTATATTCATTGGAGTTTCCATGCTCATGGACACTTCTTTGCAAAAATATGACTTTTGTTGACTTTTCTAGAAGGACCTATAATGTCTTGACCCATATCCTTCAAATGAAGCATTTTCAACCCAAGCTTGTGAGACATAAAGTTGTATAGAATTTAATTATCTTCAAAATGAGCTATGGTGGAGAAATTTCTCATGAATTATGTGAAAGTTATGCTTGGTCAAAGTTTTGTTGACTTTTGTCTGGAAAAGCCCTAATTTGGAAATTTTGACTTTTGATCAAATCTTGACTTTTCTTGTGGAATCATGATCAACCCTTGATCAAATGATGAATACCACTTCAAAATATTGATGTTGACCAAAATTTATGAAGTTTGACAGTATGTTGACCACAATTGACATTTTGTCCAACACAACTGATTTTCAACTATCTGAGCAATTAGATGAGCAATTTGAACTTGTAAGACTTGAAATTGGACATGGTGGTCCCTTGAGGTATATGATGAGGTATGATAACCACTTGAAGCATTGGAAATAAATTTTGACTTGAGAGGAGCAAAACCCTAGTTTGGATTGATTGCTTAGGAGAGGGTTTGTCTGGTCAACCCTTGTGAAATCCTTGAGAATTGAGATGTGAATTGTCTTGAGAAGTAGGAGGGAAAATTTTGGGGTATAACAGTATGGCTCCGTTTGAGGCATTGTATGGTTGGAGGTGTCGGACACCATTGTGTTGGTACGAATTTGGAGAAAGTGTTGTGATTGGACCAAAAATTGTCCAACAGACTTCGGAAAAGATTAAGATGATTCAGGAGAAGATGAGAACTTCTCAGAGTTATCAGAAGAGTTATCATGATAAGAGGAGGAAGGATCTCGAGTTTAGTGAAGGAGATCTTGTGTTTATGCGAGTTACTTCGATGATTGGTATTGGTCGAGCTTTGAAGTCAAAGAAGTTAACTCTGCACTTTATTGGTCCGTTTCAGATTACGAAGAAGGTTGGAAAAGTTGCTTATCAGATTGATTTACCGTTGTCGCTAGTGAATTTGCATGATGTTTTCCATGTATCTCAGTTGAGGAAATTCATTGCTGATCCGTCTCATGAGATTCAGGTAGATGATATACAGGTACAAGATAATTTGACTGTTGAAACATTGCCTGCGAGAATTGAGGATCGGAAGTTGAAGAAGATGTGAGGTAAGGAGATAGCTCTGGTGAAAGTAGCTTGGGGAGGACCAGTAGGTGGAAATGTTACTTGGGAACTGGAGAGCCAGATGAAGGACTCGTATCCCGAACTTTTCGTCTAAGGTGTGTTTTTGAGGACAAAAACTCTTTTTAGTAGGGGAGAGTTGTGACACCCCAATAATTCGATTATTAAATAATTAGAATTTTTAATTATTAATTTAATTAGAAATTTAATTATTGGTATTTTTGGATTTTTGGAATTATTTAATTAAAATAAAAGTGGAATTGTTTGTGGCGTGAAGTGTAAAGTGGAGGGTGTGAGGAGTAAAACACTCTACCTATTCTAATTATTTTATTATTATTATTTTGGGAATAATAAAAGGAACAAAATAAAAGGAAAAAAGGAAAAAGAGAATATTGGAGGTTTTCTATCATACGTGCATTGGAGAAGATAAGAGAAAGAGGAGAAAAAGCCAAAGCCTCAGAATTGGAGAAAAAGCCAAAGCCTCAGAATTCAAAGAATCATCGCAAGGTAAGGGGTGATTTCATTCAGTTATGATGCCTTATGGGTTTTGGGATTCAATTGAACAGTTGAATGTGTTAGGAAACTCAAATTAGATAATCTAGGTTTGTAGGATTATCCCTAAATGTGTTGAATTATAGGAATTGGAACCATTAGTGTGTTATGTGATTAATGGGAATGATGAAATTATGTTATGTGTTGTTGTATTGATGTTTACTGGTTAAATTTTGGTGGTTCTAATGCTATAATTCGTATGGAATTGGAAAGGAAAAGTTGGGAAAGTCACATACTGCCAAACTGCTATTTTTGGGTTCTACAGTTCGCAGGAACCGGTTCTCATGTGGGAGGAACCGGGTTCCTGGTACAAAAACCAGAGGGAGGTAATTCTGGGATGTTGGGAACCGGTTACTCCTGGGGAGGAACCGGGTTCCCAGTTAAATTTACAAAGAAAAACCATATTTTTGTGGGGCGGTTCCTGTGGAGGAGGGTTCCCATACATTTTCAGGCGTGATTTTAACACTTGTGGGGCCGGTTCTCCACAGGAGGAACCGGTTACCACTGTGTCATTTTGAAAAATACTAAACTTTAAAAATTCATAACTTTCAAACCGTAAGTCCGTTTTGAGCGCCGTTTTGGACGTTGTTTCTTAAATTTAATGCTCTATTTAATGAAATGAATAAAATTATTGTAGTTTGAATTTATTTTGAAAATGCATCGGATTTTGAATTATGCAGTTTGTACTTGTGCATATTTGGTGTGTATGTAGCGTTGTATCCGTGTTAATTGCTTGTATCGGGATTTGGTGGATGAAATGCATGTTTTATGCTGTTTGAGGTGTGCATGATCAATGAGGATATCATGTCATGGTTTGATTTGGTTTATGACATTGGTGTGATCATGAAATTATTTGAATGTTGCAAGCTTTATGATGTGCATGCATATTGTAATACGGTGAACTGACTTTGAGAATTTTGTATCGCAAATGTACGGATAGCAAGAGTCGCCACCGACTTTTCTTTTATCCAATTAAGGGAAGGTAAAAAGTACGGAAAAGACCTTCGTTAGATTCTGAGTAAGGGAGAAGGTTATGAAAAGGGAAGGTATTAGCACCCTTTTTCATCCGTAGTTATCTACGGGCTCTTAGTTGCTCTTAGATCACTTTAAAAAATTTGTGCTTTCTGTGTGTTTGAAAATGTTTTGAAAAGGCATTTCGTTTTGACTTTGTAGTGATTCATGTAGGAATGTATACAAAGTGTTCGGAAATGTTTCTTTTTTAAAAAGAGTTTGAATTTGACAAAAAAAGTGTGAGGTGTGAAAAGTATTTTGATAGAGCAAGCAACTAAAAGTCTTATTACCTACTCAGAACGGTTGTTTTTGTGCTGTTTTACGTTCCTTTAGAATAATGCTATCCATACCATTAGTTGGTAGGTAACCCTATTCGTTGGATGTAAGCGGGACATTCGAAGGGACATCGGATGGTCATAGAAGGCAACTTGTAGGAAGTATCCTAGCACACTCGAAGGGACTATCATCATTTTTCGTAGGTGACAATCGAGGGTCAAGATCATGTATTCATAGGCGACATCGTGGGTCTATGATCTTTGTATCGAAGGGACTATGATGATTTGTTTTGAAGGCAACGGTGCTAGAATACCTCTACGTTCGAGGGACATGACCATTTGAATTCGTAAGGCAACCAGAGAGAATTACCCTAAGGGGTGCGTGTGTGTGTAATACGGTGAACTGACTTTGAAAATTTTGTATCGCAAATGTGCGGATAGCAAGAGTCGCCATCGACTTTTCTTTTATCCAATTAAGGGAAGGTGAAAAGAACAGGAAAAGACCTTCGTTATATTCTGAGTAAGGGAGAAGGTTATGAAAAGGAAGGTATTAGCACCCCTTTCCATCTGTAGTTATCTACGGGCTCTTAGTTGCTCTTAGATCACTTTAAAATTGTGCTTGTGTGTTTGACAAAAATGTTTTGAAAAGGCATTTCGCTCTGACTTTGTAATGATTCATGTAGGAATGTATACAAAGTGTTTGGAAATGTTTCTTTTTTGAAAAGAGTTTGAACTTTGACAAAAGTGTGAGGTGTGAAGAGTATTTTGATAGAGCAAGCAACTAAAAGTCTTATTACCTACTCAGAATTGGTCGTTTTCATGTTATTTTACTTTCCTTTAGAATAGCGCTATCCATACCATTAGTTGGTAGGTAACTCCATTCGTTGGATGTAAGCAGGACATTCGAAGGGACATCGGATGGCCATAGAAGGCAACTTGTAGGAAGTATCCTAGCACATTCGAAGGGACTATCATCATTTTTTGTAGGCGATAATCGAGGGTCAAGATCATGTATTCGTAGGCGACATCGTGGGTCTATGATCTTTGTATCGAAGGGACTATGATGATTTGTTTAAAGGCAACGGTGCTAGAATACCTCTACGTTCGAGGGACATGACCATTTGTATTCGTAAGGCAACGAGAGAGAATTACCCTAAGGGGTGCATGTGTGAAAAGAGTGTGTCAATTTAGATACGTTATCTTGAAGTTATGAGTGAGCTATGTCCGTTTTTATCTTGTTATACACGCCTAATTACTAGCAGTTTATAGGGTGCGGAAAGTAAATTGCGGAAATGTAAAGTGCGGAAAGATAAATCCTACGCTATTACATGGCTTTGGGGCAGATACATAATTGAAAGTGCGGAAAATAAAAGTTCTAATTAAACTATTAAATCCCATAGGCAATTACATAATTGGAAAAGAAAAGCAATAAAAATCTTCCGAAACTGTATAACCTGTGAACAGATGCAAAATCGGAAAACGGAAGAAAATTGCATAAGAGGAAAATGTTAATAAAAATAAGTATTTTTGAATGAGAAAACGTTTTTGTGTTAATAATGACATAAATATGACAGAATAATGTTTTGGGAATTTTTGGAGTTGATTTGATAATTTTAAAACAATTAAAAGCCATTTAAATGATTAATTAGCAATTAAATTAAATATGCATGCAAAAATAATAATTTTTATATTAAAAATTAAATAAACATTTTTCTGATGATTATGCAAAAAATAAATATTTTTGGTGTTTTTTAAATGCATGATAAAAATATTAGAAGATAAATTAAAATGATGGAAAATATTAAAGAAAATATAGAAAATAGAAAAAATAATGTTAGTTTTGCAAAAGAGAAAAATAATTGGTCCTGTCCAGGTTCGAACCTGTGACCTTTGAGAGAATCTCCACATGCCAACGCCTTAACCACTGCGCCATTGTGTACTTGGTGTTTGAGAATTGGAAACATGTGATTATAAACGTAGACGTGTCAAGAGATTTGAATTCAAACACAGTCAGCCCTGTGGACCCCGGTTTGAACGAAAGAGCGAATCAGAGTGCGTGATTGTGCCACGCGTGCCTCGCCGGCTTCAACATCGGTCAACGACGCCGGAGCCCTAGCTCCGGTCGTCTTCTCCGACCAAATCAAATTCAAAACCTGCAAAATACGTAGAATCAAAGCAAAAGAAAGACCTATTTCACCTAATTCGACCCCTGCGAATCCAATGGTGGCATCAGTTTCGATTGAAAATGCCTATAGCTACCAGTTCGAAGCTCCACAGTTTTCAAACCCTAAACATGGCAAATCGAGTTTCTAACGTTCAAGCACCAAAACGATGGCCCAGATCAATCATATGGAACCTCATGAACACATTAGAATGGTTAGATTCGATTAAAACACACAGATAATAAAAATGCAAAATCAAGAAAAATATGAATATGTATGAATGTATTGGGCACGATTCAGGCTGCTTCAACCATGGAGAATGATGCGTACTTACTCCAAATTACCTTAGGAACACAATGGAATGGTTTTGGATGGCTGAAAGTGGCTGGAACTTGAAACACGATTTTCACAATTTTGAGAAATAATTTGGCAAAATAAGGGTTGTTGTAGGGGCAAGGGTTTCGTTCTTTGTTCTTGGCAATGTACTAGGTATTTATAGAGTGCAATGCTGGAGCAAAAAGAAGGAAAAAAGATTGGATATTGAATGTGCAATAAATTCCTTTCAAATAAAATCAAATTTTGGAGAAAATTTGATTTTCTCTTCCATATGCAAGCTATCACGAAATTGGCAAGTATTGTGGGCTATCTTGGACCTCAAGTTTGATAAAAATCCACTCCTTTTGAAAATATATCTTATTTTCATATTTTATATAATTTAAATTTGAATTAAATGGTTTTAAATTCAAAAATAAATCAATAAAATAGAAAGTGGTCATGGAAAGGCATCAATAGGTGACAAATAATATTATGATCATGTTTGAATCATAAAATTATAGGCCCATTTGGAAAAAAATTGGATTTTGACAAATATCTCCTTTTGTGCAATTGTTCAAAAATTCCCAACTTCTGAATGGTGTATTTTGCTCAATTTTCCACATTTTTGAATGTTCTAGGACTTTTTAGAAATCTCTAGGTGTCCTCTAAACAACCTCTTTTGTTTCATCTCAATTGGAGTTTCCATGCTCAATACATCTTCAAAACAAAAATTTGACTTTTTGTTGACTTTGAAAAGGACCTGTAATGTTTTGATCCATACCTTCCAAATGAAGCATTTTTTGAACATTTTTGTGAGACATGAAGTTGTAGAGAATAGAATTTCCTTCAAAATGAGAGGTGGTGGAAAAATTTCTAAGAAAGTATGAAGAAGTTATGCTCAGTCAAAGTTCAGTTGACTTTTCACTAAAAAACCCTAATTTGGAAAGTTTGACTTTTGAGCAAATCTTGAGTTTTCTTGATGAATCATGGTCAACCCTTGATCAAATGATGAATG
The DNA here is from genome assembly GCA_021764765.1 of Vicia sativa. Taxonomy (NCBI): domain Eukaryota; kingdom Viridiplantae; phylum Streptophyta; class Magnoliopsida; order Fabales; family Fabaceae; genus Vicia; species Vicia sativa. Next base: position 139,480,149 of record CM038795.1, on the reverse strand, counting down.
TGACTTCAAAATGAGGATGTTAACAAAAAATTATGAAGTTTGACTGTATGTTGACCACAATTGACTTTTTGTCCAATACAACTGATTTTCAACCATCTAAGCAATTGTCTGAGGAAACTTGACTTGTGATGCTTGAATCTTGTCATGGAGATTATTTGAAGCATATGAGGAGGCATGATGACCATTGGAGATGTTGGAAGTCCATCTGGATCTGAGGATAGCCAAATCCTAATTTGGGTTGATTGTCTAGGAGAGGGTTTGTCTGATCAACCCTTGAGGAATCCTTGAGTATGGATGTATGAAATGTCTTGAGAAGTAGGAGGGAAAATTTTGGGGTATGACAGCTGCCCCTATTCAATCTTCTTGTATTGGAAGGGTTAGATTGGCATGTTTGCCTTTCGTGACCGGGAGGTAGAAGATGATTTAACACTCGAGTACACCTAAAAATTTGCACTCGCCGGTGATGGATGCGGGAATGGGCTTATAGATGCCATTTGGAGAAATTGGAGACTTCGCTGGGGAATGAGTCGTACGCTAGACTCGAGATTGTCGTCTGAATAGGAGAGTCATCGGAGATGGGCTTAAGATGCCATCCGGAAAGATCAATGCTGGGGAGTGAGCCGTATGCTAGGCTCGGTAGACATTCCTGGAAGCAGTTGTCGGAGGACAACTAGGGCGGTCGTTCAGATAGTTTTCCGTCTGGCTTCGGGCATTAATCCTGGACCAGTTGTCGGAGGACAACTAGAGCGATCGTTCGAATAGTTTTCCGTCGGCGGGCATTAATCTCGACCGGTTGTCTCGGCGATGATTTTCACCTGTTTTGGAGAAAACAAGAGAAACTTTGATAGAATATGGTTAGTCTTATGCAAAGTATGATGCATGACAATGTGTATGAATGACATATGTACAAATTATGACTTTTATGAGTAATATATAAATGATAGATGTTGTGGTATTTCAAAACATATCCATCTTGAAGAAGATGCGGATGTTCTGTTTTGGAGATTTCTGACTTCTGTTTGGGGATGAAGCGGACTGGAAACCCTGAGAAGAAAAGATAACCTTGATTTCTCCGATGCACTATCTGACCATGTCTTGAGCCTAGATATTATTGAGGATAATAGAGATCGTGCTGTTGAGGACCTCGTGTGTAGACCCTGCTGGGGAAATCTTAGGAGGTACTCTACTGGGGATCTTGCGTAAGTCCTGTTGGAGAGTATTTGGTAGTCGCTGGGAGACCGGGTTAGAGGGATCTGGAGCCCGTTGAAATCTCTGGCTGGGGAATAAAAGATGTAAGATGTAGGCTTCCTCCGATGCACTATCTGACCAAGTTTCAAGTCCGGATATTGCTGCTGTCGGGGAAATGATGACTGCTGAGAGATATTCTGTTGGGGATACCTCTACTGGTGATGAATCATTGCTGCCTGGAGACCGATGCGACATGGTTTAGTTGAGTGGAGTCACTGCTCGGGGACCGACGTGATGAAGCTTGGAATGTCTGGACTAGCAGAGGAAAAAGTGAACTCCGCTGGGGAAGGCGGGTAATGAGTGACATCTCTGTGAGGATTGTACTTTGCAGGGGAACGTATTGGTGACTTTCGTCGTCATCTCAATTCCTAGAGCCTGTAGTAATTACTTTCGTATGTTCACTTTTCGCATGTTTGTAAACAGATTTTTATTGTCAAATGCATATAATCATTCAAAGCAAATGTTGGACTTTATGCAAACAACAACAGTGAAATTTGTAAAGAGAAAGAACTCGTATTTATTTGAAGGGTGGAGTATGGCCAAGTAGTTTGTACACAAGGAAAGTAAAAAGCTATGCGGAAACAATCTCGTTAAGTTCCAACTATGCTAGTACTCATATATTTCAACTATCTCATCTCCTTGCTGTAAGTAGAAAGTGAGTGAATTGATTTTCGCCATTTGTATCTTGAATGCTGATAGTAGTCTGTAGGTAGATGATCTGGATGAGACATAGTCGTACGCTTAAATCCCTAACTTTTGCCTAGACCGCCCTTTCGGGTTTTCAGTCTACCGGGATACCCTTTTTTGCCCAAGCCGCCTTTTCATGTTTTTGACTTGCCGGGTGTACATTTTTTTTTGTATATATCCTTAACTTTTGCCCGAACCTTTTTGGTTTGCCAGGATGCCCTTATTTTTGCCTAGGCCGGTCGACCTAGCGGGTCTCTTTTATGCGTAGTATTTTTTGACTATGTCTGCGTTCACAGGGTGTGGGAAGTCTTCACCATCCATGGTGCTAAGTATCATAGCTCCGCCGGAAAATACTATCTTGACTACAAACGGTCTCTCATAGGTGGGAGTCCATTTGCCCCTGGGATCACCTTGTGGAAGGATGATACACTTGACTACTAGATCACCGACTTGGTAGGCTCGATGCTTGACCTTCTTGTTAAATGCTCTAATCATTCGTTTCTGATAGATCTGTCCATGGAAGATGGATGCGAGTCATTTCTCGTCAATCAAATTGATTTGGTTAAGGCGAGTCTGAATCCAATCGTCTTCGCCTAACTCTGCGTCCTGGAGGACTCTGGTTGAGGGTATCTGAACCTTGATGGGTAGAACTGCTTCCATACCGTATACAAGAGAAAAGGGGGTTGCCCGTGTTGATGTTCGTATTGTAGTGCGATAACCATGAAGAGAAAATGGTAACATCTCATGCCAATCCTTATAAGTCACTGTCATCTTCTGTATGATCTTCTTGATATTCTTGTTGGCGGCTTCCACTGCGCCATTCATCTTAGGCCGATATGGAGAAGACTTGTGATGTTTGATCTTGAACTGCGTGCAGAGTTCGGTGATCATCTTGTTGTTGAGGTTAGAGCCATTATCTGTGATAATCCTTTCGGAAGTGCCATACTGACAGATAAGATTATGCTTGATGAAACGAGCCACAATATTCTTGGTAACAGGTGCGAACGAGGCTGCTTCTATCCACTTGGTAAAGTAATCAATTGCCACAAGGATGAAATGATGTCCGTTAGAAGCAGTGGGCTTGATTTCTCCAATCATTTCAATGCTCCACATTGCAAAAGGCCAAGGAGATGTTAGAACATTCAAAGGTATTGGAGGTACGTGCACTTTGTCTGCATATATCTGGCATTTGTGACAAGATCGAGCATAGCGGTGACAATCAGCTTCCATGGTGGACCAATAGTAACCTGTTCTCAGAATCTTCTTAGCCATCGTATGCCCATTGGAGTGGGTACCAAATGCGCCTTCGTGTAACTCTTCCATGATACGTTCTGCTGTTTTCCGGTCTACACAGCGGAGTAAGCATAAGTCGTGATTGCGCTTGTATAAGATGTCGTTGCTGAGGAAGAATTTGGATGGAAATCTTCTCAAAAACTTTTTATCGTTGCCAGATGCCCCTGCGGGATATTCCTGGGTCTCACGATACCTCTTCACGTCGTAGTACCAAGTGTCATACCCCAAAATTTTCCCTCCATCTAGTCAAGAGATTTCATACATCCATACCCAAGGGTTCCTCAAGAGATGATCAGACAAACTCTCTCCTAAACAATCAACCCAAATTAGGGTTTGGTATTTCTCAGGTCAAGATGGACTTCCAACCTCTCCATTGATCTTCATGCCTCCTCATATGCTTCAAAGATTCTCCATGTCAAGTTTCAAGCCTCACAAGTCAAGATTGCTCAGACAATTGCTCAGATGGTTGAAAATCGGGTGTATTGGACAAAAAGTCAACTGTGGTCAACATACAATCAAAACTTCTGATTTTTGGTCAACATCCTCATTTTGAAGTTACATTCATCATTTGATCAAGGGATGATCATGATTCATCAAGAAAACTCAAGATTTGCTCCAAAGTCAAACTTTCTAAATTAGGGTTTCTAGGTGAAAAGTCAACCAAACTTTGATCATAACTTTCTCATACTTTCTCGTAAATTTTCCACCAAGCTCATTTTGAAGGAAATTCAATTCTCTACAACTTCATGTCTCACAAGAATGGTCAAAAATGCTTCATTTGAGAGGTATGGCTCAAAACATTACAGTCATTTTCAAAGTCAACAAAAGTCAACTTTTGTTTTGAAGATATATTGAGCATGGAAACTCAATTGAGATGAGACCAAAAGGTTGGTTAGAGGACTCTTAGAGCTTTCCAAAAAGTCCAAGAACACTCAAAAATGTGGAAACTTGAGCAAGATACACCATTCACAAGTTGGGCAATTTTGAAAGAATGCACAAAGAGAAATACTTCCAAAAATCAAAAACTTTGCAAATGGGCCTACTTTTTCTTCATCCAAACTTATTCCTCATGCCATTAGGAATGTCCAAGCCCAATGCCACGAATTTTCATTTTATTTTCCTATTTAATTTGGAATTTATTCATTTAAATACAAATTAAATTGAAAAATAAAGTATAAAATCCAAATTAATTGCAAAGATTGATTTTATTCTTTCCTTGAGATCCAATTAACTCACAAATGCCAGCAATTTCGAAATTTGATCAAATTTGGCAAGATTGGATTGAGAATTAATCAAATTTTGAAGATTTGATTTTATGCAAAAATCAAAATTGATTTACATTGAATGGTGATTGATTCTTACCAATAATGATCCAAATCCATCCATACTACCGATGCATACCAATCGAAAGAAGAGAGAAAAATTGGCTTGAGGAACCCTAACCTAATTCAAAGAAATCGTGCACTTGAAGCAACTGGCAGTCCTAGTTTTGCTTCGATTCAGCCAATTCCAAGCCTTCCATTGTGTTCCTTGAGGCTTTGAATCGATTCGGACCCTTACAACGCTCAAAACATCATCAAGAATTGAGAGAACACGATTTTGGTTTGTCATACTTTTCAAATTCGATTTCTATCATTCATGCACTTTTAACATGTTTCGTGGTTTGTTTTATTTTAGATGGAAGTTTGCAAGCTTTCTGCATAGTTTGATTGAGTTTTCATGATACTATTTGGTTGGGAACTCACTGAATAAAAATTGACCATAAGACCCTTGCCATCGTGTTTAGACGTGATTTCCGGATCGATTCATGTATTCCTAATGAATTTATATTATGTGTATGAGCTTTTGAAAAATGCGGTTATAGCGTCGCAATGGTTATGTTTTCAAATTTTAAAAAGAAGATGAAGTTTGGCGCGGGACGATGAAGCTTGTGACACTTGTGTTTCTTCCATTCGCTCGGTTTCCAAACATTGTGCCTCGATTTGGGTTAAGGAAAGCGTGTTTGCTACGGGTCATCGTTCGAATCCAGCCTTGACACTTTGTTTTTCACAAGTTTGCAAACTATTTTCTATTTTTATTTTCTTTTATATTTTCATGTTATTTTAATTTATTTCACAATTTTATTTCATTAAAAATTACCAAAAATTAATTTTCTTTTGCATTATTTTCATAAAATACTTATTTAATTTATAAAATTAAAAATACAATTTTGCATGCATATTTATTTTTATTCATAATTTTGCATTTTAATTACTTTTAATTCATTTTAAATTATTAAATTGCATTTAAAAATCCCAAAAATTATCTTAGCTTATTTATACTATTTCCAGCATGTAATAATTTTCTCATATTAAAATTTGCATTTTCTAACATTTTTCTCTTGTTCGATTCATATTGCATTTTCGATTTCTTCCTTTTGAGCAGTTGATCCGATTCGAGACGATTCTCTCTTTATCATTTTCATATTATTTTTCAATAATGTAACTGTTCATGGGATGTAATAGTTTAAATTAGGTCTTTATTTTCCGCATTTTAAATTATGTATCGCAGCCTTGTAATAGCGTAGGACACTTATCTTTCACTTTACATTCCGCATTTTATTTTCCGCACCTATCAATTGCTAGTAACTAGGCGTGTATGGCAAGATAATAATCAACTAGCCCACTAATTTGGCAAGATAAAATACTTGAATTCAACACTCTTTTCACATGCACCCCTTAGGTAATTCTCTTGCCTTCGATTTCAAATGGTCATGTCCCTCGAGCGTAGGGTATTCTAGCACCGTTGCCTTCCAAACAAATCATCATAGTCCCGATACAAAGATCATAAGACCCACGATGTCGCCTCCGAATACATGATCTTGACCCTCGATTGTCGCCTACGAAAAATGATGATAGTCCCCGAATGTGCTAGGATACTTCCTTATGACCATCCGATGTCCCTTCGAATGTCCCGCATCCAGCGAATGGAGCTACCTACTAACTAATGGTATGGATAGCGCTATTCTAAAGGAAAGTAAAAATACAACGACCAATTCGAGTAGGTAAACAAGACTTTTAGTTGCTTGCTCGATCAAATGCTTTTCACACCACACACTTTTGTCAAAGTTCAAAACTCTTTTCAAAACCATTTCCGAACACTTTGTATACATTCCTACATGAATCATTACAAAGTCAAAGCGAAATGCCTCTTTTCAAAAACATCTTTTTCAAACACACAGAAAGAAATTTTAAAAGTGATCTAGAGAGCAACTAAGAGCCCGTAGAAAACTACGGATGGAAAGGGTGCTAATTCCCTTTTCATAACCATTCTCCTACTCGAATCTAACGAAGGTCTTTTTCTGTACTTTTACCTTCCCTTAATTGGATAAAAATAAAAATCGGTGGCGACTCTTGCTATCCGCACATTTGGATACAAAAAATCCTAAAAGTCAGTTCACCGTATTACAGAACTGGCGACTCTGCTGGGGACTTACCTAAAGAGAGAATTGCCTTAGGGATTTCTAGATAACTTTTACCGCTTTCTGTTTGATTTGTATGCTTTACTTTTAAGGGTTGCTTGGGTATTATACTGTTGGGGGATCCTACACCCGGATCCGGGTTTCCTTTTAGGTAAGTAGCATTAGATCATCGCCGCTAGACGATATAACTAAGCGGTCAACATGATGGCTACGTTAGCGTGATACTTTGGTTGTCCCGATACTCTTCATTCCCAAGTTGAAGATAGTATTTGGCTGCGTGGTGTCATCAGCGCTAACTAAACTTTTAGAACCTTAATTGACTCATCTTAGCCATTAGAAGGTAGTGAGATGGCGGCTTTGGTCGAGACTAAGGTTGGTTGATACTCGATGCTACGCTCATTGAGATCGGACTTTTGGGACATTTTCGACCACTTGGTAGTCGTATTGAAATAAGCGCCTACGAGAAAGATCGATGATGTGAGATTCCTAGAACCGGTTACTATTATAGGACAGGATGAACCAACTCAAACTTTTGGTGGGGTAATCACCTAGACCTCTTGCAAGCCTTAAACCTAGGCTCATTGTGTGAATTGTTTGTGTGTGCTAAACATGACATCATGACATCATTCGCATTGCATATTATTTCTAACTATTTCAAGGACCTAGGAATTTATCTTTGCTTTTTTGTAGGGATTATGGCTTCTAGAAAGACTATCCGAATCAACTTCATGGGTATATCTTCTTCAAAAATTGGTTTGAAATTCCGACCATGCTCGGTTCATCAAAAGACATGGTTATCTACTTGATTTGGTTATCTCGGTTTTGAAGATATGATGCATGCCTATTCGGTTCTTTGATCCGAAACACCATTGCTTTACATTCCCGGATTATCGATTAGTTCCTACCTTGGAAGAATTCTCTAAGCTACTTGGGGTACCTATTCTTAACCAAATGCCATTCACGGTTTAGAAAAGGTGCCTAAATCGAACATTGCATCGACCTTACATCTTAAGCGCTCGGACATTGAAGCCAATTGGGAAACTAGAAGCGGAGTTAAGGGTTTACTTTCCAAGTTCTTAATTAAGAAAGCCGAGAATTCCTCAAAGTTATGAGTTTCCATGCATTTGAAAACATTGTGGCCTTGCTAATCTATGGTTTGGTTCTATTTCTAACTCGGATCAATTCATAGATGTCAACGCCATCAATTATTCCTTACCGTAATCCCTGCCTACTTTGCTTGGAGACATCCTACATTCTCTCCACTCGTCTACTAAGAGACAAGGGACTCTCATGTGTTGCATTCGTTACTTTCAAGGTGGTTTATTTCGCACCTCCTCCATCGATTTGAAGAAGAACAAAGGTTGAGATGGTCTCAAAGGTTAATGTTACTCTCATTCGGATATCCGTTGGAGTCTTTTTTCTCAAAAGTTTCACCTTCATTGAGCGTTGTGGAGAATTCCTAATGTGCCTACTTGGTATAAGAGGAGGTATCACTTACAACCCTTCTCTAGCTCTCGTCGGTTTGGTTTTGCTCGAAGAGATGGTCCACATGATATGCTTCTCCAAGACATTGTGTTCGACTACAACCACGATCTCGAGTGCAAGCGAAGGTTCATACACGCTTGGGGCATGGTAAAGAAGGCCGATACCAAGACTTTGGGGCACAAACTCCATTCCTTGGGAGCCTTACCTCAAATGGGTGCGAGCTCGAGCTCAAAACCTCATGATGCCATTACGCTGTTTTACAGTAATTATGGAACTTTGTTGCTAGGTGACGTACCTATACTATTTCCCATCGGACATGCCTCACGATTTTGAAGACTTGAAGAAATCTTGGGTTCGACTTAAGAAGAGGGATACCTTTGAAGCTCGGTGCTATGCAAGTAAGAAGAAAGTGCTAGAGTTAACCAAGCTACTTCACGAGGCGCGAAGCATCAACTACCTCGGCATCAAGAGGCGCCCATGGGAGACTTAGAGCTTTAGATTTATATGCTTTTCTTTTATTGTTTTGAACTATCTCTTGTACTTAAAAAAAAGAATAATAATAGAAGTACTAATAAATGTTTGTTCATTGCTTGTTTAACAAATTTAAATCTCTAAGGTCCTTGAAAACATTGCATAGCATTATAAACATTGCATATCATAGCATAACATTGCATCACGGTACATTGAAGATTGGTTTTCTCATTCTCTCGCTATTTATTTTAGAAATGGCTCTCGAGCAGTCATCAAAGATCTCCAAGCTCGAATGCTCGGTTTCGGATGTTCACTGTTTGGTCCAAGGCGAGAAGATCGAAGCTCATCAACCGAAGAAGGTTGTTGGTCTCCTCAACATGGGTAGGCGCTACAAAGGTGGTCCTAAAAGTCGATCGGATAGAGCTCTCTGAAGGAAGTGTCCATACTGAAGAGAGTGCCAAGGGTGACGAAGATGACCAGCGTGAGCCTAAGAAAGGAGGAGAAGATCGCTCTGACTATAGCCAAAACTCTGATGAGGATGATAAGTACAAACAACTTGAAGACCGTCTGAATGCTGTGGAAAATCTGAAAATGTCCGGGCTGAATTTCGATGATCTGAGTCTTGTCCCTGGTGTTGTGATTCCTCCCAAGTTCAAAGTTCCAACTTTTGCCAAATATGATGGCATGTCTTGCCCTATGTTACATTTGAAGTCCTATGTCCAGAAGATCAACCCCCACACTGATGACAGAAGATTGTGGATGCACTATTTTCAAGAGAGTTTGTCCAGAACTCAGCTAGAATGGTACTATCAGCTAGAGAATGACTGTATCCGTACTTGGGTGACTTGGTGATGCTTTCTGACGGTGAGTACAATCTTGAATTGACACCCACTCGCATGCACTACAAAGCATGTCTATGGGTCGTGATGAAAGTTCAAAGAGTATGCTCGAAATGGAGAGATTTAGCGGCGAGTTCAACCACCCTTGTCCAATAGGAGTTGGTTGATATGTTTATGGGGCAGCGGCCCATTCTTCAATCATCGATTGAAACTCTTGATGGATTCACCGGGGCGTGCCTGACGGCATTGAAGCGGTATCAAGAGTGGGAAAATTCATATGGAGTCATCTTCCAATGCAAAGAGATCTTTTGGTGGTAAGAAAGAAGCCAATCGTGTGTATGGAAAAGAGCCAAAACCGAGCGCGCTCAATCGTAGGCGGTTTGATCTCGATCCTACATCGGCACAACCTCGGTGAGACAGCGCAGCAGCAGCGCCAGGCGGTTTACAAAGATCAACATGCCATTGTGCAAGCCTTGCAACACATGTTGAAAGCGGTGATTAGAGGGATCCTCCTCGGAATGTCAATACTTCCTCTCGAAATACAATCCTAATGCTAAGTGTGTTTACCACTCCAACAACCGGCACAACGACGGCATTGTTGGGCTCGAAGAATAAGATTCAAGATATGATTGAAGCTAAGCATTGAATTTGATCCTCATGTTGAGACTCCCAATGTGATCAGCGCCTATGCCTAACCATGACAAAAGTTCCAATCTTTGTTGGTGCGATACTTATGTTTTCAACATCGATGACTTGACCATTCCTCATGATTTGAAGAATTTGCTACAAGCGGTGTCAATCCGAGTTCCCGGAGAAATGTCGTTGGTGCCCATACACAGCGGTTGTGTGGTTGAGAAGGCGTGTTGATTGCATGATGGACAACCGTGAGATACTATTTCTAAAACCACATGCGAGCGTGTGAAGACATGTCAAGGCGAAGATCGAAGATGTGAATGAGCGATTGCGGATGTGTGGGATACCGGGGCAGTGGAAAGTATGATTACATGGTGAAGTACCATTCACGATAGCTACAAGATTCCTATTGAAGATGTTAAGGCAACGGATGGGGTGTGATTTCCAGAAGACTATCTTGATGTTAACACAATAAGTTTCCTCTCGATCACTGTGCCTAGAGTGGCACCTCTCATTATCACTTCTCCAAGACCAGGTTCCACTATTCCTCAGACAAAGCTATTCCTTGGGATTATGGATCGTGTTTACTATCATGGCGTCAAGCAAGACCCTCGACCCTTGAAGATCTTACTATTCGACATCGACAATATTAGGATCAGTGGGTGACTCGAACGGAAGAGTGTTCTCTCGGATATCTCCTCCAAAGACACCGCGACTCATTTCGCATTCCGACTATTCAACCCATTCCCCAAGCTAGAGGAAAGAACGTTGACTCATCACCTTTCGGCCGGAACCAAAGTAATTCTGAAGACACCTCAAACAAGAAATGGAAATTAAAGATCATCAAGAAGAGTGACTACAATGTTGTGGAGCAGTTGGGACGGACTCGTCCAAGATCTCCATGCTGCTTTCTGCTCTTGTGTTAGGGCTCATGCTAATGCCTTGGTAAAGTTTGAAGAATGCTCACGTGCACGAAGACTACTCTGACCGGTTGAAGATTGTATTGTAGGCTGGCGCCAACAACGGCCTAGGTTTCTCGATCTGATTTAACTCCTTCGGAAAGAAACACAACAAAGCCTTGCACTCTGATGAATGCAAGGGCACTACCTTCTCATGTTTTGGTGGATACAGTTCGCTCGAACATCCTACAAGCGCTTTTGATCGACTTGATGTCAAAGGGTTGGTTACGAGACCAGTGACATTATTGTGAGAGCTTTCGATGGTTCTAAGCGAGCGATTACTTGGAAGCTCACTCACTGTTAAGTCGGTTCCCGGACTTTTGACTCCACTTTCTTTGTCATGGACATCCGTCCGGCTTACTCTTGCCTACTTGGGCGCCTTGGATACATGGGGCGTATACCTCTTGCATCGAGATGTGAAGTACGGTGAAAGGGAAGGTTGTTACAATATGTGGTGAAGAAGAATATGGTTAGTCATCTACGGTCTTTCGTTACCTTGAGATGGAGGTGAATTCTTTGAGACTCCTGTCAAGCTTCGAAACAATTCAGTCATGCTTGACTCTCCGTCACTCTGAAGATGCTAAAGTTCCGCCTAGGATGGCCTCATTGAAAGATGCTCAAGCTGCTGTTGAAGAGGGTAGTACTATTTGGGGACACTTCACGATCTCCGTTCAAATCGACAAAGGCGGTTTAGGCTTCACCATCAAGGTCGGAAGATGATACGCCGTGACGTGCGCCAACTTCCTTTCCGCATCGGCAGTGGAATCCATGCTATAGAAGCGACGACAACGGCTTCGACATGACAAGTGGATCTTCCCAACTCGGATCATGGGCTCGACAATTGGAAGGCCGAAGGCGTCATACCAATCTCCTTTAGCGGGAGTAATTACTTTTGTTTTGTTTGTTTTCGTATTTTCTATGTTTTGAACAATAAACTCTAAAGCCGGTGCCTTGCCGGGCATCATAACCCGTTGTGAGGTTTTTTTTTGTTGTCGTTTGCGTATTCTCGTTTAATAAATTCATTGGACTTTTGCATTCAATTGTTTGTTTTCTTTCTTTTACTTTATCACCTTCAAAGAGCTATGTGTTTCTTACACACCCGTGATACTGCTGAGAATCACTCAGAATCTGTTAATATGACTATGCTATTGCTAAATATGACTTGATAATCCGATCTACCAAGCCGAAGGCGAAAGTGAGGAAGATTGTGAAGTGCCGGAGAACTTGCGGGCCCTACTGACAAGAGGAGGCGAGTTATCTGACCGCCGAAAAACAAGTTGAGGTTGTGAATTTGGAGTCTTGACGGCGTAAAGAGATCAAGATAGGAGGGGTCTTGAGCGGGTGTTAAAGAAAGGTTGGTTCAGATGCTACGAGACTATATTGAGGTTTTTGCTTGGTCATACAAAGACATGCCTGGTTTAGACATTGATATTGTGGTTCATCGATTGCCAACAAAAGAAGGTTTTCTCCCAGTGAAACAAAAGGTTCGTCGCATGCGTCCCGAGATGTCAGAGAAAATCAAAGCCGAAGTCATGAAACAGTTTAACGCCGGTTTCCTAGCCGTTACTTCTTATCCCCAGTGGGTTGCTAACGTGGTACCCGTACCTAAGAAAGATGGTAAGGTACGAATGTGTGTGGATTACAGAGATCTGAACAAAGCAAGTCCGAAAGACGATTTTCCACTTCCTCATATTGATGTTCTGGTTGACAACACTGCTCAGCATAAAGTTTTCTCCTTCATGGATGGTTTCTCCGGTTACAATCGGATCAAAATGGCTCACGAAGACATGGAAGACTACTTTCGTTACGGTGGGGCACTTTTTGCTACAAGGTTATGCCGTTGAGAGCGGGTGCCACTTATCAGTGCTATGGTGACATTGTTTCATGACATGATTCATCACGAGATAGAGGTCTCGTCGGCGACATGATAGCTCGATCACGGTGAAGAAGAACATCTTGATCATCTCGAAACTATTCGACAGTTGAAGAAGTGCGGACTAAGACTTAATCCTAACAAGTGCACTTTTGGAGTCGGTCCGGTAAACTCCTAGGGTTTGTGGTCGATGGTAAAGGTATTGAGGTTGATCCCGCCAAGGTTAAAGCTATTCAAGAAATTCCGACTCCCTTTTGAGAAGAAGTCGGAGGTTTCTTGGGCGATACATTGCAGTTCATCGCACACCTAGCGCTACTTGTGAGCCAATCTTCAAGTTACTTAAGAAAGATCAAGTGGTAGAATGGGCAGCGATTGCGGATCGCTTTTGCCAAAATCAAGGAGTACCTCTGAATCCTCCAATCGATGCCGCTTCGAAGAAGACCTCTTATCATGTACTGTGGGGTGTTAGAGAATTCAATGGGGTGTGTATTGGGGCAACATGGCCAGTCAGTCGAAAAGAACATAATACTACCTTAGCAAAAGTTTACCGGTGTGAAACAAGATACTCACATTTCGAGAAAACTTGCAACACTTTGGCATGGGCTGCTCGCGACTAAGGCAGTATATGTTGACCCACTACCTTGTTGATTTCTAAGATGGATCCGATAAAATACATATTTGAAACCGGTTCTCTCGGGAAGAATAGCAAGATGGCAAATGATCTTGACCGAATCGATATCCGTACACTTCTCGAGCGATCAAAGGAAGTGTAGTAGCGATCATTTGGCTCATCAAGCCGTAGATGACTATCGATCTATGCGATTAATTTCGAGATGAAGATGTTTTGCTAATTCGATTGAAGAACCGAGCCAGACGAAGGACTGAACAAGGACCCGATGGACTATGGTCTTTGATGGAGCCTTAACGCAGCAATGGCATTGGCGCCATCATTACATCCTATGGGACATCGCCTTTCACCGCCCGATTATGTTTCAGTTGCACTAATAACATGGCCGAGTATGAAGCGTGCATCATGGGTATTAAAGCTGCTATTGACCTGAGAATCAAGTTCTTACAAGTGTATGGAGACTCGTTTGGTGATCGGTCAGATTAAGGCGAGTGGGATACAAAGCATCCGAATCTCATTCCGTATCGAGGCATGTTACGAGGTTTGATCCCATACTTCGAAGAGATTACTTTTGATCACATTCCACGAGAAGAGAATCAGTTGGCAGACGCATTGGATACTATGTCATCTATGTTCAAGGTTAGATGGGACAACGAGGCTCCCGGATCATCATTGAGAAGTTTGACGAACCGACATATTATTCTGAGCTTGATACTGAAGAGAAACCTTGGTACTACGACGTGAAAAGGTATCTTGAGACTCGGGAATATCCAGGGCATCATCAATGATAAAGTTCTTGAGAAGATTTGCATCCAAATTCTTCCTCGCAACGACATCTGAACCTTGCGCAATCACGATTGCTTACTCCATTTGTGTGACCGGAAAGCAATGAACATATTATGGAAGAGTTACGAAGGCGCATTTGGTACTCACTCGGTGGACACAATGGCTAAGAAGATTAAAACGAGTTATTATTGGTCCACCATGGAAGCGATTGTCACCGCTATGCTCGGTCTTGTCACAAGTGCGATATAGGACAAAGTGCACGTACCTCGGTACCTCACAGATGTTCTTCGCGCCTTGGCCTTTTGCAATGTGGGGCATTGACATGATTGGGAAATCAAGCCCACCCAAATGGACATCGTTTCATCCTTGTGGCAATCGACTTTTTACCAAGTGGGTAGAAGCTCGTTCATCACATACGGTTATGGCACTCCAGAAAAGGATTATCACAGGATAATGGCTCTAATCTCAACAACAAGATGATTACCGAACTACGCCGCGATTCAAGATCAAGCATCACAATTCTTCTCCATATCGGCCTAAGATGAATGGCGTGGAAGCCGCCAACAAGAACATTAAGAAGATTATCTGAGAAGATACGGTGACTTACAAAGATTGGCATGAGATGTTACCATTTGCTCTTCATGGTTATCCTTTCTGATCACGGACATCAAGGAAACTCCTTCTCTCTTGTATCACGGTGAGAAACCGTCCTACCTATGAGGTTCGAGATACCCTCCACGAGTCCTCCGGGGCCAAAGTTAAGCGAAGACGATTGGGTCCAGACCCGCCTTGACCAGATTAATTTGATTGATGAGAAACGACTCGCATCCATTTGCCATGGGCAAATCTATCAGAAGCGAATGATCAGAGCATTTAACAAGAAGGTCAAGCACCGAGTCTACCAAGTCAGTGATTTAGTAGTCAAGCGCATCATTCTTCCACAAGGTGATCCCAGGGGCAAGTGGACTCCCACCTATGAGGGACCGTTTGTAGTCAAGGCGGTATTTTTCGGGAGCTATGATACTTAGCACCATGGATGGTGAAGACTTCCACCACGAGCGAGACATAGTCAAAAAATACTACGCATAAACGAGACCCGCTAGGTCGACAAACCTAGGCAAAAATAAGGGCATCCTGGCGAACCAAAAGGGTTCGGGCAAAAGTTAAGGATATATACAAAATTGTACACCCGGCAAGTCGAAAACCTGAAAAGGCGGCTTGGGCAAAAAGGTATCCGGTGGTGAAAACCGAAAGGCGGTCTAGGCAAAAGTAAGGGATTTAAGCGTACGACTATGTCTCTTCCAGATCACCTACTTCTAGACTACTACTATCAGCATTCAAGTTTCAAATGGCGAGGATCAATTCACTCACTTTCTACTGACATCAAGGAGATGAGATAGTTGAAATATATGAGTACTAGCATAGTTGGAACTTAACGAGATTGTTTCCACATAGCTCTTTACCTTTCTTGTGTACGAACTATTTGGCCATACGCCACATTTCAAATAAATGCAAATTCTTACTCTTTACGATTTTCGCTGTTGTTGTTTGCATAAAGTCCAATGTTTGTTTTGAATGATTATATGCATTTGACAATAAAAATCTATTCACAAACATGCGAAAAGCGAACATACAAAGGTACTTACCACAGGCTCCGGGAATTGAGATGACAACGAAAGTCACCGAAAACATTCCCCCGCAGAGCATGATCCCCACGGAGATGCCGCTCACTACAAACTTTCCCCAACGGAGTATGTGTTAGCCCCCAAGCAGTAATTCCACTCAACTGAGCCGTGTTACATCAGTCTCCAAGAAGTAACACTTCGTCCCCAGCCAAGATATTTATTCCCAGCAGATATCCCTCAGCAATTCCCCTTCTCCTCCCCAGCAATAGTATCCAGACTTGAAACTTGGTCAGATAGTGCATCGGAGGAAACCTCCATCTTTTATTCCTCAGCCAGAGATTACAACGGGCCCCAGATCCTTCTCAACCCGGTCTCCCGGCAACTATCAAACGCTCTCCAGCCAGACCTACGCTCGAGATCCCCAGTAGAGCACCTCCATATTTTTCCCCAGCTGGGTCTACATCCAAGATCCCCAACAGATTGCCTCCCAGATTCTCCTCAGCAGGGTCTATGCATGAGATCTCCGATAACAAGTTTCTCAATCTCCACCTTCCCCAACAATATCTAGGCCCGAGACTTGGTCAGATAGTGCACCGGAGGAATCCAGGATATCTTTCTTCTCTTTCATAGGCAGGGTTCTCTCCTACATTCCCCGAGCAGAAGTCAGAAACCCCCCAAGCGGAATATTCTCGTCTTCTTCAAGATGGATATGTTTTGAAATACCACAACATCTATCATTCATACATTTTGCATAAAAAAAAATAAAAAAAATCATAATCTATGCATACATCACTCATATACATTGTCATGCATCATATTTTGCATAAAAACTAACAACATTCTATCAAAGTTTCTCTTGTTTTTCCAAAACAGGTAACAGTCACTTCTGACACCAACAGGTCCAGGATTAATGCCCGAAGCCAGACGGGAAAACTATCCGAACGACCACCCTTGCTGTTCTCCAACAGCAGATCCAGGATTAATACCCCGAAGCTAGACGGGAAACCCTATCCGAACGATCACAAGTTATCCTCCGAAAACGGCCAGTGGATCAACACCTGATGCACGACGGGGAAAACATCCATGCTTTGCCAACTACTATCCCCTCAGAATGGTCGACACGAAGATCTACTCTGACTCTCTTATTATCAACAGCAACTACAGAGTCTGGCGTACGACTCAGTTGCCTTGGATGGCATCTTAAGCCCATCTCCGACCACTTATCAACATTTTCCCACTTTTTGAATGCTGCATATTTGGTTAAAAATCAATACAAATCAATAACTTCATTCAAAAGTGAACGCGAAGTCTAACGTACGACTCCTCCCGGATGGCATCTTAAGCCCATCTCCATGCTCCTGTCAGAAACATTTACCGAGCCTAGCGTACGGCTCACTCCCAGCATCATTCTTTCCAGATGGCATCTTAAGCCCATCCCCGGTGGTTCTCCTATCAACAATCTCGATTCTAGCGTACGACTCATTCCCCAGCGAAGTCTCCACCTTTTCCAAATGGCATCTGTAAGCCCATTCCCGCATCATCTCACAGTGAGTGCAAATTTTCAAGTGTACTCGAGTGTTCAATCATCTTCTACCTCCAGGTCACGAAAGACAAGCATGTAAATCTAACCTTCCAGTACAAGAAGATTGAACAGGGGCAGCTGTCATACCCCAAAATTTGCCCTCCATCTACTCAAGAGATTTCATACATCCATACCCAAGGGTTCCTCAAGAGATGATCAGACAAACTCTCTCCTAAACAATCAACCCAAATTAGGGTTTGGTATTTCTCAGGTCAAGATGGACTTCCAACCTCTCCATTGATCTTCATGCCTCCTCATATGCTTCAAAGATTCTCCATGTCAAGTTTCAAGCCTCACAAGTCAAGATTGCTCAGACAATTGCTCAGATGGTTGAAAATCGGGTGTATTGGACAAAAAGTCAATTGTGGTCAACATACAGTCAAAACTTCTGATTTTTGGTCAACATCCTCATTTTGAAGTTACATTCATCATTTGATCAAGGGATGATCATGATTCATCAAGAAAACTCAAGATTTGCTCCAAAGTCAAACTTTCTAAATTAGGGTTTCTAGGTGAAAAGTCAACCAAACTTTGACTGATCATAACTTTCTCATACTTTCTCAGAAAAGTTTCCCACCAAAGCTCATTTTGAAGGAAATTCAATTCTCTACAACTTCATGTCTCACAAGAATGGTCAAAAAATGCTTCATTTGAGAGGTATGGCTCAAAACATTACAGGTCATTTTCAAAGTCAACAAAAAGTCAACTTTTTGTTTTGAAGATATATTGAGCATGGAAACTCTAATTGAGATGAGACCAAAAAGGTTGGTTAGAGGACTCTTAGAGATTTCCAAAAAGTCCAAGAACACTAAAAAATGTGGAAAATTGAGCAAGATACACCATTCACAAGTTGGGCAATTTTGAAAGAATGCACAAAGAGAAATACTTCCAAAAATCAAAAACTTTGCAAATGGGCCTACTTTTTCTTCATCCAAACTTATTCCTCATGCCATTAGGAATGTCCAAGCCCAATGCCACGAATTTTCATCTTATTTTCCTATTTAATTTGGAATTTATTCATTTAAATACAAATTAAATTGAAAAATAAAGTATAAAATCCAAATTAATTGCAAAGGTTGATTTTATTCTTTCCTTGAGATCCAATTAACTCACAAATGCCAGCAATTTCGAAATTTGATCAAATTTGGCAAGATTGAATTGAGAATTAATCAAATTTTGAAGATTTGATTTTATGCAAAAATCAAAATTGACTTACATTGAATGGTGATTGATTCTTACCAATAATGATCCAAAATCCATCCAGTACTTATACCTGATGCATACCAATCGAAAGAAGAGAGAAAAATTGGCTTGAGGAACCCTAACCTAATTCAAAGAAATCGTGCACTTGAAGCAACTGGCAGTCCTAGTTTTGCTTCGATTCAGCCAATTCCAAGCCTTCCATTGTGTTCCTTGAGGCTTTCAGAATCGATTCAGACCCTTACAACGCTCAAAAACATCAAGAATTGAGAGAACACGATTTTGGTTTGTCATACTTTTTCGAAATTCGATTTCTATCATTCATGCACTTTTAACATGTTTCGTGGTTTGTTTTATGTTTAGATGGAAGTTTGCAAGCTTTCTGCATAGTTTGATTGAGTTTTCATGGTCGGAACCGATACTTGCCATAGCTAGGGTTTCCCTGCACGAATTGGGAACTCACAGAATACGAAAAATTGGACCATAAGACCACTGCCATCGTGTTTAGAACGTGATTTCCAGTCGATTCATGTATTCCTAATGAATTTATATTATGTGTATGAGCTTTTGAAAAATGCAGGGGTTATAGCGTCGCACTGAGGCCGACGCTATGTTTTCAAATTTTTAAAACAAAGAAGATGAAGTTTGGCGCGGGGACGATGAAGCCAGGGCGTGACACTTGTGTTTCTTCCATTCACTCCGGTTTCCAAACAGCTGTGCACTCCAGTTCAGTTGGCAAGGCTGCGTGTTTGCTACCCAGGGGTCATCAGTTCGAATCCCAGCCTTGACACTTTGTTTTTTCACAAGTTTGCAAACTATTTTCTATTTTTTATTAATTCTTTAATATTTTCATGTTATTTTAATTTATTTCACAATTTTATTTCAGCATTAAAAAATTACCAAAAATTAATTTTCTTTTTGCATTATTTTCATAAAATACTTATTTAATTTATAAAATTAAAAAGTACAATTTTGCATGCATATTTATTTTTATTCATAATTTTGCATTTTAATTACTTTTAATTCATTTTAAATTATTAAATTGCATTTAAGAAATCCCAAAAAATTATCTTAGCTTATTTATACTATTTCCAGCATGTAATAATTTTCTCATATTAAAATTTGCATTTTTCTAACATTTTTTCTCTTGTTCGATTCATATTGCATTTTCCGATTTCTTCCTTTTGAACAGGTTGATCCGATTCAGACGATTCTCTCTTTATCATTTTATCATATTATATTTTCAATAATGTAACTGTTCATGGGATGTAATAGTTTAAATTAGGTCTTTATTTTCCGCATTTTAAATTATGTATCTGCCCCAAAGCCTTGTAATAGCGTAGGACACTTATCTTTCCGCACTTTACATTCCGCATTTTATTTTCCGCACCCTATCAATTGCTAGTAACTAGGCGTGTATGGCAAGATAATAATCAACTTAGCCCACTAACTTGGCAAGATAAAATACTTGAATTCAACACACTCTTTTCACACATGCACCCCTTAGAGTAATTCTCTCTCGTTGCCTTTCGATTTCAAATGGTCATGTCCCTCGAACGTAGAGGTATTCTAGCACCGTTGCCTTCCAAACAAATCATCATAGTCCCTTCGTTACAAAGATCATAAGACCCACGATGTCACCTCCGAATACATGATCTTGACCCTCGATTGTTGCCTACGAAAAATGATGATAGTCCCTTCGAATGTGCTAGGATACTTCCTACGAGTTGCCTTCTATGACCATCCGATGTCCCTTCGAATGTCCCGCTTACATCCAACGAATGGAGCTGCCTACTAACTAATGGTATGGATAGCGCTATTCTAAAGGAAAGTAAAAATACGAAAACGACCAATTCTGAGTAGGTAAACAAAGACTTTTAGTTGCTTGCTCGATCAAATGCTTTTCACACCACACACTTTTGTTAAAGTTCAAAACTCTTTTCAAAACAAAAACATTTCCGAACACTTTGTATACATTCCTACATGAATCATTACAAAGTCAAAGCGAAATGCCTCTTTTCAAAAACATCTTTTTCAAACACACAGAAAGCAATTTTAAAAGTGATCTAGAGAGCAACTAAGAGCCCGTAGAAAACTACGGATGGAAAGGGGTGCTAATACCTTCCCTTTTCATAACCATTCTCCCGTACTCAGAATCTAACGAAGGTCTTTTGTACTTTTACCTTCCTTAATTGGATAAAAATAAAAGTCGGTGGCGACTCTTGCTATCCGCATATTTGGATACAAAAATCCTAAAAGTCAGTTCAAGTATTACACCAAGGTCTCTCCATGTCAAGCTCATAACAATATTTGGTTCGTCAAACTTCTCAATGATGATCCGGGAGCCTCGTTGTCCCATCTGACCTTGAACATAGATGACATAGTAGTTAACGCGTCTGGCAACTGATTCTCTTCTCGTGGAATGTGATTGAAAGTGATTTCTTCGAAGTAGGGGATCAAACTCAAAACATGCTCTCGATATGGGATGAGATTCGGATGCTTCATATCCCACTCGCCTTTAATCTGACTGATCACTAAAGCTGACTCTCAATACACTTGTAAGAACTTGATTCTTAAGTCAATAGCAGCTTTGATACCCATGATGCACGCTTCATATTCGGCCATGTTATTGGTGCAATGAAACAATCAGGCGGTGAAGGAGTGTGTCCGCTGCAGGGATGTAATGATGGCGCAATGCCATTGCCAAGTGCGTTGAGGCTCCATCAAAGACCATGGTCCATCGGGATCCTTGTTCGGGTCCTTCGTCGGGCACGGTTCTTCGCAATCGAGAACTAACAAAACATCTTCATCGAAATTGAGCGCATAGGCGATAGTCATCTACGATGAGCCAAATGATCGGCTACTACACTTCCTTTGATCGCTTTCGAGAAGTGTCTTGGATGTCATATTCGGTCAAGATCATTTGCCATCTTGCTATTCTTCTGAGAGAGCTGGTTTCTCAAAGATGTATTTTATCGGATCCATCTTAGAAATCAACAAGGTAGTGTGAGTCAACATATCTTGTCTCGATCGGACGAGCCAAAGCGTTGCAAGTTTTCTCGGTGTGAGTATCTTGTTTCACGATCGGTAAACTTTTTCTAAGGTAGTATATTGCATACTCTTTTCTACCAGACTCGTCATGTTGCCCCAACACACACCCCATTGAGTTCTCTAACACTGTCAAGTACATGATAAGAGGTCTTCCTTTGGCGGGCGGCATCAGGATAGGAGGATTTTGTAGGTATTTCTTGATTTTGTCAAAAGCGATCTGGAAATCGTCGTTCCATTCCACCACTTGATCTTTCTTTAGTAACTTGAAGATTGGCTCACAAGTAGCAGTTAGATGTGCAATGAATCTGGCAATGTAATTCAATCGGCCCAAGAAACCTCTGACTTCCTTCTCGGTGCGGGGAGCTGGCATCTCTTGAATAGCTTTAACCTTGGCGGGGTCAACTTCAATACCTTTTCCACTAACAACAAACCCTAGGAGTTTTCCAGATCTGACTCCAAAAGTGCACTTGTTAGGATTAAGTCTCAGTCTGTACTTCTTCAATCTGTCAAATAGTTTCTGCAAATGATCAAGATGTTATTCTTCAGTCTGTGACCGAGCTATCATGTCGTCGACGTAGACCTCTATCTCGTGATGGATCATGTCATGAAATAACGTCACCATGGCACGCTGATAAGTGGCGCCATCGTTCTTCAGTCCGAACGGCATGACCTTGTAGCAGAAAGTACCCCACTGTGTAACGAAAGTAGTCTTCTCCATGTCTTCAGGAGCCATTTTGATCTAATTGTAACCGGAGAAACCATCCATGAAGGAGAAGACCTTGTGTTGAGCGGTGTTGTCAACCAGAACATCAATATGAGGAAGTGGAAAATCGTCTTTCGGACTTGCTTTGTTCAGATCTCTATAATCCACACACATTCTTACTTTTCCATCCTTCTTAGGTACAGGTACCACATTTGCAACCCACTGTGGATAAGAAGTAACAGCTAAGAAACCTGTGTTGAATTGTTTCATAACTTCGGCTTTGATTTTCTCTGACATCTCAGGACGCATGCGACGAACCTTCTGTTTCACTGGGAGAAAACCTTCTTTTGTCGGTAACCGGTGTACCACAATATCAATGTCTAGACCCGGCATGTCTTCGTATGACCAAGCAAAAACCTCAATATAGTCTCGTAGCATCTGAACCAACCTTTCTTTAACACTGTTCTCAAGACCCGCTCCTACCTTGATCTCTTTTTTGTCTTCATCAGTGCCCAAATTCACAACCTCAACTTGCTCTTCGTGTGGATGTATAACTCGATCTTCTTGCTGTAGCAATCTGACAAGTTCTCCTGGCACTTCACAATCTTCCTCACCTTCATATTCGAATTGGTAGATCGGATTATCGAAGTCATATTTAGCAATAGCATAGCTATTATCAACGAGATTCAGAGTGATTCTGCAGTGTATCACGTGGGTGTGTGTAAGAACCACATAGCTTTTTGAAGGGGTGATAAAGTAAAAGAAAGAAAGCGACAATTAAATGCAAAAGTCCAACGATTTTATTGAATGAAAATATGCAAATGACAGATAATAACCCTCACGAACGAGCCATGATGCCCCGGGCAAGGCACTAGGCTTTAGCTTTTATTGTTCAAAACATAGAAAATACAAAAAGCAAAACAAAACAAGAGCAATTACTCCTGTCTAAAGGAGATTGGTATGATGTCTTCAGTCTTCCAATTGCTGAGTCCGTTGTCGGGAGTTGGGAAGATCCACTTGCTGATGTCGAAGTCATTGTCGTCGTCTTCTGTAGCATGGATTCCACTCTGGCTAATGCGGAAAGGAAGCTAGCCGGCACGTTCGCGACGTATCATCTTCTGTCCTTTGATGGTGAAGCCTAAACCAGTCTTGTCAAATTTGAAGGGAAGATCAGGGAGCTGACCCCAAACAGTACTACCTCCTTCTTCAACTGCAGCTTGAGCATCTTTCAGTGAGGCCATCCTAGGCGGAACTTGTGTAACTTCAGGAGTGACGGGAGAGTCAACAGGCATGACTCTGGGGATTGTTTCAAAAGCTTGACAGGGAGTCTCAAAGAATTCACCTTCCATCTCGAGGTATCGGAATGACCATAGATTCCTCTTCACCACATCTTGTAACAACCTTCCACCGGGTATTTCAACTGATGCAAGGTAGCCCATGTATAGGCAAAGTAGGGATGGACGGATGTCCATGACAAAGAAAGTGGAATCAAAAGTCGGGAACCGACTTTAACGAGAATGAGCTCTCAATCTTGTTAGCTTAGAACCATCAAAAGATCTTACAATTATGTCACTGGGTCTCAGAACCAACCCTTCAACATCAAGTCGATCAAAAGCAGTCTTCGGTAGGATGTTCAGAGCAGAACCAGTATCTACCAAAACATGAGACAACATAATGCCCTTGCATTCAACAGAGATGTGCAAGGCTTTGTTGTGTTTTTTTCCGGCAGGAGTCAAATCAACATCAGAGAAGCCTAGGCCGTTGTTGGCAGTCAGGCTAGCATTGCAAACTTCAAACTGGTCAGTAGTAGTGTCTTGTGGTACGTGAGCATTCTTCAGAAATTTCACCAAGGCGTTAGCATGAGCCTCAGAGCACAAGAGCAGAGCAAGCATGGAGATCTTGGACGGAGTCTGTCCCAACTGTTCCACAACATTGTAGTCACTTTTCTTGATAATCTTCAGAATTTCCTCCATTTCTCGTTTGGAGGAATCTTCAGCAACTTCCTTTGGTACTTCTGTCTGAGCAGGATGAGTTACTGGCTCTTTCCCTCTAGCTTGGGGAATGGATTGAATAGCTGGAATGCGAGCTGGAGTCGCGGTGTCTTTTGGAGGAGAGATTTCTGGAGAGAACACTCTTCCGGTTCTGGTCACCTTACTTGATCTGGTGATGTTGTCAATGTCAGGAATAGTAGCTTCAGCTGTAAGATCTTCAATGGTCAGAGGGTCTTGCTTGACGCCATGATAGTAAACATCAGATCCATAATCCCACGGAATAGCTTTGTCAGAGGAATATGGAACTGGTCTGGGAGAAGTAATGATGAGAGGTGCCACCCTAGGCACAGGATCAGCAGAGGAAATCCTTATTGTATTAACATCAGCATAGTCTTCTGGGAAGTCGTCACCCCAACCGGTTGCCTTAACATCTTCAATAGGAATCTTGTAGCTTTCAGGAACAATGTACTTCACCATGTAATCATACTTTCCACTTGGCTGCCCCAAGGTATCCCATGCAGATGGTGTAGCTTCATTCACATCTTCGATCTTCAGTTTCTTAGACATGCCTTCACACAGACTCTCCACAGGTGGTTTCAGGAATAGTATTTCACAGTTATCCATCATGCACTGGACACGTCTTCTCAACCAAGCACAACCATCAGGTGCAAATGGGCACCAACGACAATTCTCGGGGCATCCTGGATTGACACCGTCTTGCAGCAGATTCTTCTTAACAGTCATCAGAGGAATGGTCAAGTCATCTATGTTTAAAATGTAAGTATCCTCACCAACAACATTGGAACTTTTGTCATGGTTAGGCATAGGAGCGTTGATCACATTCAGAGTCTCGACAGGAGGATCAAACTCAATCTGCTTAGCTTCAATCATATCTTGAATCTTATTCTTCAGGGCCCAACAATCATCAGTGTTATGTCCAGGGCTATTGGAGTGGTAAGCACACTTAGCATTAGGATTGTATCTCGGAGAGGAAGTGTTGATGTTTTGAGGAGGATCCCTCAAGGTAATCAGCTCTGCTTTCAACATGTGTTGCAAGGCTTGCGACAATGGCATGTTGATCTTCGTAAACTGTCTTCGTGGCGCGTTCTGGCTACGCGCGTTGTCTCGCTGAGGTTGTGCTGATGCAGGATTGGATATCACAACTGCCCCCACAGATTGAGCGCGGTCGGCCTTGGCTCGGCTTTTCTGATCATACACAACATTGGCTTCTTTCTTACCACCAAAAGATCTCTTCGCAGCATTTGAAGATGTCTCTACATGAATTTTCCCACTCTTGATACCAGCTTCGATACGCTCGCCTGTCAATATCAGTTCGATGAATCCGGCTGAAGAGTTTCCAATCAGATGATTGAAGAATGGGTCTGTCAGTGTTCCCATGAACATATCAACTTACTCCCTATTGGACAAGGGTGGTTGAACTATGTCTGCTAGATCTCTCCACTTCTGAGCATACTCCTTGAACTTCTCGTCACGACCCATAGACATGCTCTGTAGTTGCATGCGAGTGGGTGTCAATTCAGGCATTGTACTCATATTGTCTGTAGAAAGCATCTGCTAAGTCACTCCAAGTACGGATACGGTCATTCTCTAGCTGATAATACCATTCCAACTGAGTTCTGGACAAACTCTCTTGAAAATAATGCATCCACAACTTTCTGTCATCAGTGTGGGGGTTGATCTTCTGAACATTGGACTTCAAATGTAGCTTTGGACAAGAAATGCCATCATATTTGGCAAAAGTAGGAACTTTGAACTTGGGAGGAATCACCACAGCAGGGACAAGACTCAGATCATCAAAATTCAACCCAGACATCGTCAGGTTTTCCACAGCATTCAGACGGTCTTCAAGTTGCTTGTACTTATCATCTTCATTAGAGTACTGGTCATTATCATAGTGATCCTCTATCTCTTTCTCAGACTCACGCTGGCTACCTTCATCATTACCCTTGACACTCCCCTCATTCTTGACACTTCCTTCTGAGAGCTCTATTCGGCTGACCACTTTAGGACCACCTTTGTAACGTCTACCCATGTTGAGCACACTGAAGACCTTCTTCTTTCTGTTGATGAGCTTCTTCAGATCTTCTTGGCCTTGAACCAAGCTGGTGAACATCTGTTGGAACTGAGCATTCTAAACCTGAAGGTCCTTGACAGTCTGTTCAAGAGCCATTTCTGCTAAAATAAATAGCGAGCAAATGAGAAAACGAATCTTCAATGTACCTGTTATGCAAATGTTATGCCATGATATGCAATGTTTATGCAAATGCAATGCAATGTTTTCAAGGACCTTAGAGATTTATATTTGTTAAACAAGCACGAACAAACATTTATTAGTTCTCTTTTTATTCTTTTTCTTTTTTTTAAGTACAAGAGATAGTTCAAAACAATAAAAGAAAAACATAAAAATCCTAAAGCTCTAAGTCTCCCATGGGAGCTTCCTCTTGGTGCCGAGGTAGGCGTTGAGATTCCGCTCCTCGTGAAGTAGCTTGGTCAAGTCTAGCACCTTCTTCTCGCTTGCATAACACTGAGCTTCGAACGTATCCCTTTCTTCTTTTAGTTGAGTCCAGGATCTCTTCAAGTCTTCAAAATCAGTAGGCATGTCAGGATGGAGAACAGTATAGGATTCGTCACCTATAGCAACAGGTTCCATAATTACTGGTAGAACAGGTGTGAATGGCATCATGAGGTTTTGAGCTCGAGCTCGCACCCACTTGAGGTAAGGTTCCCAAGGAATGGAGTTCTGGTGCCCCAAAGTCTTGGTATCGGTCTTCTTTACCATGTCCCAAGCGTGTATGAACCTTCGACGGTAATTCTGAAGATCGTGGCTGTAGTCGAACACAATATCTTGGAGAAGCATATCATGCGGACCATCTCTTCGAGCAAAACCAAACTGACGTAGAGCTAGAGAAAGGTTGTAAGTAATACCTCCCCTTATACCGAGGAGTGGTACATTAGGGAACTCTCCACAATGCTCAATGAATGTGAAGTCCTTTTGAGAGAAAAGATTCCAACGGATATCTGAATGAGAGAGTGACATTAGTCTTTGAGACCACTTCAACCTTTGTTCATTCTTCAATACTGATGGAGGAAGGTGCGAAATAAACCACCTGGAAAGTAACGGTATGCAACACATGAGAGTTCCTTGTCTCTTGATAGTACGAGTATGGAGAGAATGTAGGATGTCTCCAAGTAAAGTAGGCACTGGATTATGGGTGAGAAACAACTTGATGGCGTTGACATCTATGAATTGATCCGAGTTAGGAAATAGAACCAAACCATAGATTAGCAAGGCCACAATGTCTTCAAATGCGTGGAAACTCATCACTTTGAGGAATTCTCGGGCTTTCTTAATTAGGAACTTAGCAAGTAAACCCTTAACTCCGCTTCTTGTTTCCCAATTGGCTTCAATGTCCGAGCGCTTTAGGTGTAAAGCGGATGCGATGTCTTCATACCTAGGAACCTTTTCTAAACCGGTGAATGGCATTTGGTCAAGAATAGGTATCCCAAGTAGCTTAAAGAACTCTTCCAAGGTAGGAACTAACTGATAATCTGGGAATGTAAAACAATGGTGTTTCGGATCAAAGAACTGAAATAGGACATGCATCATATCTTCTTCAAAACCGGAGATAACCAAGTCAAGTAGATAACCATGTCTTTTGATGAATTGAGCATGATCCGGAATCTCTGAAACCAATTCTTTGAGTTGAGAAGATATACCCATGAAGTTGATTCGGATAGTCTTTCTAGAAGCCATAATTCCCCCTACAAAACAGAGCAAAGATAAATCCCTAGGTCCTTGAAATAGTTAGAAATGATATGCAATGCGAATGATGTCATGATGTCATGTTTAGCACACACAAACAATTCACACAATGAGCCTAGGTTTAAGGCTTGCAAGAGGTATAGGTGATTACCCCACCAAAAGTTTGAGTTGGTTCATCCTGTCCTATAATAGTAACCGGGTTCTAAGAATCTCATATCATTGATCTTTCTCGTAGGCGTTTATTTCAATACGACTACCAAGTGGTCGACCGAAAATATTCCAAAAGTCTGATCTTAATGAGCATAGCATCGAGTATCATCCAACCTTAGTCTGCACCAAAGCCGGCCATCTCACTACCTTCTAATGGCCAAGATGGGTCAATTAAGGTTCTAAAAGTTTAGTTAGTGCTGATGACACCACGCGGAAGCCAAATACTATCCTCAACTTGGAAATGAAGAGTATCAGGACATCCAAAGTGTCACACTAACGTAGCCATCATGTTGACCGTTTTGATATACGTCTAACGGTCGCGACGATTTATTGCTACTTACCTAAAAGGAAACCCGGATCCGGGTGTAGGATCTCCCAACAATATAATACCCAAGCAGCCCTTAAAGATAAAGCATACAAGACAAACAGAAAACAATAAAGGTGATCTAGAAATCCCTAAGGCATTCTCTCTTTAGGGTGTCTCCCCGACAGAGTCGCCAGTTCTATAATACGGTGAACTGACTTTGAGAATTTTGTATCGCAAATGTGCGGATAGCAAGAGTCGCCACCGACTTTTCTTTTATCCAATTAAGGGAAGGTAAAAAGTACAGAAAAAGACCTTCATTAGATTCTGAGTAAGGGAGAAGGTTATGAAAAGGGAAGGTATTAGCACCCATTTTCATCCGTAGTTATCTACGGGCTCTTAGTTGCCCTTAGATCACTTTAAAAAATTTGTGCTTTCTGTGTGTTTGAAAATGTTTTGAAAAGGCATTTCGTTTTGAATTTGGAGTGATTCATGTAGGAATGTATACAAAGTGTTCGGAAATGTTTCGTTTTTGAAAAGAGTTTGAATTTGACAAAAAAAGTGTGAGGTGTGAAAAGTATTTTGATAGAGCAAGCAACTAAAAGTCTTATTACCTACTCAGAACGGTCGTTTTTGTGCTGTTTTACGTTCCTTTAGAATAGTGCTATCCATACCATTAGTTGGTAGGTAACCCTATTCGTTGGATGTAAGCGGGACATTCGAAGGGACATCAGATGGTCATAGAAGGCAACTTGTAGGAAGTATCCTAGCACACTCGAAGGGACTATCATCATTTTTCGTAGGCGACAATCGAGGGTCAAGATCATGTATTCTTAGGCGACATCGTGGGTCTATGATCTTTGTATCGAAGGGACTATGATGATTTGTTTTGAAGGCAACGGTGCTAGAATACCTCTACGTTCGAGGGACATGACCATTTAAGGCAACGAGAGAGAATTACCGTAAGGGGTGCGTGTGTGAAAAGAGTGTGTCAATTCAGATATGTTATCTTGGAGTTATGAATGAGCCATGTCCAATTTTATCTTGCCATACACGCCTAATTACTAGCAGTTTATAGGGTGCAGAAAGTAAATTGCGGGAATGTAAAGTGCGGAAAGTAAATGTCCTACGCTATTACATGGCTTTGGGGCAGATACATAATATGAGTGCGGAAAGTAAAAGTCCTAATTAAACTATTACATCCCATAGGCAATTACATAATTGGAAAAGAAAAGCGATAAAAATTGTCCGAAACGATATAACCTGTGAACAAATGCAAAATCGGAAAACGGAAGAAAATCGCATAAGAGGAAAAGGTTAGTAAAAATAAGTATTTTTGAATGAGAAAAAGTTTTTATGCAAATAATGACATTAATATGATAAAATAATTTTTTGGGAATTTTTGGAGTTGATTTGATAATTAAAAAACAATTAAAAGCCATTTAAATGATTAATTAGCAATTAAATTAAATATGCATGCAAAAATAATAATTTTAATGCGAAAAATTAAATAATCATTTTTCTGATGAGTATGCAAAAAATAAATATTTTTGGTGTTTTTTAAATGCATGATAAAAAATATTAAAGATAAATTAAATGGGATGCAAAATATTAAATAAAATAAATAAGAAAATATGAAAATATAAAAATAGTTAAGTTTGTAAAAAGAGAAAAAAAGTTTGGTCTTGCCAGGGATCGAACCAAGGACCTTGGAGAGCATCTTCCACATGCCAGCGCCTTAACCACTACGCCATGGTGTACTTGGTGTTTGAATTTTAAAACCAATGGTTTATAAGCGAATACGTGTCATGGATATTTGAAAATCAAAACGCAGTCCGCGCGCGGGCCTCGGTCAATACGAATGGACGAATCAGAACATTCCCTCACGCCACGCAAGCCACGCCGGAGTCTAAGTCAGTCAACGACACCGGAGCCCTAGCTCCGGTCGTCTTCTCCGATCAACCAAAATCCGAAACCTGCAAAATACGTGAAATAAATGGACAAAAGGTACCCTACCCCCCTAAATCGAGGGCTGCGAGTTCAATGGTGGCATTAGTTTCGATTGAAAATGCCCGTAGCTATCAGTTCGAAGCTCAACAATTCTCAAACCCTAAACATGGAAATCTGTGATTTTTACGTCCAAGCTCGCAAATGATTGCCCAGATCCATCTCTTAGTATCTCATGGACACATTAAAACCATTAGAATCGATTAAAACACACAGATAAATAAAATGCAAAATCAAGAAAAATATGAATATGTATGAATGTATAGGGCACGATTCAGGTTGTTTCAACCATGGAGAATGATGTGTACTTACTCCAAACTACCTTTGGAACACAATGGAATGGTTTTTGAGGGCTGAAAGTGGCTGGAACTTCAAACACGATTTTTGACAATTTGAGAAAAATTTTGGCAAAATAAGGGTTGTGTATGGGGCTAGGGTTTCATGTCTTGTCTTGTGCAGTTTGCTTGGTATTTATAGAGTGTAATGTGAGGGCAAAGAGAGTGAAAAAAGATTGGATATTGAATGCAAAAAATTTCTCTTTCAAATCAAATCAAATTTCTTGAAAATTTGATTTTCCTTCCATGTGAGAGGCTAGCACAAATTTGGCAAGTATTGTGGGCTATCTTGGACCTCAAGTTTGATAAAAATCCAATCCTTTTGAAAATATATCTTATTTTCATATTTTATATAATTTAAATTTGAATTAAATGGCTTTAAATTCAAAAATAAATCAATAAAATAGAACATGGTCATGGAAAGGCACCAATAGGTCACAAATAATATTATGATCAAGTTTGGATCATAAAATTATAGGCCCATTTGGAAAAAATTGGATTTTGACAAATATCTCCTTTTGTGCAATCGTCCAAAAATGCCCAACTTCTGAATGGTGTATTTTGCTCAATTTTCCATATTTTTGCTTGTTCTTAGACTTTTTGGAAATCCCTAAGTGTCCTCTAACCAACCTCTTTGGTTTCATCTCAATTGTAGTTTCCATGCTCAATAAATCTTCAAAACAAAAAGTTGACTTTTTGTTGACTTTGAAAAGGACCTGTAATGTTTTGACCCATACCTTCCAAATGAAGCATTTTTTGAACATTCTTGTGAGACATGAAGTTGTAGAGAATTGAATTTCCTTCAAAACAAGAGGTGGTGGAAAAATGTTTGAGAAAGCATGAAGAAGTTATGCTCAGTCAAAGTTTAGTTGACTTTTCATTGAAAAACCCTAATTTGGAAAGTTTGACTTTTGAGCAAATCTTGAGTTTTCTTGATGAATCATGATCAACCCTTGATCAAATGATGAATGTGACTTCAAAATGAGGATGTTGACCAAAATCAGGAAGTTTGACTGTATGTTGACCACAATTGACTTTTTTCCAATACAACTGATTTTCAACCATCTGAGCAATTGTCTGAGGAAACTTGACTTGTGAGGCTTGAAACTTGTCATGGAGAATCTTTGAAGCATATGAGGAGGCATGATGAACATTGGAGATGTTGGAAGTCCATCTTGATCTGAGCATTGCCAAACCCTAGTTTGGGTTGATTGTCTAGGAGAGGGTTTGTCTGGTCAACCCTTGAGGAATCCTTGAGTGTGGATGTATGAAATGCCTTGAGAAGTGGGAGGGAAAATTTTGGGGTATGACACATATACATTCTGGTGGTAGCTAATTCCCATTGTGCAGAATTAGTGAGATTTACCAATAATCGTTCCCGGGTGATTATGGGTGGTGAGGCTGGATTCATGTCCGGGTGATTATGGACGAATCGATGTTGGTGACTTAGTTCACGTTTTGGTACCACATGCATTGAGTCTTCATTGCATATGGATTATAACATGATAGAATGGTTTCCAGTGTTATAATTTCATTGTTGTTGTTATTATGCATATTGATCGGTGTGAATTGCAATTGTGTACTGAAATCTGATTTTGCTAATGAGGGTGAAATAATATATTGAATTGTTCTGTTGTTTTTAGAAACGTATAATGCATTTTATATTGCGATGAAATCTCACCCTTACTTTGATGATTTCATATTAAAGTTAGCAGCTCAGGAGTTGGTGAGGATGGCTTATAGAGTTGTGCTAGTTAGTTATCCGTGTGTCAGTGTCATGCTCTGATAGTTGTAACACTGGGGAACGTTTGGATGAGAGTTTTGTTTTGTACTCTATTGTTCTTTGATTTATTTTGGGAATAATTATGAATTGAAGTTTATTACGTTTGGTTGCTATTTTCCGCTGTGTAGAACATATCATTGGTTTTGACTATTTTAATAAAGTTCTTCAGTGAAGCATGACTACTATTTTGATATTTTATATTTGAATTTGAATTGTAATGCCCTTTGTTATATGTTAACTCTGATTTAATTATTAATTCGAAGGGTATTTTAGATGGGGTGTTACACATCCAGCTCGCGATGGGACGTTTATGCCACCGATCTCGGGCTTTCAATCAAAACCTGAGTCTGCACCAAGCCCAACAAATAGCTATCTGCCCGAGTCTTCACAGCCGAGAACTCTGCGGGCTCACCTTCCTGGGGGGCATCTCTTTCTGCAAGCGGGCTAGCTCCTCCTTGGCTTCGCGACCATCTTTCAAGGCCGCCTGAACGACCGCTTCGTACCGAGCGAGCATTGTCCCGCGCTCCTCCGACCAACTCTTCTGATCCTCTTCTGCCTTTCTCTCGACCTCTTCAAGCTTGGTCCTCAGCTGAAGTAACTCATTGTCAGGAACTTGAGTCTGTTCCGAGAAAGTAGATGCCATCTCGAAGATCCTCATCAATGCGCCAACATCCTCAGCCAGTACAACCCTCTTAGAAGGGCGGTCCAAGCCCTCGAGCATGAGCTTCTCAGCGTGAGGGAGGACCACACTGGATGTTTCAAAATATCTCTTGTCGTGCCAGTAGGGAGGAAGGACGAACTTCCCATTCTCTTTTTCTTTGGTCAGGTCTATCTCAGCCCTCGTCCTCTTAATTTTGGACGACACCTGCTGGGGAGACAGTGTCCCGTTGCTGGACCAGAAGACGATTTACCAGATCCGGTTGCACCGATGGTTCTCGGTTCTGTCGGGGATGAGCCCTCCTTCCCCTTCTTTCTCATGGCTTGTCGGGCTATACGCTCCATAGTCGGG
Source organism: Vicia sativa (assembly GCA_021764765.1). NCBI lineage: Eukaryota > Viridiplantae > Streptophyta > Magnoliopsida > Fabales > Fabaceae > Vicia > Vicia sativa. The sequence continues at coordinate 139,446,203 of CM038795.1, read as the reverse complement.
TTCATCCTATCTGCAGAAAAAACAAACACAAACAGATTAGCATAAAAAACAAGCACACACGGAAAAACAAAATAATAGGAACAAAATAGATACCCAAGTACTCTCTGAGATCCCCGGAAGCAAGAAGCTCTCTGACGTTTATGAGATCAGGCTCAGAGATTTCCTCCCTGTATTTTCCCAAAAGCGATTTCCCCCCTTTGCTCATACGACGAACACGGGGGAATCCTGCAACGAACGAGGATAACCTCTCAAAACCAGCCAAGTCCTCAACACTTAGCTCGCCCCTAGCCCAGACATAAGAATTTGGGGTCTAGTCAAAATGTTTCTTCGACCACCAGAACTTGAACTTTCTGACGAGCAAATACTTCGGCTCTCCTCGCTCATTGTAGCACGGGGTCCCATCTCTTCGCAACCCCGGTACCACCCGAAACACATTGCAAATTGCCCGTTCAGAAACCGGCCTAATAAGCATGAATCTATCCTTAAAAAAACGTACAGATTCCTGAAACTCCTTGAAGAGCATCCCATTTTGATGCTTCAACGACACTAGTCCCCATCGGACTTTGCCGTCCACCCTCGTCGAGCTTCTCTAAAGACAAAAGATGAAGAAAAACAATTCAAGAGTGGCCCCCACTTCCAAGTACTCGCACACAATCTCAAATGCTCGAATGAATGCTATGGAGTTTGGATGAAGATGCGACGGGGCCAACCGAAGATGACAAAAGATACCCACTTGGAAATCGGTAAAGAGAACCCTAAAACCCAACTCCCGAAACCATACATCGTAGACTGGTATGAAGTGAGACTCGTATCTCGAGCATATTCGACCATCTTCGGCGGGTATATGCACGAACCAGTCTTTCTCGGCTCTCTCCTCGGGATCCCTAGGGGAGGCAGACGAGCTCACCTGGGAGAACACCCCGTTGGGATTACCCAGGAATTGAGTATCACGCTTCACCACGTTTGTAGAGGCCCAGACCTCTGGATCGTCCTCATCATCCTCGTTGGCCTCCACCGCGCGAGGGTTCTCCTCGCCTCGAGCACGAAAAGGCTGTCACTGCTCCCCTCGTTAGAAGTGGATCTAGAAGGGAACTGCCCCAAATTCACTGAATCCTCGTGGATATCCTCGCTGTCGCTCATAGTGGCACCTGAAAAGTAGAAGGAACAAGTGAGCTCGACGTCAACGTCAAAATCGCCCTTCCACCACTTATCAAGTGAAAGGGCTTTAATGAACAAGGATCATGTCCCCGGCCAAAAGCCTTCCCTAAGTAAGGAACACTCAGACCTAGGTCACCAAGTACTTATATCTCCCCTAGTGACACAAAACCACCGGTAAAGAGTGGAACAACCGCTTACCATCAGAAAAATGCTATAAAAAGGCAACTCTAATCGTATGTATACCTTTACATGCATGGGTCAAATAATGGAAATCCTTAAGATGGAGTCAAAGAACATACCGTTTATAAGTAAAATAAATGAGAAATTTGAACAAGGCGGATGATCTGATAAGTGGAGGATGACGTCGACCATCGTGAAGACCACCCTCGGATTGGTGAACAATCAAGCCGAGCAAGTAAGAGCAAATAACGCGCTAATGTGAGAATCAAAAAGTTATAAATGATGTCAACTTTTGGTTTTTATAAACCCCTTTGCGCACGCATGGGTCTGGGCCTAGGCAGGGACCTAGGGAAGTCATCATTACACCCTAGTCCCTAGGTCTGCCAACCATCAGTTCGCGCGCCTCGAGGCCACGTAAGCAAAGAGATAAAAAATCTAACTCTTCGCTTCCTCGACACCCCTTCGCTTCCTCGGGCATAATGAATTCAAATCCTCTTCGGGATCAAGTCACAATGTTTACGAGAAAACGCAACAAGTTGGGGTGCTACTATTTTGGATAGCTCGAACACATTCGGGAAGGTGATCCACCTCCTATGGTGCTGCGCTCGATTCGACCTAGTGACATCGTCGTGGTGCTCCTCGCGAGCGTCTCTGCTATTATATGCTCAACTTGTGTCGAGCCGTACTCCACTAACAGCTATTTCTCGGAACACCTGTCATGCGCTAAGTGCTCGACATAACGGTAAGTAACAGTCATATTTGTCCGGTTTTGACCCAGTCAGCCCGAATGGCTATATTTGTGGACCCGTATATTTCGGCCCAAATGTAGTGACCAATAAGAATCTTCCTATGTTATCATATAAACCCTTATGTAACGCCCTATTTTTATTAATGTTAGATTATATTAATATTTTCGAATTACCAATCGATAGTTATTGTGCGACGTGGATGTTTGTATTAATTAATATATCTATTAATACATTTGGCGACGTTTCGTTAGGGTCCGATATTTAATTCCCCGGAATTATTTGAATGAATTGAATAAATAATAATAGTATGTTGAATTATAAGAATTGGTTAGGGGTGTGAGGAGTAATTGATGAGAATTGGGCTTTCACCCTTGTTGCTAGTAAGAATACACCTTATAAACCATTTCTCCTCATTTTCCTTCCATTTCAATATACCAAAACCAAACATGAGAACTTGGAAGCTTTATAAAACCATTTCTTCCTCCTTTCCTTTGAATTTTCCTCACAAAACCAAACTTAGAGTTTGAGAGAAAAGAAAAGGGTTTTGAGAAGAAGAGCATGAAGGGAAGAGGAAGAAGATCATGAACAAGCTAGTGGAAACACCATTATAAAATCCTTTCCTTTGTTTTCTTTCCATTTCCAACAACAAAAACCTAACATAGAAGCTTGAGAGAAAGAGAGGGTTTTGGAAAGGAGAATGGGAGAAGAAGAGCAAGGGAGCATGAGAGGAGCTTGAGGTTGGGCTTGGTAGCATCACCATGGATCATCTCCAAGCTAGAGGTAAGTGGTTTGATTCTCCATCTCATATTGTTAGGTTTTGATGTTTATGTTTTGGATTTGGGGGAAAGTGGATAAGTTGATTTATAGAGTTTTGGGTTGGTTGGTTGTTGAATGAAATAGATTAGAAGAGTTGGAATAGGAGTATGGATTATGGGTTTTGATGATCATTAGAACAAATCGAACCGTTAGCAATCTCGTTTGGGAATGAAAAAGATGAAGACTTCACGCAGGGCCATCAACACGGGCCGTGTTGATCAACACGGCCGTGTTTCTCTCTTGTTTAGGTTTTTGGCTAGTGCAGGCCAATCAACACGGGCCGTGTTCTTTGGTGCCCGTGTTGATGCACTGCCTTGGGTGAAAATTGCATGTTCGGTTGGCTTTTCAACACGGGCCGTGTTGATGCACACGGGGACCCGTGTTGATGCTACTGTAGCCTCCAAAATTCTGATTTTTCGTGTTTCCTTTGGAACCCGATGGTGTTCTGATTTTCCGATTTCGGTAAATTCGACGACGGAGCAAGTTGCTCCGAATTCAATGAAAATTGATGTGCTAGCTAAGTTTGACGTGTAGAACATAGTGATGAGGTTAGCTTTTAGAAGTTGCGAGTTTTTGCGAGATGACCCGAAATAGACCTAATTATGGTTTAATTGAATCGGATTTCATTTTAGGGGATTTAAGACACGTATGGTCAATCCAATTGCGATGTTGATGATTAGGAGTAATGCCAGTTATTAGGAACGGCTTTCGTGACGATTATAGGGGTTTAACCATTTTGTTCCGTTTTGGAATTTAGGTGAGCGAATTGGTTATGATGTAGGGTGATTAGACATAATGTTTGCGACGACGTATTAATTAATGAATACTTGATGATTTGCGATGAAATAACATATGTCTTTGTACATGATGATGTGACGATTATATTGATGTTGTTGATAAATGCTTCCGATTTATGAACGCATGACTTTTGATGAATTTATTAGCGATGTTTGCATAATGCAATTATGATGCGATGATATATTTATCTTGTTTTGGATGAATTATGGTGATGTGGGCTTTATGCCAAATTGGATGAGCGATGATGATGTTTTTGGTGTTGTGTTGTTTTATTGTCGAGTCACATACATTGCATATGCGAAGAGGGCTTTTATGCCAAGCGAAGAGGCTTTTATGCCAAGCGAAGATCGGCTTTATGCCAAGTGTCCCTAATTACGGACAAAGCGATGAGTACCACATGCATAACATAGTCGTGTCTCATGGAGTCGGTTATGTTTATGTTTGAGTTGTTTGGCGTTGGGGTTTTGTTGATTGATGGATGATATTGAATTGCGATGATATATAATGTAAATAGGATGTTTGTGATGATGGGCTTTTATGCCAAGCGATGGGCTTTTATGCCAAGCGATGATGGGCTTTAGCCAACTTGTGATAATTGTTTATGTTGCTCATGTTGTTAGCATTGTTTAATGTTGTTGTTTATGACTGTCGTGTTAACTAGCGATGTATTAGCTTGTGACGATCTCGTGGTGACGGAGGTGTATTTGTTGTTGTGATGAATTGTGCCGATGAGGCTTAGGCGATTAAGTGTAGATTAAACACTTTAGGATAGCGATAAAATTAGGTGAGATTTAGATATGTGGTGGAATGCACCTGCTAATCCATATCGCTTATAATCCCAAACTATATATATATATATATATATATATATATATATATATATATATATATATATATATATTATCATGCCTTTAAAGTGAGTTATTTTGTTGGTGTGACGCCTCAGTATTTTATCTATGAAATTTTTAAATTTTTAAGGTATCACTTTCTCACACTCTAAAAACTCAAACATTTCTTACCTTCTCATTCGATCACTTGCTAACATTAGCATTGGAGTGCTTTGCAGGTACACCACCCCCTTTTCTCGCCAACTTGCTTGGAAGATCATCAACAGCTCGATTATCTCCAATTTTGATCAACAGTTCAGATCATATATATATATATATATATATAAATATATATATATATATATATACCATTAAACATAACTGCTAACAAACTTTCTGACTAACATAACACACCAAACTACTTAGCAGTGTCAAACCAATGGTAACTACTACTAATGCACAACAATCTCAAGTAAAATGACGTTCAACTTGTTAACATTAGTTTTGGTAGCTATTTTCTTCTCTATTACAAAGGTTCATGCATATAAATTAGTTTTGGTAGCATTCAACTTGTATACATTAGTTTTGATTTTTGATATATTAATTTATTTATTGTATGGTTGTTTTATTTTTATTTTTTAGATGAAAATTTATGGCTAATAATTTTCAATGTTAAGTAAATATTTTTTAATAGATAAAGTTTTAGATATGGATTTATTAATCAATTCAAAAAATTATACGCTTTTTTTTTATTTCTCTTTTATTTCTTTTTTATCAATCAATACGTTAAATCATCTGTCATATTTCTTACATCTTTCTTTCTTCACAACTTATTTTGAGAGCCAAACATACTCTTAGAGAAGATGAATATTTTAAATTTTAAATCTGGGAAATGTATGTCTTATTGATTTGGTCAATGGGAGCATCATATTCGAGAACATCCAAAACAAGCCTTTTTACATCTTCACCTACATTATAGGCCGATTTGCTTGATCTCATGTCTACTCAAAATTCTTTCAAAAGTTTTAGCAGCTAGATTGAGAAGATGTATTGGGAGTCTAGTGTCTAGTGACCAATCTGCTTTTATTCCGGGGAGGTAGATTTTGGATGGTGTGTTGGTCACCAATGAACTCCTAGATTTCGTGTAGAGAAATTGCCTTTTATGCAAAGTAGACTTCGCTCAAGATTATGATTGCGTAGATTGGAATTATTTGAGATACATATTGAAGAGGACGAGGTTTAGAGATCGATGGAGGAAGTGGATGGAAGCAGTCGCATTCACAAGTTAAATGTCAATTTTGGTCAATGGAAGTCCTACGGAGGAATTTCTTGTAGGGAGAGGTTTAAGACAGGGAGATCCTTTGTCGCCTTTTATGTTTACTATTGTTGCTGAAGGTTTGGCGGGGATGGTCAGAAGTGTAGTAAGCGGAGGCCTGTTCAATGGCTTCAAAGTTAATAATGAATTGGAGTACAACCTTCTACAATTTGCAGATGACACTATATTGATAGGTGAAGGAACATGGGAAAATTTTTGGGCCATTAAAGCTGTCTTAAGAGGTTTTGAACTGGTTTCTGGGTTGAAAACAAATATGTGCAAGAGCAAGATTTATGGTATTGGCATTCCTAGGAAGTTTTTAGAATCGGCATCACATTTCCTGGTGTGTACAGTGGATCAGCCCCCTTTCAAATTCTTGGGGATTAAGGTAGGAGGTAACCATAGGCGTTTGAGCTTTTGGAAATCGGTTCTTAATAACCTGAAAGAAAAATTATCTTCTTGGAAAGGTCGAATCTTATCAATAGGCGGAAGAGTCACACTGTTGAAATCAGTCATGTCGAATCTTCCTATTTACCTACAAGCATTCTATAAAATTCCAGCAAAGATTCTGTAGGAAATCAAAGCTATCCAAAGGAATTTTTTCTGGCAAAGAGTGGTAGACAAACGGGGATTGGCTTGGGTCAGCTGGAAGAATATTTGTAAGAGCAGAGAAGAAGGGGGTCTGGGGGTCAAGGATATAGAGAAATTAAATATAGCATTACTTTCGAAGTGGTTGTGGAGGTTCTTGATTGATGAAGATGCAATTTGGACAGGCATTTTACAAGCGAGATACGGGGACTTAAGGAAGATACAATGGTGTACATAAAGGCAATAGTTCTAAGACCAAAGAATCTCTTTGGTGGAGGGATGCATTGAAGATTAGTGAAGATGCACAAGGAATATCAAAGAAAATAAGAATTAAGCTAGGTAATGGGTGCTTGGCATAATTTTGGAAAAACTCATGGCTGGGTGGAGGAACCATTGCAAAATTATTTCCAGCATTGCAGACTTATTTCCAAAACTATTTCTGGAATGTTGTTCCAAAGAAGTCACGATTAGCAGCATGTGAGTTTGGGCTGGAGATGCGTGGGGCTGAGACCTGTTGCGGGGTAGGGATGTTTGGGGGAAGGAGGCATTAAACCAACTCTTGGAGCTTGAAGATCTATTACAAGGAATTGCTCATGTTCTTAATCGGAAAGACTTATACATTTGGCTTTTCAACAAGGCCAACTATTTTTATGTAAAGACGGGATACAATATTCTAGCCCAGGAATTGGATGTATCTCAAGTTGAGAAAAGAAGGAAACAAGTGTTGTCTATAGTTTGGGAGGCAAAAGTTCCATCGAAACTGAAGGTTTTTGGCTAGAGGCTTACTCAAGATAGGTTGCCCTCTATGATGTAACTTTATTCTAGAGGAATTATAGCCCAGCTTGAGGAGACTTTTGATGCACGATAAACCTAATGTGTCTAACGGTATCTTAACTGCAAGTGCATAGCCTATCGTGGTAGTAATAAAAGATTGTCGAATCCACAGGGACTTTGTAATCACTCTAGTGCGGGAAAGTAATGCTAGTTTAGCTAAGGCGGAAATTGTCACGTTTGGTTTTGGGAAGGTTAGGTAAGGTAAACTAATTGATTTTAAATTAATAATGGAATGAAATGGTCGGTATGTAATAGAGTCGACCTAAAGGATCTAATCGGAGTTAAGCATATAAGGATGGTCAACTTAGTTTATCTGTAGAATTAATCAGTTTAAAAACCCTCAACTCACACTTTCATGGTCTTATCTCGGATTATACGTCTAAAGCCCTATACCTGCTTTCGCTAGCCTATATGTGTTTAGAACATACTTTTTGGAAACTTAATTAATTCTAATTTGTTTTAAAGCTCTTTCACTGTATTTAAATCAAATGCCTAACTTTAGCTATCCGGTTAAAACCTCACACTTTCGTGGTCTCGATCCTAACCTATTTAATTTTCTTACTTTCGTAACAAAAAGGGTTTATTTTTAAGCATAAAAAGTTATAACCAGAGTTAAGTTGATTAAGGTTTTAGCCTAAGTTTGATCAGAAGCCTATTGTCTCTAACTATTCCATACCGACACTATAGGTTTAGCTAACCATGGAAATCAAAATAAATGAACAGGAAATAAAAGAAAATAAATATAAAGTAGACATTATAAATAATAAATGAAACTTAAATTAATTAAATAAGGAGTACTGTAATACAAATGCAAAATAGAGAACCTGAAAATAAAGCCAATACTTTAATCCTTCTTCCACAGATCGGAAACTTGGACTTGGTATCGGAAATACAAACGAATTCTGAGGCTTGAATCAAAATCCTAAACTAGAATAATAACTTCCTAATGTTGGAAATTATTATTTGGGCAGTGAAATTAAACAATTGAAATCAACAAATGCAGAAAAAAAATATAAACTGAAATAATAACTGGGTTCGATTTCGGCAGAGCTTCCGCACAAGTAAACTGAAAATTGCTCTATGTCTCTAACATTGAAAGTTGAGGTATTTATAAAAAACTGGAACTGGCATTTGGGATGAATTTCACACGTAGCTTCACTTGAATATCTGCAAAAATATAGGAACGTGGTTGAGTCGTGGTTGAACGTGGCTGTGAGGTTGAGAGAAATCAGGAGTTTTGAAAACTCCTTCTGTTAAGCTTCCCCACGTTCTGCACGTATTAGAAACTGATAAGCGCGTTACGTTCGTTACAGGTGTGTTACGAGCAGCTTGGGTGTTTTCCCGTGTTACGGTCGTGGAAGATGTGTTACGGTCGTCACACGCTTCATGGAGGTCTTACGGTCGTGGCAGATGGCTGACGACCGTCACAGCTACAAAATCTGCATTTCTTTGACAGATTCATGTTTTCTTCTGTTCTTTGATGCTTTCTTGCATTGTTTCATGTTTTCTTCTGTTCTTTGATGCTTTCTTGCATTGTTTCATGTTTTCTTCTGTTTTGAGCTAAGTTATGTAATACCTGCAAAAAGTCATGACAAACTCGAAATATTCGGGAGTTAATCGAGTTAAAATAATACAAAACGGGTTAATTTCATGGTAAATAAATGATACGATTTCGTGTTATCAACTTTATGCGTTTTTTGTCAACAACAGGAGGAAGACTTAGACCACATTTTTGTGCTTTGTCCAAGATTGAGACCATTATGGAGGAAGCTTTTTAGTTGGATGGAAGTGGAGCTTGTAGAAGATATGGATTTTTGTGGCCACTTGCTGAGGATTGTTGAAGTTTTGAATGGTAAAATGAGTATTTAAATAATGGTTGTTCTTGAGAATTTAAAACGTTATTTTTTTAAAACTCATTTGTAATTTTTTATAACAATTTTTGAAAATATAGTGAATCGAGAAGCTGCTCCCTCTTCTAGAATTGATCATTTTGTCCTACACATTAAATTTATTTGTGTGACTGAACTCTGAATAATTATTTTGAAGTGATTTTAATTATTTTATTAATTTCACATCAATTGGCATCCACTATGGAGGCAAATGAGTATTATTTGCAAGTGAGGACCATGACTAAACAGGAGATCGAGAAATTTCTCGAAGACAATGATTTTGGGTTGTGGAAATTGAAGATGTAAGCAATATTAACTCAAGAGAAGTGTATTCAATTTTTAAAGGGTGATGCATCGAATGTTGAATGCCTAACAAAGATAGAGAAGACCAAGATGATGGATAATACTAGGAGTGGCATTATCTTGTTTCCCGGTGATAAAGTTTTATGGGAAGTCACCAGGAAGAAAACTGCAACTTTGATGTGAGCAAAATTTGAATCATTATATATGACCAAGTATTTGGATCGAAGGTTGTCTCTAAAATAACAACTCTACTTATTCTGGAAGATGGAGAACAAATCTATAGTGAAATAATTCACACAATTTCACAAGGTTATTGTTGATCTTGAGAATATTGAAGTGAATATTAAAGACGAGGGCAGTGATCTACTCTTGTTGAACTCATTATCCATATCCTTTGAGAACTTTAAGGATGTCATTCTTTATAGTAAGGAAGATATTATTACTTTTAATGAAATCCATACGACTGTGAGATCCAAATAAATTTGAAAGGTGAAATATTTGAAGATTCATGATAGTTGTGAAAAGAGTAGTGCCTCAAGAGGAGAAAGTGAGCTAGAGAGATGTCTAAATCAAATTGGTCTGACAATTCAAATGTAGAATATTTTAATTGTCATAAAATTGATCACTTTACGAGGGATTGTCCTGCGAGAAAGGACAATGACGATTCTGTTCCGGGTGTAGTTACCTTAAATGAGAATAGCTATGAGAGTGGTGGTGTACTAGTGGTGTCAAGTTTGGATACTAAAAAAGGTTGGGTCATGGATTCAAATTGCTCTTATCACATGAGTCCAACAAATAATACTTTGAATGTTCAAAACGAGAGCATGGTACGATAGTATTTCTTAGTGACAATAAGGCTTGCAAGGTTCATAGTATTGGTACGATCAGATTTAAAATATTTGATGATCGTAAGTTTCTATTTCCAATGTGAGGTATGTTCCAGAACTTAGACGAAACTTATTATCCATAACATGGTTGATAATCTAGACTATTGCACTATATATATATATATATATATATATATATATATATATATATCCTTGTAAATGTTGTTTTTATTTGTCATGTCAAAAGTGATCCTACTTAAAAATAAAAAATTTCAATAAGTAAAATCCATAAATAAACCAATAGTTATTTTAAAAAATTGCATAAAACTATTTTTCTAACAAAGATAAAAATAAAAACAAATTTAACTAAGCTATAATTGAATAATTATTGGTTTTTACAAAACTATAGGTTTTTTCATATAATTTTTGTTTTTTGTTTTTTTCTAAAAAAACATAATAACTCTATATAAAATAATCAGTTTTGATCATATAAGTTAAATTGTACTAAATAAAAAAAATATAATAACCATAAATATTCTATCTAATTCTTAATATAAAAAAGTATTCAATTCTTAAATTTATTGAAGAAATAACGTATTTGAATGATATGCAATCCAAATACATTAAAGATTATTAATCAATATCTTTAAATATTTAATTTAATTTTTTTTATTTCTTTGGAATTATTTTGATTCTTACTATATTTAATGATTGATTTTTTCCCTAAAATCTCGTGTAAATATTTGTTTCTTGTTTAAAAATTATTGTAACTTTTACATATTCACTTTTTCCAAAAAATCTCCTATAAATATTTCTTTGTTCATGTGACAAAAGTATCCACTTTTAAATAGAAAGATTAGTTAAAGCATAATATCTCCTCTAACCAAAAAAAATCTATTGCTATGTGTGTTGGCAGTTCTATCAATGAACAACGTTCTAGGAAGAGTGCATGTGAAAATTTCAAACTCTTTAACAAATAATCATCATTTAACCCTTCATTGTAAATCTAAAGATGATGATTTGGGTGTGCATGTTCTTCATCCTAATGAAAATTACAGTTTTCAGTTCAAACGTAAATATTTTGGAGGAACATTATTCTATTGATCATTTCAATGTAATAATGAACTTTTTTGGTTTGATATATACAAACAAACAGGAGATGTTCAGGCAGGTGATGATTTCAACTGGTCTATAAAAGAATCCGGACCATGTGTGATTATTGTATACTCACCTGATCCTTTTTGTTATCCTTGGAATCCGAAAATATTAATGTAAAACATGTTTTATATCATAGTAAATGTTGTACCCCGTACCGCCTATATATATATACACCATTAAACATAACTGCTAACAAACTTTCTGACTAACATAACACACCAAACTACTTAGCAGTGTCAAACCAATGGTAACTAGTACTAATGCACAACAATCTCAAGTAAAATTACATTCAACTTGTTAACATTATTTTTGGTAGTTATTTTCTTCTCCATTACAAAGGTTCATGCGTATAAATTAGTTTTGGTAGCATTCAACTTGTATACATTAGTTTTGATTTTTGATATATTAATTTATTTATTGTATGGTTGTTTTATTTTTATTTTTTAGATGAAAATTTATGGCTAATAATTTTTAATGTTAAGTAAATAGTTTTTTATAGATAAATTTTTAGATATGGATTTTTTAATCAATTCAAAAAATTATACGCTTTTTTTTTATTTCTCTTTTATTTCTTTTTTATCAATCAATACGTTAAATCATCTGTCATATTTCTCTTCATAATTTCTCTTGAGAGCCAAACACACTCTTAGAGAAGATGAATATTTTAACTTTAAAATCAGGAACATGTATGTCTTATTGATTTGGTCAATGGGAGGATCATATTCGAGAACATCTAAAATAAGCCTTTTTACATCTTCACCTACATTATAGGCCGATTTGCTTGATCTCCTGTCTACTCAAAATTCTTTCAAAAGTTTTAGCAGCTAGATTGAGAAGATGTATTGGGAGTCTAGTGTCTAGTAACCAATCTTCTTTTATCCTGGGAAGGTATATTTTGGATGGTGTGTTGGTCACCAATGAACTCATAGATTTCGTGACGAGAAATAAGAGAAATTTCCTTTTAGGCAAAGTAGACTTCGCTCAAGATTATGATTGCGTAGATTGGAATTATTTGAGATACATATTGAAGAGGATGAGGTTTAGAGATCGATGGAGGCAGTTGTCATACCCCAATTTTTGACCTAAGATACCACCTTATATCATTCACATATGCATCATTGCATCACCAACAGTTTCAGAACAGGATAGATCATGCGTGTGCTCCTAAAGTCAAAGTTAGGGTTTTATCAAAATGTCATCTGTTCAAGATATGATTAATTAGGGTTTGAGTTTTCACTCACCTCAATTGATCTATCTTAATCAATCATCAATAACTATGAATTACAAGTCATTTTTCAAGAACTATAAGTCATTTTTCACAAACTTCTCCTTCTAGAAGCCTTGCCACCAAGTTAAGATAGGTTAGAGCTGATAAAAATCAGATAAGAAGTAATTATGAGGGAGATAAGATCAAGTGAGATTTTAACCATGGTTAAAGGAATATTCCATGTGCATATATGGCAAAAATGTCTTTCTTGCCCTTGAAGGCAAGTTGTTCAATTTCAAGCCAATCTCCTCTACTTACCATTCAGAATTCTTGGCCTATAAATAGAGCTCAGTTATTCATTAAAAACTACCCCAAAGCAATCATAATCCATGCTTTCCTTCTTTCTTTCTTGATTTTCAAGTTTCAAGCTTCTAAGTAGGAGAATTTTGCAAATTTTAAGTCTTTCAATTTTTGAGCAATCTTAGGCTTCAAATACTTTCTAAACATCATTAGAAAGTTGTTAGAATCCTCAAGCTAGCCCAAAAACTAGCCATACTCAGAAAACACTTCCAAACCTCATGTATGCACATATTGAGCCATAACTTACAAATTCTCAATCCACTCGTGCATCTTCCAAACTTTCACTTCAAACACCTTCTATACATCAGATAGAAGTGATCCAAACCATCTTTTCATCACTGTAAATACAGAATCATCAAATTCGATTCTCACTTCAAGTGACTGTAGTTGGACTTGGTCAGAACGATCCAGACCATTTCAAACCAAGGTAAGCATATCAACACCTTCCATAAACATCACTGAAGCAGTAGCAATCATCAAAACACTTATGGAACATCTCCAGCAAGGAACCCGATTTCAGTTTCAAGAGGTATGAAACTTGAACTTTGAACTCTTTGATTTCCAATTTCCAGTTCAAAAAAGGCTTGGCCATTTTGTTTCTGCACTATCACTGAGTAATAACCCTCAATCAATTGTTAAAAATTGTGCTCATACATAATTTCATAATCAAAACTTAGAATTAAAGTTCTTCGTGTTCATACAAAAATTAACAGTTCTAAGTTTAAAATAAATGAAATTAATTGCCATATTCATGTTCCTAGTAAAAATCCGAGCAAGTTTGATGTTTGGATCATGTAATTTTATTGAGAAATGAAGAATCCATGGAGAAAAAATCTGGAGGTTGAAGATGACATGCTGCGCGCGTTTTCTGATTCTAGAAAAATTCAAATTCTTTGTTTATTTTAAATTTATTGGTTGTTGTTTCATAACCGGATGTAACAGCCACCCCAATGGCAAGCTAGCACGCACTTAGTCCTTTGCCTCGCCTCAAGGCCAAGGGTTCGAATCCCCCTGGGACCTTTTTTTTAACAAAAGGCTCATCAGCTTCTGATGCTTGCTTCTTCAGAAGCACTTCTGAGGCGCAACCCTCCAGAAGTACTTCTGATGCTTCTCATTCTCTCAGAAGTAGCCAGCTTCTACTATATCCAGAAGCATTCAGCTTCTACTACCTTCAGAAGCGCTTCTAGTGCTTCTCACTCTCCAGAAGCATTCAGCTTCCACTGCCTTCAGAACTACTTCTGAGGTTGTTCCTCCCAGAAGCAGCACGCTTCTGACTCTCCCAGAAGCAACACGCTTCTAACTTCTTCCATAAGCAACACGCTTCTAACCTTCTTCAGAAGCAGCCAGCTTTTGACCCCCTTCTTTAGAAGCGACCGACCGACCCTTCCTTGAGCGACGACCGACCCCATTCCCAGTAGCGACCCCCCGAAGCATCCAACTTGAACTTTTCAAAGACTTCATTTTTTTCAAAACTCCTTCAAAGCAAGGTAATTAAATGACATGTCAAGCACATGGCTCAGTGGAAAAACTCTTCACTTCTAAGCCAAATGCCCTGGGTTCAAACCTCCTTAGGACCAAAAACTTTTTTTATCATTAATTTTCTCAAGTTTTTTTTATCAAACTTCCACATTTTCAAAAACTAATCAAAACTTCTCATTTTGAGATGATTTTTTGCACACTTGTCATTTAATATACCTATTTTATGATTATGTCAAAAAAATCCAAAAATATTTTCTTTTTGATTATATTTTCATTAGGTTAAAAATGAGACATTTTTTTTAATTCTTTTCAAAAATGTTTTCTTTCCAATTTTCAAACCTAATCTTTTTCAAAACTTCTTGTGAATATCCTTCACTTTTCAAATTCATTTTCAAAACCTTTTTCAAAAACCTCTCAATAAACTTACACACCTTTTTCCATGATCAATTCGATTTGAAGATAAACCGAACCAGGTTTCTCCTTGAATTTATTTCAAATTGATCATGGGCCTCCCTTACGGTGTAAGTCCCAACCCTCCTATGTACATATTCATTTCCTTGTACATAACAATTCTTTTGTGTACATATTCAATTCTTTGTACACATTCAATCATCATTATAAATATTCAAGCATAACAAACTTCGTTCGTTTGTTTTCATCCGCTTGTTTATACACCGATTCCATTGTGTAATACGGTGAACTGACTTTGAGATTTTTTGTATCACAAATGTTGCGGATAGCAAGAGTCGCCACCGACTTTTCTTTTATCCAATTAAGGGAAGGTGAAAAGAACAGAAAAAGACCTTCGTTAGATTCTGAGTAAGAGAGAAGGTTATGAAAAGGGAAGATATTAGCACCCCTTTTCATCCGTAGTTATCTACGGGCTCTTAGTTGCTTTTAGCTCATCTTTAAAAATTGCTTTCTGTATGTTTGACAAAAATGTTTTGAAAAAGGCATTTCACTTTGACTTTGTAATGATTCATGTAGGAATGTATACAAAGTGTTCGGAAATGTTTCGTTTTGAAAAGAGTTTGAACTTTGACAAAAATGTGTGGTGTGAAGAGCATTTGATTTGAGCAAGCAACTAAAAGTCTTTATTACCTACTCAGAATGGTCGTTTTCGTGTTGTTTTACTTTCCTTTAGAATAACGCTATCCATACTATTAGTTGGTAGGTAACCCTATTCGTTGGATGTAAAAGGGACATTCGAAGAGACGTCGGATGGTCATAGAAGGCAACTTGTAGGAGTATCCTAGCACATTCGAAGGGACGATCATCACTTTTCGTAGGCAACAATCGAGGGACGAGATCATGTTTTCGTAAGCGACATCGTGGGTCTATGATCTTTGTATCAAAGGGACTATGATGATATGTTTGTATGCAATGGTGCTAGGATACCTCTACGTTCGAGGGACTTGACCATTTATTCAAAAGGCAACGAGAGAGAATACTCTAGGGGGTGCATGTGTGAAAAAGTGTGTTAAATTCAGATATGTTATCTTGGAATTAGAAGTGATCTACGTTCGTTTTTATCTTGCCATACACGCCTAGTTACTAGCAGTTTATAGGGTGCAGAAAGTAAATTGCAAAAAGTAAAGTGCGGAAAGTAAATGTCCTACGCTATTACATGGCTTTGGGGCAGTTACATAATATAGGTGTGCGGAAAGTAAAGGCGGAAATGTAAAGGTGCGGAAAGTAAATCCTACGCCATTACATAATAAAAATTTGCAACCTATACATCTTTTCTAGAATTTGTAAATGCGAGATAATCATAAATAATCAGAATAAAGTTAATAAAATGTTTTGGAAATTAGTAGGAAAATATTTTTTAGGTTAGTAACCTTAATTAAAAGAAAGAAAAAATATTTTTGTATTTTTTGAGATTGATTTTAATATAAAAATCCTAAATCTATGTTAATTTAATTAGAAAAATAATAGAAAATGCAAATAAAAAATAAATGTTTTTGTGTCAAAAATTAAATAAAGGTTTTTGAAACCTAAATCTAAAATTAAAACATTTTTTAGGATTTTAGAAAATAGTTAAATTAATTTATGAAAATAAATTAAAATAAGAAAAGAGAAATTAAAAAAGGTTAGAAAAATTGAAGGAGAAAAGTGGTAAAAAAAGGATTTGGTCCCTGGAGGTGTTGAAAGGCAGTGGTGGTGTTCCGTTTAGAACAACAAGTCGAAAGTTTTGAATCTCGATCGATGCCGGAATGAATGCTGAACCTGAAACAAAGTATCAACACACAAAAAGAACACTAGCATAAAGATGAATCAAAATTAAATCAATGATAATGGAGGAATATTGTCACGGGTCGAAACCCAAGATTGAGTTGTTGCCGTTGACAAAATGTACGAAATAGATTTCATTCAGATATTTGATATGTTAGTTGTTTGTAGTTTATTTAGAAAAAAAGTGATGTTGTTAATGGTGAAAGATGGTTTTGTTAGAAAAAACTTCATTAATACAAATTAGGAAAAATACATGTATAAATATATTAGTAAATTGTTAGTAAGGTTTTTAATATGCTAGATAAAAAAAAGTTAGTATTTCTAATGGTAGATATGGACCGTAAAAAAAATGGTTCAATTAAAATGATAAATAAAAATGGCTTATAAGTGTGAAACCGTGAGAATTGTCATACGAAAATAAAAATGTAAAAAAAAACAACAACCAACCATCAAATAAACATGAAAGAAAAGAAAATGTTAGTGTAGGAAATATGCAATGAAAAATATATCGTGTCCTCCCTCTTTTTGTCAAAATTGGCCTCTATTTATAACAAAATATCAGGTTAAACAAATATAGAAAAAATTAAATATTGATCAATGACTCAAAAAATGTCATTTAATTGTGATTTGTAATTTAATCAATTAATCAATAGTTTCCTAATTTCTTTTTACTTGCTCCCCAAGATTTGAAAACATGCCAAAATAAGAACAAATTGATTTTAAAACTTTCCTTTTTTTATTTTGGTCTAAAAATGCATAAAATGAAAAAAATGTAAAAAATAACATTTTTGAAAAATACATAAATAATAAAATTTGAAACTTAGTATTTAAATAATAAAAATATGATTTTATGATTTTTGAAAATAGATTTTAAAAGGAAAAGAAAGTTAGTAACAAATAACAACAACAAAAATGTTAAAAGTGCAACATGTGAGATTCAAACCCATGACCTCATATTTATAAAGCTTACCTCCTTACCAATTGTGCTATCTTACTTATTCAAAATAGAAATGCAACTGAAAGTATATGGAGACGCGAAAGTATTTGTCATATTTAAAAATACAAATAGTTTGAAATAAATTCTTATATTTTTAAATAGACCTTGAGAACGAATATTTATAAAAATCCTCGGAATATTAGTGTAATAAACCAAAAGAAATTTAAAACCAAGTTTAAAAATAATTTTGACCTTAGTATCGGGTGGGCAAATTTTGGGGTATAACAGTTGCCCATGTTCAATCTTCTTGTACTGGAAGGGTTAGATTGGCATGCTTGCCTTTCGTGACCTGAAGGTAGAAGATGATTGAACACTTAAGTACACCTGAAAATTTGCACTCGCTGTTATACAGAGTAATGTCGTTAGTTGATGATGCGCTGGAATGGGCTTATAGATGCCATTTGGAGAAGCTGATGTTGGAGAGTGAGTCGTATGCTAGACTCGTGAACTTCGTTTGAATAGAATAAACATCGGGGATGAGCTTAAGATGCCATCAGGAGAGAATGATGCTGGGAAATAAGTCGTACGTTAGGCTCTGTAGGTATTCTTGAAGATAGAAGGGAGCATCGGAGATGGGCTTAGGATGGCATCTGGAGAAAATGATGTTGAGTCGTACGTTAGACTTCACGCTCGTCTTTGAATGAAGTTATTGGTTTGTATAGGTTTTTAACCAAATATGCAGCATTCTGAAGGTGGAGAGATGTCAACAAGTAGTCGGAGATGGGCTTAAAGATGCCATCAGGGGCAACTGAGTCGTATGCTAGACTCTGTAGTTGCTGTTGATAATAAGAGAGAGTCAGAATAAACCTTCGCCTGGCTATTTCGAGGTAGATATTTGGCAGAATGTGGATAGCTTTCCCGTCTTGCTTCGGGTGTTGATCCAATGCCTGTTGCCGGAAGACAACTTGGGTGGTCTTTCAGATTGGGTTCTCCGTCTTGTTTCAAGTATTAATCTTCGACCTTCCTTTTGGAAATGATTTGTATGGTCTTTCAGATTGGGTTCCCCGTCTTGTTTCGGATATTAATCCTGGACCTTCCATTTGGAAAAGGTTTGTATGGTCTTTCAGATTGGGTTTCCCGTCTTGTTTCGGGTATTAATCCTCGACCTTCCATTTGGAAAAGATTTTTATGGTCTTTCAGATAGGGTTTCCCGTCTTGTTTCGGGTATTAATCCTGGACCTTCCATTTGGAAAAGATTTGTATGGTCTTTCAGATAGGGTTTCCCGTCTTGTTTCGGGTATTAATCCTGGACCTTCCATTTGGAAAATATTTGTACGGTTTTTCAGATAGGGTTTCCCGTCTTGTTTCGGGTATTAATCCTGGACCTTCCATTTGGAAAAGGTTTTTATGGTCTTTCAGATTGGGTTCCCCGTCTTGCTTCGGGTATTAATCCTCGACCTTCCATTCGGAAAAGATTTTTATGGTCTTTCAGATAGGGTTTCCCGTCTTGTTTCGGGTATTAATCCTCGACCTTGCATTTGGAAAAGATTTGTACGGTCTTTCAGATAGGGTTTCCCGTCTTGTTTCGGGTATTAATCCTGGACCTTCCGTTTGGAACATATCTTTTACCTGCTAGAGAAAATAAAACTTTGACAGGATATAATTAGTCTTATGAAGATTATGATGCATGCGAGCATATGACAATGTACATGAATGATATATGCACATGTTATGATTTTTATGAATAATGTATGAATGTAGATGTTGTGGTATGTCAAAACATATCCATCTTGAAGAAGATGAGTACGTCCTTCCAGGGATTTCTGACTTCTGCTTGGGGATGAAGTTGCTGAAAACCCTGATTTGGAGGAGAAAGAGATGTCCTTGATTCCTCTAATGCACTATCTGACCAAGTTTCGAGCCTAGATATTAATGCTGTTGGGAATAATAAAAGCTGGGAGATACTCCGCTGGGGATCTTGTGCGTAGATCTTGTTGGGGAATATCTGATTATTGCTCGGAGACGAGGCTCGAAGATGCCTTTGAGGTGACGAATCTGAAGTTTGTTGAAACCTCTGACTGGGGAATAAGAGAGATGTAGGTTCCTCTGATGCACTATCTGACCAAGTGTCGAGTCTGGACATTGCTGCTGTCGGGGAATAATAATTATTTGGAGATACCCCGCTGGGGACGAACAACCAGTTACTGCTCGGAGACTGATGTAATGTGATAACTTGAGAAGGCAGCTAAGTCTGATAGGATCATTTAAAGCTGATGAAACTTTGTTGGGATCATTTGAAGCTGATGAAACTTATTGGGATCATTTGAAGTTGATGAAACTTGTTGGGATCATTTAAAGCTGATGAAAACTTGTTACGTTAGAACTCTGTGGAGGAGATGACAGTGTAGTACTTCGTTGAAGAAGATTTATTTTTGCAGGGAGAGAGATGGCTCTGTGGGGATGTATTGATGACTTTAGTCGTCATCTCAATTCCTAGAGCCTGTGGTAAATGATTGAACTGATTTGAATCACGATGATGTAAGTAGGTGACCTGGACGAGACATAGTCGTACGCTTGAATCCCTAACTTTTGCCTAGACCACCCTTTCGGGTTTTCAGTCTACCGGGATACCCCTTTTTTGCCCAAGCCGCTTTTTCAGGTTTCGACTTGCCGGGTGTACATTTTTTGTATATGTCCTTAATTTTTGCCTGAACCCTTTTGGTTCGTCAAGACGCCCTTATTTTTGCCTAGGTCAGTCGACCTAGCGGGTATCGTTTATGCGTAGTATTTTTGACTATGTCTGCGTTCACAGGGTGTGGAAAGTCTTCGCCGTTCATGGTAGTGAGCGTCGTAGCACCTGTCGAGATATGCCCCTTTGTATGTGGGGGTTGCTGGATTTAGAAATTCTGATAGTCTTGACCTTCTCAAGTAGTCTTATGAGGAATGTTATGTGATAATGATACTGACACCATCTGATACTACTGGCACAGACGAGTAAACTTGTGATCAATGTGGCATGCCCTGAGTAATTCAGAGGTAGGCTATGCCCCTGGCTATTCAGCATTTTCAAGAGATTCTCTGAATCTTGACCTGATTGCCCCAGGTGAATGGGATGATATCATGTCATGCCCCTTGGTCGGAAAGGCTTGTTACCAGAGATGTCTTTATCTGTAGCAACTTTGTCCATTGGGAGAACCTTCATCCATTGAATATTCGTCATGCAAAATCACTTGTTGTCAAACGTTTAGTCATATGCAAACAATGGTGTTAAAATGCAAAGTTCATGTCTATCTTGAAGTTTATAAAAATGTATTTTTAATAAAACAAAATTTGTAAGCAAAATGATATCAACTCAGGAGTTATAGTAAGCCTTACAGAAGTCAGGATACCCTTTTTATAACAGTACGCTTTCGAACTAACGACGCTTCAGTTAGGACTTTTAAGGGTTATAACGTGGCTTGGTTCACGATTTAAGAAACAAAAGATAAAGGCTCAAAATTTATTTGTACCCACCCCAATCTCCGTGATGTTCTTCAGTCCTATGTTCAGTTAATTGTGCATCCTTGGAATTGCAACACTTATATTCGGTGATGGTTCAGGAATTGGAAGTTTATTTGAAAAGACAACCATCATTTTTGTAACATTTTTCTTTTGTTTTAGGGTTTGTAGTGACCTCTCTTTTTGACTTTTTTATCCCTAACTTTTGCCTGAACTGTTTCTTTTGAGGCTACAGTCAGCGGGATGTCTCATTTTTCTCTTAAGTCTCTTTCATAGGATTTTGACTTAGCGAGCTTTCCTTTTGACAGATATTGACTGCTTGACTTAATGATCACATGGAACCATTACCGTTTTTAGAAGGATATCTTCGACCTTACTTGTCATGATTGACTGCACATTTAGATTAACTGAGAAACTACCCTACCCCAGGTTATGATTAAGGGTTTCAGTTTGTGTAAAGAAAGAAAACTTCTACTCCTTAGGCTCAAAGGGGTTGACTAGGGATTAACTTCCTTATATCTCCACTGTTTAGGAATTAAAACAAGGCCTGTACATCGTCAGCATCGTCTGTTCAAAAGCATACCATAAGAAGTTATGGTATCGTTTTCGTCATCCTCCCTCTAAAAGCTTACCGCTTTAACAAGAGTTGAATATCACAAAAAGTAAGAAAACACAATTTAAATATAGTGAAACGAATGGATTACTTCAAGACAAACATGCACAATGCATTAATGTGAAAAAACCAAAGTTTGACATAAGGATAAATGTTCAAGCAAACAAAAGAAATTACGACTAAAAATTCAAATAAATGAAAGCTTTTCCGCCTGAACTCGTCACTTTAGATTGCACGCCCTGCAGTTCCGATATTTGATGGATGGTAGAATAACTCAATCTGACCATCTTGCGTGAAGTTGAGAACCCTCTCATTAATCAGATCCTGAATCTTGTTCTTCAGTGTCCAACATCCGTTGGTGTCGTGCCCTGGGCTGTTGGAGTGGTATGCACGCCTTACATTAGGATTGTACTTTGAAGAGGAAGTGTTGACATGCTGAGGAGGATTCTTTACAGTAATGACCTCTGCTTCCAACATGTGTTGTAATGCCCGAGACAATGGCATGTTGATCTTGGCCAATTGTCTCCTGGGTGTACCTTACTTATGCTGATTACCTTGTTGTTGTTGGCG
This sequence comes from Vicia sativa, assembly GCA_021764765.1. Lineage (NCBI taxonomy): Eukaryota > Viridiplantae > Streptophyta > Magnoliopsida > Fabales > Fabaceae > Vicia > Vicia sativa. The sequence goes on along the minus strand of CM038795.1, from coordinate 139,423,862 downwards.
AAGCAATGGGAACTTGCCCCTTTCTTGTGAACAAGTCAGCTTCGGTCTCATTGGAGGTAGGTTGACGCTTGGATCCCCAACTCTAGCGGTTCGTACCATTCGGTTGTCTTCGAACTTGAGAAGCTCATTGATGAAGACTCTCAATTCTTCTTGCCCCCGAGCTAAGTTTTGGATAAGAGCCATTTGACCCATCATCTGGATTCTCATCTCTGCTATCTCAGCTTGCATTTGTTCAAATCGGCCATCCTTATTGTCTTCAAGATTCTTCTTAGTGATGAGGTCTTTCATATCTTTCTGACCTTCAGCTAGGCTGGTGAACATTTCCTGGAATTGAGCATTCTGAGCCTGGAGATCTTTGACAGTCTGTTCAAGAGCCATTTCTGCTAAAATAAATAGCGAGAGAATAAGAAAACCGATCTTCAATGTACCTGAAGCAACTCAATTTTCAAAAATCATTTAATTCTCGAAAACAGTGAAATCGCCACCTAATTTTATTTGTTCTAAAAAGAACGGGAAAATATAGATAAAACCCAAAACAAGCGGATAAGGCAGTCTACGTGACCAAAAAGTGGGATCGGGAGTCGGTTATGTAAGGGGAAGGTATTAGCACCCCTTACATCCATCGTACTCGATGGGACCCATTTAATTCTACGCGTTTGTGTGTGTGTTTATTGCTAAGTTATGAATACCAAAAGAAAAAAGAAATGGTTTGTTATTATTTTGAGTTTGACACGGTTTCAGAACCGCGTGCCTACATATTCCCTCGTGCAATGGGAAAGTCAAAACTCTATAGTTCCTCTTAAAAAGGTTTTAAGTTTGTTGTATTGATTTTATAAGAAAAATCGTTCGTTTAGACATCTCAAATGCTAGAACTTGTACTTGTTTAGTTTGTTCGAAAATCTTTAAGTCCACGTTCGTGTTTGAGATGACTATTGCACGCTCTTTATCGGAAAAGAGTTTTTATGATCGCGTATGAGCGATAAAAGAATTTGAGTGAGTTGAATTGTTTTTTTTTAATTGGGTGAAAAGTACTGAACAATAAGACTAGCATCCTACGATTCAAATACTAGAAACAAGATGAGCTCAATGCCCAACGAGTCGTCTATCATCCCAAAAGTTTTTTCTTTATGAAAGAGTGAAGTGAAACAAGGTTCACGTTATTAAGAATCTTTAAGCAATTAGTCTAGCATCCAACGAATTAAAGATTCGAAGTTCATTTTTTGCAAGTGTTTAAACAATTAGACTAGCATCCAACGGCTTAAACACTTGAGTTTTCTTATGAAAGAATTTTTGAAAATGCACTCGACGTTGGATCGAGGTTTGTAATTTAATTACGAAAGTGTTTTGGAGATGCGGGTTATAATTAATTAAGCATATGGACTAGGGTGTGATAATGAAATGAACAAATAATTGTATACAAGCATTAAAGAATGCGAGTAAATAACTTAAAAGCCCATACAAGGTGGCCCGCACAAATAACAAGACAATTTATCGTGTAAGTGCATGCACGAAATAAATTTAATCGACTAATTAAACGAAACTTAATTAAGTAATTAGTTTAATAAAATTAATCAGATGGACCAATTAATTTTAAATAAACTAATTAGATAATTAAATAATGTTTAACTGACCAATCAAAGTTTCATTGTAAGCCCAAGAGTAAGCGTGGTGTGTGCACAAATGTGTGGCCGTTGTGACGCTTCAAAGCTTTGTCAACTCAAGGTAGTAAAAAAATGGCTCGCACGAGTATTAGTTTGAAAACATTTTGTTTGTGCTTTGTGAATAATTTAAATGATAAAGCGATAATATTTACTAACTATTACAACAGGTGGGGAATGGGGGTACAAATTTACAAATGGGGATTAAATAGAAAAGAAAATGCTAAAAATTTCCTAATAATAAAAATAAATAAAAAACTAACTAACACTACTATTACTATTTTTGATTTTTGAATATTAATGATTTTTATGGTAAAAAAAAAAGAAAGGTAATAATAATTTTTATTACTTAAAGAAAATAATACTACTTATTAATAATAAAAATAATAAATAATAATAATAATTGTGAGTAACCGTTTTTTTTTAAAAAAAGATAATAATAATATTAGTAACAATATGATATTAGTAATAATAATAGTATATAAGTAATAATAATGATAATACTAATAATACTTAGTAGTAATAATAATAATAATACTAGTAATAATAATAATACAATAATAATAATAGTATAATACTAATAATAATAGTGTAATAATAATAATAGTGTAATAATAATAATAATAGTATTATTAAAACTACTAATCCTAAACTTAAACAAAACAAATAATAATAAAAAAAAAACAAAAGGAAAACAGAACATGCAATCTGTTCACTCTCTCGTTCCATTATGATCGACCCAGAAAAACCTCAAACTTCTCTTCTTCTCACGCGACCCTCACTGTCCCTCTCGCCGCTCTCATCTCTCGATCTCCTTCGCCGCTCTCTCTCTCTCTCGCTCTCAGTCCCCATTCAGAAGCTAAAAAGAAACGCGATTTGGGCATCCACGGAACAGTTCACAACGGTGAAAAAGAAAAGGGAAGAGGAAGAAGGACAGCGACCCATCGCAACCCTCCTCCTCCGAACGAAAAAAAACCGGGTAATACCTTTTGAATGTTGTCTTTTTGCTTCTAATTTTTGAAGGATTAGGGTTAGGAAAATGATGATTTGGCTAGGTTTTACATGTTCTGGTTTGGGTTTGTTTGTTGTTGCTGTTACGTGTTTGATGCGTTTGACTGAGTTTTTTGGGTTTGTTGTTTTTTTCTTAGAACTGGCTTTTTGGAACTGGTCTTTGTGTTTGTTGTTTTTTCTTGTAGTTAAGAACAGATGCTTGTATGTTGGTATACTTTGAACTGGTTTTCTAGATTTTGTGTTTTTTTGAACTGATCCTCTCCTCTTGGTCTTGGTCTTCTATAAGATTAGATACCACTGATAGCTTTTTTAATCCTTTCTCTTTTTTCTGATGTCCCTTTTGCTGGTCCTGATACACACTTGAGTACATTCCCAATTTATGTATTTTCTGTGAAAAGATACAATGCTTGTTTTTTAGATACTATCCTCTTTTCTGATTAAGAACAGATTTTGCCTTTGGTCTTTCTTGGGATCACCTTCTGCTGCCTTGTGTTGCTTATTACTACACTCAAATTTCTTCTTTCGGCTATACTTCCTGCTCTGTTATTTGAAACTTGAATTTGGCATCTTTCCATTCTTGTGTGTGCTTCCTGCTTCTATTGTTTGGGTAAAACAAATTACCTGATGCTGATAACCTGGGTAAAATGGATTCTTGTTTTGCTTGCTTGAAACATAATTCAATATATCCTTTTTTTTTGCTGAAATCTGGAAAGTTTAGATAAACTGCTGGGCTGATACTAATACTGTTGGGCTGTCCTATTGCTTGCTTCTGAGAAAATATGATGCTGTCTGATTTTTTCTGCACACCTCCTTTTGTGAACCAAACATAGTTTGTGATTTGCAAAAGGAGATTATGGCCGATGAAAGAGCTTTCAAGTTCTGAGGCTCAATTGAACACAAATAAACCCTTCTATCTGATTCCTGATATTAATTCTAATGATGAGTTACAACAATAATGCTTGCGTTAAATCTTTCCGATTACATTGTTGCTAACCATTTTCCCTTCTCTTTTGTGTTTCATGCAACATGGTGCGTCGGATGATGGGAAGTTTGGATGAGAAGAAACATCTTTGGAGGAAGACGACCATTCAAATAACAACACCGAGACAAAACTTAGAAGCTCGTAGCATTAGGATAGAATTAGGACCTCTTAGAAACTTGTTGAATCATGACACTTTGTACTTTTTGTAATCACAATTGTAATTTGACTTCCAATGATGAATTCTTTTTTTTTTGTATTTTTATAACTTTCCAAATTGAAATTATCCGAATTCCAAGGAAATAAAAATTTCTCCTTTTCACATTGTAACTTGAAATTCCACATTTTTGTATTCTTGCTTGAAATATCCAACAAGCCCTTGTAATTATATTGACTAGAAAATTCAAATACCAATAAATGGTATTTTCATTCACCGAATTCAAATAACCCGAGTAAAAAAGAATTCCTTCTAAAAATTAAATTCTCAAATAACTAATTATTTTTTTTGAATTCAATTTCTAAACAAATAATCTTTTTTTTTGGACCCATAATTCCAGATAACCTCTTGCGCGAGAAAAACTCGAAATCGTTCGGAACCATCTTGAATATAAAACGGTTAAAACTTTTCCATGAAAAATTCTCAGTAAGAATTCCTCTGAAATCATTACAAGCAAACACCTTTTTTTGAAAATGATGGGATAAATCGGAGGGGAAATTTTTGGGGTGCGACAGTTGCCCCTATTCAATCATCTTAAACCTGGTAGGTGAGAAAAAGCGGCAGCTTTCGAACATTCAAGGTGGAAGAGGATTGAATACCAGAGAAACCCCGAAAATTTGCCCTGATGAGAAGAAGCAGAAAATCCCTTACAACACTGGGGATAACCAAGTACACAAATGAAAAGGCTATGAGAAGAAAACCTAACTTCTCAAGCGAAAGATAAATTAAAAACGATTAAATCGAGAATTTCTCAGAAAATCCCAAAAAAGTTAAGGAATCCCGCAGACCTTAACGAAGATGAAGTTGAGAGACTGTCTGAAGATCCCAAAGAGTTAAAGAATACCTGCAAACTTTAACGAAGATATAATCCAGAACTTTGTCAGAAAATCCTGAAGAGTTAAGGAATACCCGCAGACCTTAACGAAGATATATGGCTAGAACAATATCTGAATTGTTGGTGCACGAAAGTGCGAGGAGCCATGGCATGCCGGATGTCTTGACCATGTAACATCCGAGTTACCAGCAGAACAAATTCAGTAGCGCACCATAGAATACAATTCTCTGGGGATAAAAAAATCAATATCTAGCACACTGGTGTGATATAGATGTTTACAAAGTCGGTAAATATTGTTTCTGACATTTCTGCTGATGAGAGATCTTACTGAACATGTACGGACATGTTGAACAACTTCTGAGTCGACAAGATCTTCAATTTGCATGCAGATAGCTTTACCGGTAATAGAAGAATCAGATTCAGCGCCTGTGACTGAAAAACTTCTAGGGTAATGAGCTTCAATTTGCTGACATTGTATAGACAATGCGTTGTAGCAAGTGGATATGTGGATCAACTTCTGAGTTGGAGAAATATCCTGAGATTGAATAAACATCCCACCTGGTGGACATTTATTGTTGAGTATTTGATAACTTACTGGGGAAATAAACACACCAGAAGTTTGATGTAATTTTCTGAGAACAGCTCAGAGGAGTAAATTGCAGAAGCCACTGCCAATAAGATTTGTTGAGAAGATTCTTGTCCGAAAGAAATCTTTGAAAATACCAAGAATAATGTTGTAATAATCCTTTCTGAAGGAGACTCACTTGCGAGTAAATTAAGCTTCGTTGGGGAAACTCTATAAGAAAATCGTGTGGAAAATTCATTGGGGATTCCCGGTTGATAATTTTGCTGACGTTAGAGTCCATCTGAAAGAGATAACTATTTCGTTGGGGAAGAAAACTCGATTGGAGAAACCATCAGTTGTTGAGATCCATGCAAGTATACCACTTGTGTCGGAGAATAGAGGATAATTATGTCGTTTGAGAACTAATCCTTCAACTCGATCCTTACGAGGATATTTGCAGTTTCAGCTGAAAAGTCCTGCAAAAGAAATAGTCGGAGCTAATGTATGAGTATGACATGCATGATATGATATGCATGATGATTCTTTTATGTTTTAATGCAAATAGTATATGACTTCCTGATACTGTTGGGAGAAGGAAGACATCACTGGGGAATTCAATTTGGCAATCCTGTTGGCACAAGAATTCACTGGGGATGATCGGTCACTTCTCTGGGGGAGAGACCTCACTGGAGAATTGACACTACTGTCGATTGTCTGTCGCCCAAGCGTTTACCATGGCACTGGGGAGAAAAGGATAAATATGCCATTTGAGAACTTTAGCTTCCATATCCAACATTTTTCTAAATAGATTCCACATTCTGGTAAGGGTTTATGCATGACTCTACCGTAATATGACATGGATGAATGAATGAATGCATGCGTGAGTATACTGGTTGATGCATTGGTTTATCAACTGAATTCCCGACACCGCTGAAAATCAGATGAACAACAATGGCCATAATCCAAGTTACGAATGCTAATGCAAAGAGTTTCTCACAGGGAAAATATCTTCTGATTACTCGCAAACATCAAGATGGATACGGAGATATCAGAGGAAACATGTAATGCTTAGAAAGTCAGTCATCCCTCAACATTTCCGTAAATCAAAGCAATTTTAGGTTTCAAAAACTCCTAGTCTCACCATTTGAGTGATTTTAATTTTATCTAAAATAGCAGCGACATTAAGTTAATCATGCGGAAAAGATAAAAGTAGGACAAGAAATGAAGTTCAACTGAACAATTTTTATTTAAAATATGAGAGAAACAACTCATAAGTAGGGATTTTGTACATAAAGATGCACATTCCTTTAGGAGAAACTTACGGAAAAAGTGAATCTATTACACATTTCTTAAAACAACAACGAAATTGAAACTGAACTTCATTGAACCAAAACATGCTATTCCCCCTCCTGACTGCTATTCTTCATCACTTCGCTTCTGAATATGGTGATTGAACTAATCCTTTCCATCTGAGCTTCTGTTGTGGCGCGGAGACGCACACTGCAGCATTATGTCTTTATACATTCCCTAACTTTTGCGTGAACCATTTTCAGAAGATTTTGGTTCACCGGGATATCTACCCTTTTTTGCTTAAGCCGCCCTTTCGGGTTTTCAGCTTACCGGGCTTAATTTTTTTCTTTTATATTTTTTTTCCTTTTTTAGACATAATATTTCTTGACTGCGTCTGAGTTGATAGCGTGTGCCAAGTCTTCTCCATCCATGTTGGTGAGAACAAGGGCTCCTCCCGAGAAAACTTTCTTTACCACGTATGGTCCTTCATAGTTTGGCACCCACTTCCCACGAGGATCTCTGTGTGGAGAGATTATCCTTTTTAGCACCAATTCGCCCACCTTGAACTCGCGGGGACGTACTCTCTTGTCAAAAGCCCTCTTGATTCTTTTCTGGTAAAGTTGGCCATGACAGATTGCTGTCAACCTCTTTTCTTCGATCAGATTGAGTTAGTCATATCTATTCTGGACCCATTCCGCTTCTTCCAACAATGTTTCCATCAGAACTCTGAGGGAAGGAATCTCAACTTCTATAGGAAGTACTGCCTCCATGCCATAAACAAGAGAGTAAGGCGTCGCTCCGGTCGAAGTGCGAATAGACGTTCTGTACCCGTGCAAAGCGAAAGTCAACATCTCGTGCCAATCCTTATACGTCTTCACCATCTTCCGAAGGATCCTCTTGATATTCTTATTAGCTGCCTCAACAACACCATTCATCTTTGGTCTGTAGGGAGATGAGTTGTGATGATCGATCTTGAATGTGTCACATAACTCCTTCATCATCTTGTTGTTCAGATTCGTCCCATTGTCAGTGATAATCTTGCTTGGAGTACCGTAGCGACAAATTATATTATTCTTGATAAACCGGGTAACCACTTGTCGTGTCACATTCGCATATGAAGCAGCCTCAACCCACTTGGTGAAATAGTCTATGGCGACTAGTATGAAGCGATGTCCATTGGAAGCTTTCGGCTCAATTATTCCGATCATGTCAATTCCCCACATAGAGAATGGCCATGGAGAGGTCAAAACATTCAGAGGTGAGGGTGGCACATGCATCTTATCAGCGTGAATCTGAAACTTGTGACATTTCATTGCATAAACAACACAGTCTGTTTCCATAGTCATCCAGTAGTAGCCAGCCCTGAGGATCTTTTTTGCCATAGCGTGTCCATTTGCGTGAACACCAAAAGACCCTTCATGAATTTCCTTGATGAGTTGATCTGCCTCGTGTCTATCCACGCATCTGAGCAAGACCAAATCAAAATTTCGCTTGTACAACAACCCACTACTCAAGAAAAAGTTGGCAGACAACTTCCTCAAAGTCTTCTTATCAGTAATGGATGCCCCTTCTGGGTACTCGCCCGTTTCTATGTATTTCTTGATATCATAGAACCAAGGTTTACCGTTAGTTTTTTCATCAATCATCATACAATAGCCAGGTTCGTCTATACGCTCGGTAGTGATGGAGGGCGCTTCATTAGCCCACTTGACCTTGAACATTGACGACAAGGTGGCTAAAGCATCAACTAACTGATTTTCCTCTCTAGGAATATGATGGAAAGTAATCTCATCAAAGTACGGTATCAGCTTCAAAACATGATCTATGTACGGAATCAACTTTTCATTACGAGTTTCCCACTCTCCTTTGACCTGGCAAACGACGAGTGCTAAATCTCCATAAACTTCAAGAATTTTGATCCTCAAATCAATGGCTACTTCTATTCCAAAAATACAAGCTTCATATTCTTCCATGTTGTTGGTACAATCAAAACAGAGTCTGGCAGTGAAAGGAATATGAAAACCTGTTGGGGAAGTTATGATTGCCCCTATTCCATGCCCTACTGCATTGGACGCTCCATCAAACACAAGTGTCCACCGGGATCCTGGCTCGGGTCCTTCCTCTGGTCCAGGAATGTTGCATTCTCTGATAAACATGACATCTTCGTCTGGGAAGTCAAACCCCATCGGTTGATAGTCCTCCATAGGTTGGTGTGCGAGATATTCTGATACCACACTTCCCTTGATAGCTTTCTGAGTTACATATTGAATATCATATTCGGATAGTAACATCTGCCAATGCGCAATCCTTCCAACCAAAGATGGCTTTTCGAATATATATTTGATAGGGTCCATCTTAGATATCAGCATTGTAGTGTGACACACCATGTATTGTCTCAAACGACGGGAAGCCCACGCTAAAGCACAACAAGTTTTCTCTAACAGAGAGTACCGACCTTCGCACTCGGTGAACTTCTTACTCAAATAGTATATTGCATGCTCCTTTCTTCCCGTTTCATCATGTTGCCCCAAAACACAACCCATAGATCCTTCGAGTACAGTGAGGTACATTATGAGAGGTCTTCCGGGCACATGCGGTATCAAGATAGGTGGTTCTTGTAAGTACTCCTTGATCTTATCAAATGCTCGCTGACAATTATCATTCCATATGATGGCTTGATCTTTCTTCAACAACTTGAACAAAGGTTCACAAGTGGCTGTCAAATGTGATATGAACCGGGAAATGTAATTCAACCGTCCCAAGAAACCACGAATTTCCTTCTCCGTTCTTGGTGCTGGAATTTCTTGAATAGCTTTCACTTTGTCAGGATCCACCTTGATACCTCGTTGGCTCACTATGAATCCAAGTAACTTCCCAGACCGGACTCCGAAAGTGCACTTGTTAGGATTCAAACGCAGTTTGTACTTTCTCAATCTTTCAAACAGCTTTCTGAGATGGACAATGTGCTCCTCTTCAGTTTGAGACTTGACAATCATATCATCCACATAGACCTCAATTTCTTTATGCATCATATCATGGAAAAGAGCTACCATGGCTCTTTGATAAGTTTCCCCTGCGTTCTTCAGTCCGAAAGGCATGACTTTGTAACAAAAGGTGCCCCACGGGGTAGTGAATGTTGTCTTCATCATGTCTGCAGGATCCATCTTGATCTGATTGTACCCGGAGAAACCATCCATGAAAGAGAAAATTGAAGACTGAGCGGTACTATCGACCAAAACATCAATGTGAGGTAAAGGAAAATCGTCCTTCGGGCTGGCTCGATCAAATCTCTGTAGTCTACACACATCCGAACCTTTCCATCCTTCTTGGGGACAGGTACAATGTTGGCAATCCAATCTGGATATACCGACACGGCTAGGAAACCGGCGTCGAACTGCTTCTTGACTTCGTCTCTGATCTTCTTAGCCATCTCAGGGTGCGTTCTCCTTGGTCTCTGCTTCACAGGAGAGCATTCGGGCTTTAGCGGTAACTTATGCACGACAATATCTGTATCAAGTCCAGGCATATCTTGATACGACCAGGCAAACACATCTGCAAACTCTCGCAATAAGTTGACCAACTCATCTTTTATCTCTTGCCCCAAGGCGGTTCCAACTTTGAATTCTTTGAGATCCTCTTCAGTACCCAGATTGATCACATCCACTGGTTCCTGATGAGGTTGGATCATCTTCTCCTCGTGCTCAATCAGACGCGCTAACTCTTCAGGGAGTTCATAGTCTTCTTCACCGTCATCTTTGGCTTGGTTGATCGGGAAATCGAAGTCAAAAGGAGTTACAGCATGGCTATGTTCAATAAGCTCAGTTTCAGGTGATCTGCATAATTGATTGATTTTATCTTTTAGATATGTATGTTCATTTTAGCAGGAAAAACAGTGAAAATGTTTTTGTTTTTTTATTTTATTTTTTTTATTTAAGATGCACTGGAAAGCAAAAGTAAAAACAATAAAAGGGATCTCAAACTGAACAACAAAATGCGCTTTTTATTGAAGATAAAATTTCAAGCCCTACAAAGCAATCCTTTGTGCCTTGGGCAGAGCACAGGATTTTTTTAATTAAAAAACAAGAAATTACTTTGAAAATGAAATGAGAGGGGTAACATCCTTGACGCTCCAATTCTTAAGTGCCACACCGGGAGGAGTACAGAACACCATTTGAGAAAGCTCCACTGCACGCTCATCATCTTCAATGGCATTGATAGCCTTCTCGGAACGGAAACCTTTGGCCACAAAAATATCCTCTAGACGAGGGATCCTTCCTTTTCCTATTTCTGCACATCCACTGATTCTGGAGGATGGTTGATAGCCGAGCCCGCCCTTGTCCTTCTTCTCCGCCACACTTATCACCGTACCCCAACCTTCAGGGTTTCCGGCCTCAATAAGAGCCTTGACATCTTGCCAACGGGTTATATTACCTCTAGGTTTTTCAGCAGTCTTGACTTCTTTTTGCACATTCCCCACAATCTCCAAAGCTTGAAAGAGGGTCTCATGTACCTCATCTCCGACATCCACATATTTAAACTCAGACAAGTGACTAACCAGATAGTCTTCTTCTCCACTAACCTCCACCACCTGGTTGTTCAACAAGAACTTCAATTTCTCATGTAGGGTTGAAGTGACAGCCTTTGCACCGTGTATCCAGGGTCTTCCCAACAAACAGCTATAAGCTGGAAAGATATCCATCACTTGAAAAGTAATATTGAAAATTTGGGGTCCGATAAATACTGGAAGATCAATCTCCTCCACCGCCATCCTACGCGATCCATCGAAAGCCTTCACAATTAGAGAGCTAGGTTTCATAATTGCCCCTTCTACTTGTAGCTGGGCCAATGTTGTCTTTGGAATCACATTAAGAGCTGAGCCTGTATCAACTAGAACTCTGGCAAGAGTTGTTCCACCACATGTAACAGAAATATGAAGAGCCATGTTATGACTACCTCCATTCTGAGGGAGATCAGCATCGGTGAATGACAAACAGCTGCCATCATTTAAGCTCGAGATTGCAACATCTAATTGATTGATTGTGATATCCTCAGCCACGTATGAGCTGTCGAGAAACTTCAACAGAGCCATCTTGTGAGCTTCTGAACTTTTCAACAGGGACAAAATTGAGATTTTTGCTGGAGTCTGACTAAGTTGGTCAACTACTTTGTAGTCACTCCTCTTAATGATCTTTAAAGTCTCAACACTCGGCTTAAAGATATCCCTTAACTCTTCCGCGTTCAAATCAACAACTCCATCTTTTCTTGGAGGAACATCTGACACTTTCTATGCAGCTCGGTTCTTCATTGGATCTTGGTGATAAATTCGACCGCTACGGGTCATACCACTCATACCGGTTATATTCTCCACAGTAGACTCCCCTAAAACCAATGGCTTACCTCCAACAACGACTTCAGGTTCATAATTCCAAGGTACTGCTTTCGTATTTTCATAAGGGATCCGGATGGGCGGGTAAACCATCATTGGTTCTATCGCCGTAACAGGCTCTTCTTCTTGGATAGGAGATACATGAAGTCTCCTATTATTGATCAGAGGGACCACCACATCCACTTCCACTTCAGCGGGAACTCGACTAAACTGGATCAAATGTTGATACATCAATCCTTGCAAATACTTTTTGAACTTTTCACAGTGTTCTGGGTTGTCTTGGCAAATCAAACAGCCATCATGACCTTCTTCCAATAAATCGGCATTCTTCAATTCCTCCAACACCTTCTTCAAAGACACTTTCAACTGCCCCACCTCCATAACCAGACCTCCTTCTTCAATCAAAGCATTCACTGATGACGACCCATGCCTCGGTAATGGATTATTAGCAATGTTGGGGACATCAGCGAAAGTTAACAGCTCTCGGTCAATTAATTCCTGGACTTTGCACTTGAAAGCGAAACAGTCTTCTGTGGTATGCCCGGGAGAATTAGCATGGAAACCGCATTTGGCCTTTTCATTAAACCATGGTTTTGGAGGCCCTAGAACAGGCTTCAATTCTCTTGGCACCACTCTTCCATCTTGGATTAAGTACGGCAGTAGACTGGTGTAGGTCATTGGAATAGGCTGGATCTCCTCCTTGGTATATTTGTGATAGTGCGGGCTTCTCTGTTGGACCGCACCCTTGTTTTGATTCTTGATCTGTTGTTGTTGTTGTTGTTGAACTTGATTTTGAGGAACCTGATTTGAATACGGCATCGGCATCTGCATTGGTTGCTGATACGGCATATCGGGAAATTGCATGGCGGCCAGATAGGGGGTATGACATGTATGGAACTTGAACAGGAGCAGACCTAGCTGGTGGTCTTCCCCTTCCTCTACCTCTTGCTTCATATACCGCATTGGCTTCTACCTCATTCCTTTTGAAACCATTAAACGTCTTCTTCACTGCAGACGGTCCTACATTCCCTCCGGAAATCTTTCCGGTCTTCAATCCTTCTTCAATCTTTTCACCCACCATCACCAGATTAGAGAAATCCGAGAAAGTGCTTCCAATCAACCTTTCATAATACTGCACGGGCAATGTTCCCATGAACAGATCATTCAATTCCCTTTCGGCTAACGCTGGTTGAACCCTCGAGGCCACTTCCCTCCACCTCTGGGCGTACTCAGCGATTCCTATCCTTCGAGACATGTTCAAGTGTACCGATTGGGGCCATAGTTGTATTGAAGTGGTATTGCTTGAAGAAAGCATTAGACAAGTCGTCCCAAGAGCAGATATTTGCCTTTTCGAGTTGCATATACCAATCCAAAGATGCCCCTAAGAGACTATCTTGTAAGCAGTGGATCATCAGCTTACTATTATTAACATGTGCCGCCATCTTGCGGCAATACATTCTCAGATGGGTATCTGGACAGCTCACCCCCTTGTACTTCTCAAAATCAGGCACTTTGAATTTTGGCGGAATGACCACATCGGGTACGAGACACATCTCCGCGGCACTCAGGCCAACAACATTTTTCCCTCTCAACTCTCTTACTTGCTCGGCAAGCTCCTTACACATCCTCTGGGCGGTCACATCCTGGAAAGGAGTTGGGTTACCCACAGGTGCCACATTTTGATAGAATTGCCTCATATAGTCAGCTTGCAGATCTTCCTCACCTTGAGGAGTTGTTGACCACAAATTCTCTTGCTCGTCCTCCTCTCGCCCTTGCTCATCATTCGCCATAGTTTGGGTGGCGGCATGAGCGGCAGCAACATTCCCCTGATTATCCGTTCCGTTGAAGAAATCAGCATGTACCCCATAAAACGGAGGAACAGGTGCTTGTAATTCTGGAAATGGAGCAACACCTCGAAGAGTCCTCGCGTTTCCGGTGACGACGGGAGGAACAGTGGCAGCTGTGTTGTTGGCTGTAGCGGCGGCGGCGGCCCGCTCCTCCTCGCTGGCATGCTTAGCCGTGAGCATATCCACCAACTGATCCATTCTGGTCCTCAAGGTATCAATGTCGCCTTGCATGGTCGTCTGCCTTGTCTCGTATTGATCCATTGCTCTTCTCAAGTTAGCTCTTGTCGCGTACGGGCGTCGGGTAGTCAGCTTGAATCTGGTGAAATGACACGTAATGAGCTTGGCGTCCTTTTTTAATAAAGAAAAATGCATGATTATGTATGATTAATGCAAAATGCTTATGACCGTGTTTCCATTTCCAAGGATCTTTATCGGACTCATTCACTTGTAAATAATTAGCACACACAAATGGATAATCAGCTCCTTCATTCAAACATAACAATTGGAATACAAACAAATAGTCTTTGTAGAGAAAATAAAGAGCAAGACTCGTAGGTCCGCTTTTAGTTTAACAGATACAATGGAGCTGAACAAAACATAAAGGCAACAAAAGATCAGAAGTGTTGTCCTCTTCGGGGCCTGAAATCTCTTATCTCTTGTTGGAATCGCTCCACCATGTCTCTGCAAAGATAAATGAAGTATTCCACTGTCGGGGGCACTCGGTCTTCCTCTAGATCCTCGACAGCCGACTGAAGCCTCCACGGGACCTCCACCATTAGCTGCCTACAGAATTCCACCAAGCCTGAATAGTTGTCATACAAGCTCTTGTTCTGCTCTTCCAAAGTGAAAATGGTTTCTCCTCTATTCACCCAAAGCTCATTCTGACGCTGGGCTTCTTCTTGCCATCCCTCACACTAGACTTCCAACTCTCCATACGATGCCTCCCACCGGGCCACAAGATCTCTTGCAGTGTCCAACTCTTGGATTTTCTGAGCTAATTCTTCAAAGTCTACATTACGTGCCAAGTGAGCTACTTCTTTGAGGCGAGTTTCACGCGCCAAACTGGATTCAATGTTTCTCAGCACAGCTTTCAACTCTAGAATCTGAGCAGTGAGAGTTGCTTTCAAATCCGACTTTGCTTGGATAGCCCGTTCTTCATATGCGTAATCTTTCCCTCTTTGTTGTTCGGCCCGGGCTAGCTTACGGTTGAACTCCCTTAGCTCAAAGTTGGCGGCATCCAAATTGTCTTTTACATGGAACTTTGCTTTCTTTTCTTTTTCCACCTGCTCTTGACTCTTTAGCAATTCATCATCCCTTTCTTTGAGGCTTTGCATGACATCATCCCTTTCTCGGGTAACACGAGTAAGGATGGCTTGTTGTCGATCCTCTTCGGCTTGCATTTCTGTGATAGTGAGCTTGAGTTTATTGAACTCTTCAATAGGGACATGAGTGACCTCAGGTTCTGGCACATCAAATGGAACCTCCACAGTGAACGAAAATTTTACCTCCATTACCCTCCTAAGTATCCAGGATTCATAAGGTTCACCATCACCATTTCCTCTTGTTCTGAGCTCTGCACCTTTCTTGTGAACTTGAGTCCAAGCCTTCTGTATTTGCTTCAACAAACCCGGATCATCTCTTCCAAAATCCAATAAGATAAACTCCCTAAAAAATTCCTCCTTTGGTGCGGTTTCCATAGGACATCCCAATTGCTTGAGAACCAACCTGGGGTTATAGTTAATGCAACCTCGAGATCCAATTAGCGAAACATTAGGAAATGCCCCATAATGAGTGATAACCTCCCACGTATACCAATTTGGAGAATACCAGAAAACTCCGCTAGCAGTAAGAGAAGCCAACTTCTGAGACCAAATCAAGTTCTCCAAAATCCTAACCCAAGGTCCTCGTTGAGGAATATGGGACTTCAACCATGAATAGAGTAAGGCGGAACAACACATCACTACTCCTTTTCTTTTGGTGTATCGAGTATGAATGTTGATGAGCATATCTGCTAGCAAAGCTGGTACAAGATTCTCTGAAAGAAATACCTTGATTGCGGGCTGACTCACATACTCATCATCATGACTCGGAAACAATACTACTCCAAAGATCAATAAGGCTAGAATGGCACCGAACGATCTCCAATTTTCTTCCCCTACTGACAACTCTTCAACTCTTTTTTCTAAGAAACTCCTGGGAATTCCTCTTTCCACTAACATCGGCCCTATCTCTCGGATCGGAAGACCCAAAGCAGCTGCTATATCACTGGCATCCACATTCTCCCCCAACTTGGTAAAAGGAACACTATCTTTTAGAGGCCAATTCAACAATCTTTCGAATTCTTCAATTGTTGGAACCATCTGGAAATCTTGGAATGTAAAACACCTCAGGGAAGGATCAAAGAACCTTACCAAAGCTTTCAGAGCGTTGTGATCAGTGTCAATATCCAAAAGCTCCAAGATCCACCCATATCTGGTATGAAAGTTGTTCAATTGTGCATGCTTCACCTTTCCCCTATGTCTTAACAGTATCTGAGTGTTTGGAATTTTGAAGTTGATGTGAGGATTGTTTTTTCTGCCGGAATCCATTGCACCGTCTGATTACTTTCAAGAATGAGTCCTTTAAAGATACCTGAAAATGTCAACAAATGTGATGAACATGAATGATTAATGCAAACATGCAATGCAAATGAGTTAAGCTGGAATCCAATAACAGTGTAGATCACATGATAAGTCACTGGTTGGTTGGCCATGGTTTCGACGCCTACCCAACAATTTCCCAAACAAGGTTGGTTCTAATGTTTTTTTGCTAAATGTTTCTCGGAGTCTCAGATCCCCTTTTAAAAATATTATTGTCAAGACAATAGTATTTTCAAAAGTATACTCCAAGAAACGGCTCTTAAAGGGATACTCAAAAAAACCTTTTGAGCGGTTGGTCTCAGTTTTGGACATCCTAATACTTAGAGTTGTAGGCCATTTGTCTAGAAATTGCTGTCCCGCACTAGCATACGGTGCAACAATCCCCTTAAAACGACCAACTCTAAGTTGTGGTCTTCACGTCGATCCAAGGAACACGGATGTCCAATGGACCTAAGCTACTCAACCACTCTAAACTTATGTTTCCTAGAAGCCTGGGTATTGGGCTTATCTACGAATCATAACCAAAAACGCCCCAATATCAAAATATATCACAGGATAGTATAAAGAAATAATAGGCAATAAATAGTAAACATCAAAGCAATAAACAAACACACAAACGAAGAATTAAATTAGGGTTAACTCGCTTTAAAAAAAAATCCCCAGTGAAGTCGCCAACTGAAGCAACTCAATTTTCAAAAATCATTTAATTCTCGAAAACAGTGAAATCGCCACCTAATTTTATTTGTTCTAAAAAGAACGGGAAAATATATATAAAACCCAAAACAAGCGGATAAGGCGGTCTACGTGACCAAAAAGTGGGATCGGGAGTCGGTTATGTAAGGGGAAGGTATTAGCACCCCTTACATCCATCGTACTCTATGGGACCCATTTAATTCTACGCGTTTGTGTGTGTGTTTATTGCTAAGTTATGAATACCAAAAGAAAAAAGAAATTGTTTGTTATTATTTTGAGTTTGACACAGTTTCAGAACCGCGTGCCTACATATTCCCTCGTGCAATGGGAAAGTCAAAACTCTGTAGTTCCTCTTAAAAAGGTTTTAAGTTTGTTGTATTGATTTTATAAGAAAAATCGTGTGTTTAGACATCTCAAATGCTAGAACTTGGACTTGTTTAGTTTGTTTGAAAATCTTTAAGTCCACGTTCGTGTTTGAGATGACTATTGCACGCTCTTTATCGGAAAAGAGTTTTTATGATCGCGTATGAGCGATAAAAGAATTTGAGTGAGTTGAATTGTTTTTTTTTAATTGGGTGAAAAGTACTGAACAATAAGACTAGCATCCTACGATTCAAATACTAGAAACAAGATGAGTTCAATGCTCAACGAGTCGTCTATCATCCCAAAAGTTTTTTCTTTATGAAAGAGTGAAGTGAAACAAGGTTCACGTTATTAAGAATCTTTAAGCAATTAGTCTAGCATCCAACGAATTAAAGATTCGAAGTTCATTTTTTGCAAGTGTTTAAACAATTAGACTAGCATCCAACGGCTTAAACACTTGAGTTTTCTTATGAAAGAATTTTTGAAAATGCACTCGACGTTGGATCGAGGTTTGTAATTTAATTACGAAAGTGTTTTGGAGATGCGGGTTATAATTAATTAAGCATATGGACTAGGGTGTGATAATGAAATGAACAAATAATTGTATACAAGCATTAAAGAATGCGAGTAAATAACTTAAAAGCCCATACAAGGTGGCCCGCACAAATAACAAGACAACTTATCGTGTAAGTGCATGCGCGAAATAAATTTAATCGACTAATTAAACGAAACTTAATTAAGTAATTAGTTTAATAAAATTAATCAGATGGACCAATTAATTTTAAATAAACTAATTAGATAATTAAATAATATTTAACTGACCAATCAAAGTTTCATTGTAAGCCCAAGAGTAAGCGTGGTGTGTGCACAAATGTGTGGCCGTTGTGACGCTTCAAAGCTTTGTCAACTCAGGATAGTAAAAAAAATGGCTCGCACGAGTATTAGTTTGAAAACATTTTGTTTGTGCTTTGTGAATAATTTAAATGATAAAGCGATAATATTTACTAACTATTACAACAGGTGGGGAATGGGGGTACAAATTTACAAATGGGGATTAAATAGAAAAGAAAATGCTAAAAATTTCCTAATAATAAAAATAAATAAAAAACTAACTAACACTACTATTACTATTTTTGATTTTTGAATATTAATGATTTTTATGGTAAAAAAAAAAGAAAGGTAATAATAATTTTTGTTACTTAAAGAAAATAATAATACTTATTAATAATAAAAATAATAAATAATAATAATAATGGTGAGTAACCGTTTTTTTTTTAAAAAAAGATAATAATAATATTAGTAACAATATGATATTAGTAATAATAATAGTATATAAATAATAATAATGATAATACTAATAATACTTAGTAGTAATAATAATAATAATACTAGTAATAATAATAATACAATAATAATAATAGTATAATAATAATAATAATAGTGTAATAATAATAATAGTGTAATAATAATAATAGTGTAATAATAATAATAATAGTATTATTAAAACTACTAATCCTAAACTTAAACAAAACAAATAATAATAAAAAAAACCAAAAGGAAAACAGAACATGCAATCTGTTCACTCTCTCGTTCCATTATGATCGACCCAGAAAAACCTCAAACTTCTCTTCTTCTCACGCGACCCTCACTGTCCCTCTCGCCGCTCTCATCTCTCGATCTCCTTCGCCGCTCTCTCTCTCTCTCAGTCCCCACTCAGAAGCTAAAAAGAAACGCGATTTGGGCATCCACGGAACAGTTCACAACGGTGAAAAAGAAAAGGGCAGAGGAAGAAGGACGGCGACCCATCGCAACCCTCCTCCTCCGAACGAAAAAAAAAATCGGGTAATACCTTTTGAATGTTGTCTTTTTGCTTCTAATTTTTGAAGGATTAGGGTTAGGAAAATGATGATTTGGCTAGGTTTTACATGTTCTGGTTTGGGTTTGTTTGTTGTTGCTGTTACGTGTTTGATGCGTTTGACTGAGTTTTTTGGTTTTGTTGTTTTTTTCTTAGAACTGGCTTTTTGGAACTGGTCTTTGTGTTTGTTGTTTTTTCTTGTAGTTAAGAACAGATGCTTGTATGTTGGTATACTTTGAACTGGTTTTCTAGATTTTGTGTTTTTTTGAACTGATCCTCTCCTCTTGGTCTTGGTCTTCTATAAGAACAGATACCACTGATAGCTTTTTTAATCCTTGCTCTTTTTTCTGATGTCCCTTTTGCTGGTCCTGATACACACTTGAGTACATTCCCAATTTATGTATTTTCTGTGAAAAGATACAATGCTTGTTTTTTAGATACTATCCTCTTTTCTGATTAAGAACAGATTTTGCCTTTGGTCTTTCTTGGGATCACCTTCTGCTGCCTTGTGTTGCTTATTACTACACTCAAATTTCTTCTTTCGGCTATACTTCCTGCTCTGTTATTTGA
Source organism: Vicia sativa (assembly GCA_021764765.1). Lineage (NCBI taxonomy): Eukaryota > Viridiplantae > Streptophyta > Magnoliopsida > Fabales > Fabaceae > Vicia > Vicia sativa. The sequence goes on along the minus strand of CM038795.1, from coordinate 139,403,954 downwards.
AACTTGAATTTGGCATCTTTCCATTCTTGTGTGTGCTTCCTGCTGCTATTGTTTGGGTAAAACAAATTACCTGATGCTGATAACCTGGGTAAAATGGATTCTTGTTTTGCTTGCTTGAAACATAATTCAATATATCCTTTTTTTTTGGCTGAAATCTGGAAAGTTTAGATAAACTGTTGGATCGTCTTGTTGGGCTGTCCTATTGCTTACGAGAAAATATGATCTTTGTCGATTTTTGCACACCTCCTTTTGTGAACCAAACATAGTTTGTGATTTGCAAAAGGAGATTATGGCCGATGAAAGAGCTTTCAAGTTCTGAGGCTCAATTGAACACAAATAAACCCTTCTATCTGATTCCTGATATTAATTCTAATGATGAGTTACAATAATAATGCTTGCGCTAAATCTTTCCGATTACATTGTTGCTAACCATTTTCCCTTCTCTTTTATGTTTCATGCAACATGGTGCGTCGGATGATGGGAAGCTTGGATGAGAAGAAACATCTTTGGAGGAAGACGACCATTCAAATAACAACACCGAGACAAAACTTAGAAGCTCGTAGCATTAGGATAGAATTAGGACCTCTTAGAAACTTGTTGAATCATGACACTTTGTACTTTTTGTAATCACAATTGTAATTTGACTTCCAATGATGAATTCTTCTTTTTTTTTTTTGTATTTTTATAACTTTCCAAATTGAAATTATCCGAATTCCAAGGAAATAAAAATTTCTCCTTTTCACATTGTAACTTGAAATTCCACATTTTTGTATTCTTGCTTGAAATATCCAACAAGCCCTTGTAATTATATTGACTGGAAAATTCAAATACCAATAAATGGTATTTTCATTCACCGAATTCAAATAACCAGAGTAAAAAAGAATTCCTTCTAAAAATTAAATTCTCAAATAACTAATTATTTTTTTGAATTCAATTTCTAAACAAATAATCTTTTTTTTTTGGACCCATAATTCCTGATAACCTCTTGCGCGAGAAAAACTCGAAATCGTTCGGAACCATCTTGAATATAAAACGGTTAAAACTTTTCCATGAAAAATTCTCAGTAAGAATTCCTCTGAAATCATTACAAGCAAACACCTTTTTTTGAAAATGATGGGATAAATCGGAGGGGAAATTTTTGGGGTGCGACAGTACCTGTTATGAAATGTCATGCCATGATATGCGATGTTTATGCAATGTTTTCAAGGACCTTAGGAATTTAAATTTGTTAAACAAGCATGAACAAACTTTTATTAGTTTCTCTTTCTTTCTTTTTTCTTTTTCTTTTCTTTTTAAGTACAAAAGATAGTTTTGGAAAAATAAAGGAACAAATTCCTAGAGTTTTAGGTCTCCCATGGGCGCTTCCTCTTTGTGTTGAAGTAGGTGTTGATGTTTCGCTTCTCGTGAAGTAGCTTGGTCAACTCTAGTACCTTCTTCTCGCTTGCATAGCACTGAGCTTCGAATGTATCCCTTTCTTCTTTTAGTTGAATCCAGGATCTCTTCAAGTCTTCGAAATCAGTAGGCATGTTAGGATGGAGAACGGTATAGGGTACGTCACCTATAGCAACAGGTTCCATAATTACTGGTAACACTGGTGTAAATGGCATCATGAGGTTTTGAGCTCGAGTTCGCACCCATTTGAGGTATGGTTCCCAAGGAATGGAATTTCTGTGTCCCAAAGTCTTGGTATCAGTCTTCTTTACCATGCCCCAAGCGTGTATGAACCTTCGATGGTAATTCTGGAGATCGTGGTTATAGTTGAACACAATATCTTGGAGAAGCATATCATGAGGGCCATCTCTTCGAGCATAACCAAACTGACGTAGAGCTAGAGAAGGATTGTAAGTGATACTTCCCCTTATGCCAAGGAGTGGTACATTAGGGAATTCTCCACAATGCTCAATGAATGTGAAGTCCTTTTGAGAAAAGAGACACCAATGGATATCTGAATGAGAGAGTGACATTAGTCTTTGAGATCACTTCAATCTTTGTTCGTTCTTCAATACTGACGGAGGAAGGTGAGAAATAAACCACCTGGAAAGTAACGATATACAACACATGAGAGTTCCTTGTCTCTTGATGGTACGAGTATGGAGAGAATGTAGAATATCTCCAAGTAAGGTAGGCACAGGATTGCGGGTAAGGAATATCTTGATGGCGTTCACATCTATGAACTAATCTGGATTAGGAAATAATACCAAGCCATAGATTAGCAAGGCCAAGATGTCTTCGAATTCTTGGAAACTCATAGCTTTGAGGAATTCTCAAGCTTTCTTTATTAGGAACTTAGCAAGCAAACCCTTAACTCCACTTCTAGTTTCCAAATTGGCTTCAATGTCTGAGCGCTTTAGATGTAATGCTGATGCGATGTCTTCGTACTTAGGAGCTTTTTCTGAACCGGTGAATGGAATTTGGTCAAGAATAGGTATCCCAAGTAGCTTAGAGAACTCTTCCAAGGTAGGAACCAACTGACAATCTGGGAATGTAAAGCAAAGGTGTTTCGGATTGAAGAACTGGAATAGGACGTGCATCATATCTTCTTCAAAACCGGAGATAACCAAGTCAAGTAGATAACCATGCCTTTTAATGAACTGGGCATGATCGGGAATCTCTGAAACCAATTCTTTGAGCTGAGAAGGTATACCCATGAAGTTGATTCGGATAGTCTTTCTAGAAGCCATAATCCCTACAAAATAGAGCAAAGATAAATCCCTAGGTCCTTGAAATAGTTAGAAATGATATGCAATGCGATGATGTCATTATGTCATGTTTAGCAAGCATAAACAATTCACACAATGAGCCTAGGTTTAAGGCTTGCATGAGGTATAGGTGATTACCCTACCAAAAGTTTGAGTTGGTTCATCCTGTCCTATAATAGTAACCGGGTTCTAGGAATCTCATATCATTGATCTTTCTCGTAGGCGTTTATTTCAATACGACTACCAAGTGGTCGACCAAATATATCCCAAAAGTCGATCTTAATGGCGTAGCATCGAGTATCAACCAACCTTAGTCTGCACCAAAGCCGGCCATCTCACTACCTTCTAATGGCCAAGATGGGTCAATTAGGGTTCTAAAAGTTTAGTTTGTGCTGATGACACCACACGGAAGCCAAATACTATCCTCAACTTGGAAATGAAGAGTATCAGGACATCCAAAGTGTCACACTAACGTAGCCATCATGTTGATTGTTTCGGTATACGCCTAACGGTCGTGACGATCTATTGCTACTTACCTAAAGGAAACCTGGATCCGGGTATAGGATCCCCCACAAGTATAATACCCAAGCAACCCTTAAAGATAAAGCATACAATTCAAACAAAAAGCAGTAAAGTGATCTAAAAATCCCTAAGGTATTCTCTCTTTAGGGTGTCTCCCAGAGTGATTACATGTCTGAACTGACTTTGAGATTTTTTGTATCGCAAATGTTGTGGATAGCAAGAGTCGCCACCGACTTTTCTTTTATCCAATTAAGGGAAGGTGAAAAGAACAGAAAAAGACCTTCGTTAGATTCTGAGTAAGGGAGAAGGTTATGAAAAGGGAAGGTATTAGCACCCCTTTTCATCCGTAGTTATCTGGGCTCTTAGTTGCTTTAGCTCATCTTTAAAAATTGCTTTCTGTGTGTTTGACAAAAATGTTTTGAAAAAGGCATTTCACTTTGACTTTGTAATGATTCATGTAGGAATGTATAAAAGTGTTCGGAAATGTTTCGTTTTGAAAAGAGTTTGAACTTTGACAAAAATGTGTGGTGTGAAGAGCATTTGATTTGAGCAAGCAACTAAAAGTCTTTATTACCTACTTAGAATGGTCGTTTTCGTGTTCTTTTACTTTCCTTTAGAATAACGATATCCATACCATTAGTTGGTAGGTAACCCTATTCGTTGGATGTAAAAGGGACATTCAAAGAGACGTCGGATGGTCATAGAAGGCAACTTGTAGGAGTATCCTAGCACATTCGAAGGGACGATCATCACTTTTCGTAGGCAACAATCGAGGGACGAGATCATGTTTTCGTAAGCGACATCGTGGGTCTATGATCTTTGTATCAAAGGGACTATGATGATTTGTTTGTATGCAACGGTGTTAGGATACCTCTACGTTCGAGGGACTTGACCATTTATTCCAAAGGCAACGAGAGAGAATACTCTAGGGGGTGCATGTGTGAAAAGAGTGTGTTAAATTCAGATATGTTATCTTGGAATTAGAAGTGATCTACGTTCGTTTTTATCTTGCCATACACGCCTAGTTACTAGCAGTTTATAGGGTGCAGAAAGTAAATTACGAAAAGTAAAGTGCAGAAAGTAAATGTCCTACGCTATTACATGGCTTTGGGGAAGTTACATAATATAGGAGTGCGGAAAGTAAAGGCGGAAATGTAAAGGTGCGGAAAGTAAATCCTACGCTATTACATAATAAAAATTTGCAACCTATACATCTTTTCTAGAATTTGTAAATGCGAGATAATCATAAATAATCAGAATAAAGTTAATAAAATGTTTTGGAAATTAGTAGGAAAATGTTTTTTAGGTTAGTAACCTTAATTAAAAGAAAGAAAAAATATTTTTGTATTTTTTGAGATTGATTTTAATGCAAATAAAAAATAAATGTTTTTGTGTCAAAAATTAAATAAAGGTTTTTGAAACCTAAATCTAAAATTAAAACATTTTTTAGGATTTTAGAAAATAGTCAAATTAATTTATGAAAATAAATTAAAATAAGAAAAGAGAAATTAAAAAAGGTTAGAAAAATTGAAGGAGAAAAGTGGTATAAAAAGGATTTGGTCCTTGGAGGTGTTGAAAGGCAGTGGTGGTGTTCCGTTTAGAACAACAAGTCGAAAGTTTTGAATCTCGACCGATGCCGGAATGAATGTTGAACCTTAAACAAAGTATCAACACAAAAAAAAACACTAGCATAAAGGTGAATCAAAATTAAATCAATGATAATTGAGGAATATTGTCACGGGTCGAAACCCAAGGTTGAGTTGTTGCCGTTGACAAAATGTACGAAATAGATTTCATTCAGATATTTGATATGTTAGTTGTTTGTAGTTTGTTTAGAAAAAAGTGATGTTGTTAATGGTGAAAAATGGTTTTGTTAGAAAAAACTTCATTAATACAAATTAGGAAAAATACATGTATAAATATATTAGTAATTGTTAGTAAGGTTTTTAATATGCAAGATAAAAAAAAGTTAGTATTTCTAATGGTAGATATGGACCGTAAAAAAAAATGGTTCAATTAAAATGATAAATAAAAATGGCTTATAAGTGTGAAACCGTGAGAATTTTTATACGAAAATAAAAATATAAAAAAAAAACAATCAACCATCAAATAAACATCATGTGGTTAGAACAACAAACGAGATAAAATAAAAGGAATGCCTCATATGAAAATCATCGGCCAAAAGCTAGATAAAATTTGAAAAGAAACTTTGAAAAGAGATTGAAAAAAATGTGTGTGAGAAATTGTGGGAATTTGTGGGTGATTGTTGGTAGAAAGAAAAGAAAATGTTAGTGTAGGAAATATGCAATGAAAAATATATCGTGTCCTCCCTCTTTTTATCAAAATTGGCCTCTATTTATAATAAAATATCAGGTTAAACAAATATAGAAAAAATTAAATATTGATCAATGACTCAAAAAATGTCATTTAATTGTGATTTGTAATTTAATCAATTAATCAATATTTTCCTAATTTCTTTTTACTTGCTCCCCAAGATATGAAAACATGCCAAAATAAGAACAAATTGATTTTAAAACTTTCCTTTTTTTGATTTTGGTCTAAAAATGCATAAAATGAAGAGAAAAAAAAGTAAAAAATAACATTTTTGAAAAATACATAAATAATAAAATTCGAAAATTAGTATTTAAATAATAAAAATATGATTTTATGATTTTTGAAAATAGATTTTAAAAGGAAAAGAAAGTTAGTAACAAATAACAACAAAAAAAATGTTAAAAGTGCAACATTTGAGATTCGAACCCATGACCTCATATTTATAAAGCTTACCTCCTTACCAATTGTGCTATCTTACTTATTCAAAATAAAAATGCAACTGAAAGTATATGGAGACGCGCAAGTATTTGTCTTATTTAAAAATACAAATAATTTGAAATAAATTCTTATATTTTTAAATAGCCCTTGAGAACGAATATTTATAAAAATCCCCGGAATATTAGTGTAATAAACCAAAAGAAATTTAAAACCAAGTTTAAAAATAATTTTGACCTTAGTATCGGGTGGGCAAATTTTGGGGTATAACACATTGATACTAAAAGGAGCATTATTCCCGGTGAAACTGCTTTTAAACCAATGGGCCTCCCTTAAAGGTGTAAGTCCCAAACCTTTGTATATATTCAAGTTACACTTGCTTTAAATGCTTGTTTTTATACACTTGTTTATATATTTCCTTCATAAACTCCTGTGAATACACATCACACACTTGTTCATATAACTGTTCAGTTATAACATAACAACTAGTCTAACAACTATGTTCCTTTAGCCTCCTCTTAGGCTTCGTATAAGATAACTCATTATTGAGTTAGCCTCCTCTTAGGCTTCATATAAAACAATCACCCGTTGAGTTTAGCCTCCACTTAGGCTTCATATAAGACAACTCCCCTGTTGAGTTAGCTTCTCTTGGGCTTCATTCAAAAGAATTCCCTCGTTGAGTTTAGCCTTCTCTTGAGCATCAAACAAGAAAGAGACTTGGAAATCTCTTAACAGCTTCCTATTGGGCTTCCAATACAAAGAATCACCCGCGCTAGGATTAAACCCTGAGAGTATGATTTCCCGGTGAAATCACTCTTGAATCCTAAGAGGATGGTTTCCCGGTGAAACCACTCTTAAAGCCAAAGCCAGCCATACCCTATAGCTTCCTCTTGAGCTTCATAGAAGGACCCTCGAAATGCCTTCTCTTGGGCTCACAATACAAGGACCCTCGATGACCCTCAGAATGCCTCCTCTTGGGCTTACAATACAAGGACCCACAGGCTTCTTAAAAGCATCCCCCTAATCCATAATCAATTTCTCCTTGAGATTTAGACATTTATCATCTCTATGGAAGAAGTATCTCATCTATCACATCACATACAAATCACACTCTTTTCAAACAAAAACATGTTTTGACTGTAAATGGTAATGCTTGTACACTCAAGCAAAACACCAAAACTTACAATTAAAGATTCAATTATCTTTCAAACATCTTTCTTAACTCGTAAGTGGTAACTCTTGTACACTCAAGCAAAACACCTGATACTTACGATGAAAGATTCAATCAATCAACCCTTCAAAATGTATGTGATGAAATAGATTAGATACATTTTTCATTAAGATGACATTTGTCTTTGTCTCTTAATAACACCCTTTTCTTCCACTGGCATAAGTGGGAACTACGATTGCTCTGACTTTCTCAATCTCCCTTTGAGAATACGTAGGCACAAGGTACATCCTTGGCGAGCATACTTCTTTCTCCCTCAAACCAAACAAAACCATAGCTCCCTTAGATCCGAGCTACAGATGCTCTGATTCCCATTGAGGGATATGTATGCAAAAGATCCCAATGATCTTTGCGAGCAAAATAATAACAAAACCTAGGATCCCACATGACCTATCAAAAATATTCATATATATATATATATATATAAATAAGGCTATAGATAACTATATATATATATATATATATATATATATATATATATATATAGGGTGCCACATCTTTCCCTTTATATAACAAACCCCCTTACTCAGATCTCTCCCCAATGCGTTGCGTCTAGTTCACGCTAGTCGTACCGCATATCATTATTTATTGAGGGTATTGCAGATTTCCCCTTTTTCATCTCATTTTTCTTATTTTGGAAATAATAAAGATTGATGCTCGCGGCATCTTTAAAACAAATCAAAAGAGTAAATCGTTTCGAGCCAGAGATTCGAATTCCGATTCGATTCCCTCGTTCGTCACTTTTTAACGCAAACAGAAAAAATGGCGACTCTGCTGGGGAGAACGCTAAACTTTTATTTTCAAAAAAAAAATTGTGACTCTGCTAAAGAGCACCAAGCTTTTTTTGTTTTCAAAAAAGAAAAAAATGGGTTAAGCTTTCATATGTGCATATGTTTGTTTTTCTTTATCGTGTGTTTTAATTCTTGCGATTTCATCTGATGGAAAGAAATCCTAACCCGGATTTAAGAAACATTTTAAGATTTAGGTGGGGGTATAGTCCAATTAACTTGTGAGAAGTCTCATTACTTACTAAGTTAATTTGAGATCCCTCTCTCAGTGGAGGTTGTCTTGGGAGTATTTGTGTTTAGCAAGTATTTGCAAAGACATTTTGCTTTCAAGGGAACTAACGGTGAGTGGCTATAGAACACATAACCCATCCAGCCATTTAGGGTGTAGTGCAGAAGCTATTCAGGTGTAAACTTGGATTAGTTGTCATGCGAGACTACGATCAGGCGAGTTTTTCTTGAAAAATATTATTGGACTTCAAGTATTTAACAAATCCGATAATATTTCAACGAGAAGCGTTGAACCTGTATTATCAGTAGAACATGTTTTGCAGGTGAATAAGCCCTTAGAACTTACCCGCGTTAGGTTCTTATCGTTGGCCTCATGTTCGTGACTTCAAATGCTTGAACGTGTGTATAACCACTAACCATGTTTGTATCTTTGTGGCATTCATGCATTCATTCGGAAAAAAAAACTTTGAATTCTCATTTCTCTTCCCATTTCAAAAGAATTTAGAGATTTTTTTTCTTTGTAAACATTTTAGGTTAGAGGGATGGACGTTAGAAGAAGATATACCAAGAAATACGGTTTTAGAATTCCTGATGTAGGAAAGTTAAAAGAGTTAGCATCCTTGGTAGAAGATCCCTCAGATTTCAGAAAACACTATGGAACTCTTTTAACTGTCCTGAACACTAACGTTGATGAAGGACTTCTCAAAACTTTCGTTCAGTTTTACGATCCAGTCTATCGCTGTTTCACTTTCCCTGACTATCAGTTGATGCCTACTTTGGAAGAGTACGCACATATCTTAGGTATCTCAGTATCTGACAAGGTGCCTTTCAATGGTTTGGAAGCCATTCCTAAGCCGCCAGTCATTGCAGCAATGACTCACTTAAGGAAATCTGAGATAGACAAAAACCTGACTACCAAAGGAAATCTCTTAGGACTAACTTCAAAGTTCCTAATGGAGAAGGCTTTTAAGTTTGCTGAAGCCGGTAGCATGGTAGCCTTTGAAGCTGTTTTGGCTTTGCTCATTTATGGATTGGTGTTGTTTCCCAACGTCCCAAGTTTCGTTGATATCAACGCCATAAGAATCTTTTTGATTGGAAATCCCGTTCCCACTTTGCTTGGTGACACGTATTTCTCCATTCATCATAGGAATCGTCAAGGAGATGGAATTATCATGTGTTGTGTACCTCTATTTTTCAAATGGATTGTCTCATACTTGCCTAAGTCTCCTATCTTCTGAGAAAACAAAAACGGTTGGCATTGGTCTCGAAGACTCATGTCTCTTACTAATGAAGATATCCATTGGTATACCTTGGCCAACAATGAGATGGAAATCATTGAAAGCTGTGGAGAATTTGCCAACGTACCTCTCATTGGTACGAAAGGAGGAATTAACTACAACCCATTCTTGGCAAGACATCAACTCGGGTACGCAAATTCCAGTAAACTTCTTGGTTTTACAGTAGAAAATTACTTTTATCATGAAGGGGAATATTCCCAAGGTTTGAAAGCCAGAATGATAAGAGCTTGGCATCACATTCGAAGGAAAGGAAAAGGTGATACAAGGAATTGTGTAGCAATGGAAATCTACACTTCTTGGGTAAAGAAAAGAGCTAAGGAATTTCGAATGCCTTATGCTTATGAAGAACCCATGTTCCCAGTGGTATCTAAATTGACCACCATTCCCATCGAAACTACGAGAGTATACCAAGAAGCTTTGGCTAAGATGAGGCTAGAGAAAGAAGCTTTGGAAGAAAAGTTTCTTAAGACTGACTTTGAAAATGAAAAGCTTAAGAAGTAGGTCAAAGATCATGAAAAAACGCTCTACTTTCAAGATGAAGGGCTCATGGAGAAAGATGAGAAGATTCGTCGAAAAGATGACGCAATCAAGAAATACATCAAAGAAAGGAAAAGAAAGCTTAAAGAAATGACAATTAGCAATCCTGCTCCTGACGATTGGAAAAAAGTCATCAACAAGCTAAAAGCCGAGAAAGCTGAGCTGAAAGTTTACTATGGGAAAGAAATCCTGAAGTTAAAGCTGCATCAAGCCTTTGGTTCTTTATCAGATGAAGACGCTTAATTAGTTTAGTTTTATTTTTGTCATTTATTTTATCATTGTAAGAGCTATGCTCCAAAAATTGTTGTAATCTTCTTGCGAATATTAATAAAATAAAATTTTTCCCATCCAAATGCTTACAAGAAATTTCTCTTTTAGCGTAAATTCTTTGGAAATTATTTTCTCTTTGCATTCATAATCATGCATCATATTTTGCATCTCGAGTATGTTATATAGAGTCTTATCTTTTGGAATTTTTTCCAGAGATCGTCAAGCTGTCGCGTCTTAGAGTTTCTCGACTACGCTCACAGTCAGCTCACAGATACAATACTCGTGCAAACAGAAGAAAATCAATGGAAGATTTTGAACAAGAAAATGTTGAGCTTCATGGCACAGTGACAACACTTCAGGAAGAGGTGGAAGGACTCACTTCTTTGGTAAGCTCGTTGGCAGCTACACAAAATCAGCAATCAACATCAAACAGTCAAAATCAAGCGACGATTTCAAAGATCACTACTACTCCAGTTTCAGCTGTTGCATTCAGTAATCCTCTTTTCAGTATGCCAGAAGGCTATCCATGGGGCATGCCTTTCAATTTTGGCATTGGATTTCGTCAAAACATTTCTGAAGTACCGGCAACCACAATTGAGGTTCCTACTTTGCAGAACCCAACATTTACTCCGCAGCACGGAGTAACTATTCCTCAAGTCACTATGTCGGTTTCTCAATCGATTATGACAAACTCAGCTTCTGTGGTTCACGCTACCGCGAACGAAGAAGTCTATCATAACCCAGGCGACGACACGAATCCTCATGGCCAAATGGAAAATCTCCAGGAATAATTCCATAAGATGCAGCTTGAGATCAAAACAATCCGTGGAAAGGATTTGTTTGGGAAGAATGCCCACGATCTATGTTTGGTTCCTCGCGCAAGGATACCTGCTAAGTTCAAAGTCCCCGGCTTTGAAAAATATAGAGGAAATTCCTGCCCGCAAAGTCATCTTACAATGTATGCTAGGAAGATGTCTACATATAATGACAATCATCAATTGCTCATTCACAATTTCCAAGACAGTCTCACTGGCGCCGCTCTGAAGTGGTACATGGGATTAGATGTAACACCCCTTCTAAATAACCCGCGAATATATTAATTAAATCAGAGTAACATGGAATCATGGATGTCACAACTAAAAATTAAATATAAAAAACCTCAACTTAAACAGTAATCATGCTTAACTGAAGGAATTTATTAAAATAGAATACTCAAAGTCAACATCAAGTTCTACACAGCGGAAAATATCTCAAAACTGGAATAACTTCAATTCATAAGTATTCCCAACATGAATTAAAAACATTGGAGTATAAAATAAAACTCATCATTCAAACGTTTCCCCCAGTGTTACAACTATCAGAGCATGACACTGACACACGCGGACAATATACGACATAGCTCTATAAGCCATCCTCACCGACTCTTGAGCTGCTAACTTTAATCTGAAATCATTAAAGTAAGGGTGAGATCTCTATTCAATATAGAATGCATTATACGTTCTTTAAACACAACAGATCAATTCAATATATTAGTTCACTATCATTAATGTAATCATAGTACAATTCACAAATACATCTCACACTAAACATTGTTCAATATAACAATCAATGAAATTATAACACTGGAAACCATCCTAGCATGTTAAAATTCCATATGCAATGCAGACTATATGCATGTGGTACTGTCATACCCCAATTTTTGACCTAAGATACCATATTACATATGCATCACTGCATCACTAACAGTTTCAGAATAGAATAGATCGTGCGTGGCTTCTAGAAGTCAAAATCAGGGTTTCTCCAAAATTTCATCTGTTCAAGATCCAGTCAATTAGGGTTTGAGTTTCCACTCACCTCAATTTATCTATCTTAATCAGACATCAACATTTGATCTTCAGATTCCCAACTTTTTCTCAAGATCTATCATGAATTGACCAATTAGGGTTTTTGTCGAGGATAGTGAATCATTGACTTTCTACTCAATGAATGACCTATTTGCTTGGAGATTGATCTTAACATCTTCAATGCAACATCTTGACCTAATTTCTTGGTTCAAAACATCACAAAAGTCCATGTTTCTTCATCAGACAATTTCTGAATCATCTGATGAAAATTCATCTGATCTAAAAAGTCAAACTTTGACTTTTGGTCAACTTTTTCAAGACCAAACTTTTTCAAACATAAAAAAATTTCAAATGATCCATCATGATCATAAAAAATCAAGAAATATGAAAAAGTCAACAAAAAGTCAAAATTTCCAACACTTAGAAAATGTTTCAAGTGTTAGAAAAACATGTTTTTTCCTACTTTCATGGCAATTTTCACAAAGATCCATTTGGAATTAGAAAAAACTCAAAACATTAAATTTGTAGCCCTTGTTACAATCTTTCCAAAATGTCCAAGAACTTGCAAAACCATTTTGTCTAGCTATACTTTTGATTTTGAAACATAGAGCTCCAAAACCATAGAATTTCAAGTACATGCTTCAAAATTATAAGTCATTTTTTGCAACTTCTCCTTCTAGAAGCCTTGTCATCACTTAGAGGCAGCTAGTAACTGATAAATATTAGTTTGAATGATTGAAGAGAGGATAGGATCAAAGAAGAAAACTTAACCATGGTTAAAGATAGTAACTTTTGCATTAAATGCAAAAGATTCCATTATGACCTCTTAACCAAGTTGCAAGTTTCCTTCAATGATAACTTTGCCAAATCATTCAGTTTTCTTGGCCTATAAATAGAGGTCATTTCCTCAAATTCAAACTACACCAAAGCTATGCAAATCAAGCTTTCACTCTTTCTTTCTTGAAATTCAAGTTTCATAGTTCAAAGTGAGGATTTTGCATTTTTACAAATCTTGTAAAAAACTGAGGAAGTTTAGGTGTCTAACATGTTCTAAACTCAAAATATAACTTGTTTAAAACTTAAAATCAACTCAAGAACAACTAAAACTCAGAATTGTTTTTCAAAATTTCAAAGCTTGCACATGATGCCTTAACATCCAAACTTTCATTTTGCTCGAGCTAACTGTGATTTTATCATTCAAACATCATCTATACACTTCATATGAGTGATACAAATCATCATCCCTGACCTGTAACAACTCTAACCACGAATTCGAAGTTCACATCAAGAATATGCAGTTGGACTTGGGTAGAGAGTTCCAGGCCATTTCAGAGTAAGCATAGTGATCAAACACCTTCCATAAGGTTCAGTGGTGCTCCAGCCATCATCAAACAACAACTGGAAACACTCCAAGAAGGATTTTGATTTCAGTTTGAAGAGGTAAGCCACTCATACTTCAAACTCTTTGATTTCTGAATTACAGTTCAAAAAACGCTTGGCCATTTTGTTTCTGCACCTTCACTGATCATTAACCCTCAATCAATTGTTTAATTCCATGGCCATACACGATTTCATATTGAATTTCAGAATTAGGGTTCTTCGTGTTCTTGAAAAAATTAACCATTTAAAGCTAAAAATAAATGAAATTAATCATCACCATCATGTTCCTAGGTTCAAAACGAGCAAGTTTGATGTTTACATCATTCAATTTCATCAAGAAACGAAGAATCTAGGATTGGATGAAGATTGGGGAAGAGAATGAACAAGTTCGCGCGTGTTCTTGATTTTCCAGAAATTCAAATATTCATTTTATAATATAATTAAATGGAGTAAGATATATGAACGAATGTAATACCGCCCCAGCGGTTGCCAGCACGCTCTTAGTCTTTTGCCTTGCCCAATGGTCCAGGGGTCGAATCCCCCTGAGACCATTTTGTCACTTTTTTTTCTTCTTTCTTCACATTTTTTTTCAAAACTTCAACATTTCCAAAAACCAATCAAAACTTCTCATTTTGAGATGATTTTTTGCACACTTGTCATTTAATATACCTATTTTATGATTATGTCAAAAAAATCCAAAAATATTTTCTTTTGATTATATTTTCATTAAGTCGAAAACGAGACATTTTAAGGAACTCTTAAGTACTTTTCAAAGATGTTCTTTCAAACTTTCGAAACTCAAAACTTTTCCAAACTTTTTGTGAATATATTTCATCTTTCAAAAACATTTTCAAGACTTTTTCAAAACATTTCAACAAACTTACACATTCTTTTTTACCATGATCGACTCGATTTGAAGATAAAACCGAACCAGTTTTTCCTCGAATTTCTTAACCGATCATGGGCCTCCCTCACGGTGTAAGTCCCAATTCTTTTATGTACATATTAAAACTTTCTTTGGACATATTAAATCATCTTTGTAAATATTCAAAGCATAAACAAACTTCTTTCGTTTGTTTTTCATTCGCTTGTTGATACACCAATTCCATTGGTATTAAGAGAAGAATTATTCCCGGTGAAACTCCTCTTAAAACCAATGGGCCTCCCTTACGGTGTAAGTCCCAACCCTCCTATGTACATATTCATTTCCTTGTACATAAACACCCCTTCGTGTACATATTCATTTCCTTGTACACATTCAAACTTGTAAATATTCAAGTTACACTAGCTTTAAAACGCTCGTTTTATACACTTGTTTATATTTCCTTCATAAACTCCTGTGAATAAACATCACACACTTGTTTATATATAACTGTCCAATTATAACATGACAACTAGTCCAACAACTAGGTCCCCTGCAGAGTTAGCCTTCTCTTGGGCTTCATATAAGATAACTCATTTACTGAGTTTAGCCTCCGCTTAGGCTTCTATAAGAAACAACTCCTCGTTGAGTTTAGCCTTCTCTTGGGCATCAAACAAGAAAGAGACCAGGAAATCTCTTAACAGCCTCTTATTGGGCTTCCAATACAAAGAATCACCTGCGCTAGGATAGAACCCTGAGAGGATGATTTCCCGGTGAAATCACTCTTGAAATCCTAAGAGGATGGTTTCCCGGTGAAACCACTCTTAAAGCTAAAGCCAATCATACCCTATAGCTTCCTCTTGAGCTTCATACAAGGACCCTCGATGACCTTCAGAATGCCTTCTCTTGGGCTAACAATACAAGGACCCTTGATGACCCTCGGAATGCCTCCTCTTGGGCTTACAATACAAGGACCCATGGGCTTCTTAAAAGCATCCCCCTAATCCATAATCAATTTCTCCTAGAGATTTAAACATTTATCATCTCTATGGAAGAAGTATCCTATCTATCACACCACATACAATCAATTAACTTTTTTTCAAACTCTTTTCAAACAAAAACATCTCTTAATCTGTAAGTGGTAACGCTTGTACACTCAAGCAAAACACCCAATGCTTACAATTAAAAGATTCAATCATTTTTCAAACATCTTTCTTAACTCGTAAGTACACTCAAGCAAAACACCTATAACTTACGATGAAAGATTTAATCAATCAAACTTTCAAAATGTATGTGATGAAATAGATTAGATACATTTTTTCATTAAGATGACATTCGTCTTTGTCTCTTAACAATAACTCTCGTTGCTTCCACTAGCATAAGTGGGAACTACGATTGCTCTGACTTTCTCAACCTCCCTTTGAGAATACGTAAGCACAAGGTCTCATCCTTGGCGAGCAAAACTTCTCCCTCAAACCAAACAAACCATAGATCCCTTTAGATCCGAGCTACAAATGCTCTGATTCCCATTAAGGGATATGTATGCAGAAGATCTCAATGATCTTTGCGAGCACAATAATAACAAAACCTAGGATCCCACATAATCTTCCCTTCTTCAAATCCAAAGGAGAAACTTTCCCATCAATAGAAATAACAATTTAAAACACACAAACATATCAAAAATATTCATATATAAAGCTATAGATAACTATATATATTTAGGGTGCCACATCTATTACCTTTATATAACAAACCCCCTTGCCCGGAATCTCCCCAATGCGTTGCGTCTAGTTCGCGCTAATCGTAATGCATATCATATCAATTGAGGGTATTGCAGCTTTCCCCTTTTTCATAATCATTTTTCTTGTGTTGGAAAAAATAAAGCTTGATGCTCGCGACATCTTTATAAACAAATCAAAAGAGTAAATCGTTTCGAGCCAGAGAATCCGAATTCAGATCCGATTCCCTCGTGCGTCACTTTTTAACGCGAACAGAAAAAATGGCGACTCTGCTGGGGAGGACGCTGAACTTTTATTTTCAAAAAAAATTGTGAATCTGCCAAAGAGCACCAAGCTTTTTTTATTTTCAAAAAGAAAAAAAAAGGGGTTAAGCTTTCATATGTGCATATGTTTGTTTTTCTTTATTGTGTGTTTTCGCGATTTCATCTGATGGAAAGAAATCCTAACCCGGATTTAAGAAACATTCTAAGATCTGGGTGGGGGTATAGTCCTATTAACTTGTGGGAAGTTTCAGTACTTACTAAGTTAATTTAAGATCCCCCTCTCAGTGGAGGTTGTCTTGGGAGTATTTGTGTTTAGCAAGTATTTGCGAAGACATTTTGCTTTCGAGAGAACTACGAAGCTAAGTGGCTGTAGAACACATAACCCATCCTGACCATTTAGGATGTAGTGTAGAAATTATTCAGGCGTAAGCTTAGAATAGTTGTCATGCGAGACCACGATCAGGCAAGTTTTTCTTGAAAAACATTATTGGACTTCGAGTATTCAACAAATCCGATAATATTTCATAGAGAAGCGTTGAACCTGTATTATCAGTAGAACCCGTTTCACAGATGAATAAGCCCTTAGAACTTACCCACGTTTGGTTCTTATCATTGGCCTCATGCTCGTGACTTCAAACGCTTGACCATGTGTATAACCACTAACCATGTTTGAATCTTTGTGGCATTCATGCATTCATTCAAAAACTTCATTTCTCTTCCCATTTCCAAAGAATTTAGAGATTTTTCTTTGTAAATATTTTAGGTTAGAGTGATGGACGTTAGAGGAAGATTCACCAAGAAATACAGTTTTAGAATTCCTGATGTAGGAAAGTTGAAAGAGTTAGCATCCTTGGTAGAAGATCCCTCGGATTTCAGAAAACGCTATGGAACTCTTTTAACTGTCCTGAACACTAACATTGATGAAGGACTTCTCAAAACTTTCGTTCAGTTTTATGATCCAGTCTATCGCTGTTTCACTTTCCCTGACTATCAGTTGATGCCTACTTTGGAAGAGTACGCACACATCCTAGGTATCTCAGTATCAGACAAAGTGCCTTTCAATGGTTTGGAAGCCATTCCTAAGTCACCAGTCATTGCAGCAATGACTCACTTCAAGAAATCTGAGATAGACAAAAACCTAACTACCAAAGGAAAACTCTTAGGACTAACTTCAAAGTTCCTAATGGAGAAGGCTCTTAAATTCTCTGAAGCCGGTAGTATGGTAGCCTTTGAAGCTGTTTTGGCTTTGCTCATCTATGGATTGGTGTTGTTTCTCAATATTCCAGGTTTCATTGATATCAATGCCATAAGGATCTTTCTGATTGGAAATCCCGTTCCTACTTTGCTTGGTGACACGTATTTCTCCATTCATCATAGGAATCGTCAAGGAGATGGAACTATTGTGTGTTGTGTACCTCTATTTTTCAAATGGATTGTCTCACACTAGCCTAAATCTCCTATCTTCCGCAAAAACAAGGACGATTGGCATTGGTCTCGAAGACTCATGTCTCTTACAAACGATGATATCCATTGGTATACCTTGGCAAACAATGAGATGGAAATCATTGAAAGCTGTTGAGAATTTGCCAATGTACCTCTCATCGGTACGAAAGGAGGAATCAACTACAACCCATTCTTGGCGAGACGTCAACTCGGGTATGCAAACTCTAGTAAACCCCTTGGTTTTACAGTAGAAATCTACTTTTATCATGAAGGGGAAGATTCCCAAGGTTTGAAATCCAGAATGATAAGAGTTTGGCATCAAATCCGAAGGAAAGAAAAGGGTAATGCAAGGAATTGCGTAGCCATGGAAATCTACACTTCTTGGGTGAAGAAAAGAGCGAAGGAATTCTGAATGCCTTATGCTTATGAAAAACCCATGTTCTCAGCAGCGTCAAAATCGACCACTTTTCCCGTTGAGACTATGGGAGAATACCAAGAAGCTTTGGCCAAGATGAGGCTTGAGAAAGAGGCTTTGGAAGACAAGTTATTTAAGAATGACCTCGAAAACGAGAAGCTTAAGAAGCAAGTCAAAGATCATGAGAAAACACTCTACTTCCAAGATGAATGACTCATGGAGAAAGATGAGAAGATTCGTTGGAAAGATAACGCGATCAAAAAATACATCAAAGAAAGAAAAAGAAAGCTTGAAGAAATGACAACCAGCAATCCTGCTCCTGAGGATTGAAAGAAAGTCATCAACAAGCTAAAAGCCGAGAAAGCTGAACTGCAAGCTTACTATGGAAAAGAAATCCTGAAGTTGAAGCTACATCAAACCTTTGGTTCTTCATCCGACGAAGACGATTAAATAATTTAGCTTTAGCTTTATCATTTATTTTATCATTGTAAGAGCTATGCTCAAAACAAATTGTTGTAATCTTCTTTCAATAATTAATAAAATAAGTGTTTTCCATCTAAATATTTGCTAGAAATTTCTCTTTTAGTATAAATTCTTTGGAAATTCTTTTCTCTTTTCATTCATAATCATGCATCATATTTTGCATATAGAGTTTGTTGTTTAGAATCTTATCTTTTGGAATTTTTTCCAGAAAGAAAAAAGATCGTCAAGCTGTCGCGTCTTAGAGTTTCCCGACTACGCTCACAGTCAACTCACACATACAATACTCGTTCAAAGAGAAGGAAAATAATGGATAATTTTGAACAAGAAAATGTTGAGCTTCGTAGCACAGTGACAACGCTTCAAGAAGAGGTGGAGAGACTCACTTCTTTAGTAAGTTCGTTAGCAACTACGCAAAGTCAGCAAGCAACGTTAAGCAGTCAAAATCAAGCAACGATTTCAGAGATCACTGCTACTCCAGTTTCAGCTGTTGCAGTTAGTAATCCTCTCTTCAGTATGCCAGAAGGTTATCCATGGGGCATGCCTTTCAATTTCGGCATTGGATTTCGTCAACCCGCTCCTGAAGTACAGGCAACCGCGATCGAGGTTCCTCCTTTTCAAAACTCAGCATTTACTCCGCAGCGTGGAGTAACCTTGCCTCAATTTACTATGTCGGTTTCTCAACCGATCATGACAAACTCAGCTTCTGTAGTTCACGCTACTGCGGACGAAGAAGTCTATCATAACCCAGGTGACAACACGAATCCTCGTGGCCAGATGGAGAATCTCCAGGAACAATTCCATAAGATGCAGTGGTAAGGAATTGTTTGGGAAGAATGCCCACGATCTATGCCTAGTTCCTCGTGTAAGGATACCTGCTAAATTCAAAGTCCCCGATTTTGAGAAGTATAAAGGAAATTCCTGCCCGCAGAGTCATTTAACAATGTACGCTAGGAAGATGTCTACGTATAATGACAATCACCAATTGCTCATTCACTATTTCCAAGACAGTCTTACCGGTGCCGCACTAAAGTGGTACATGGGGCTAGATAGTACAAATATCCAAACATTCAATGACCTAGGCGAAGCCTTTGCCCAACAGTACAAATTTAATTTGGACATGGCTCCAGATTGAGATCAAATCCGCTCTATGTCTCAGAAAGAAAAAGAGACATTCAAAGAATACGCCCAACGTTGGAGGGAAATTGCTGCCCAAGTCAATCCACCGTTAGAGGAGAAAGAAATGACCAAGGTTTTCCTGAACACTCTTGGCCCATTTTACTACGAACGCATGGTCGCCAGCGCTCCCGGAGATTTCACTGAAATGGTAAGGATGGGGATGCGACTAGAAGAAGGAGTCCGAGCAGGACGCCTAGTCAAAGAAATAGGGTCTTCAAGCGGAACCAAGAGGGTCGGAACCAGTTTCCCAAAGAAGAAGGAGCATGACATAGGAATGGTATCCCGAGGGAAACCAAGGAAGAATGTCAGTCAACGACAACAGGTGGCCACAATAGCAGCAGTTGTTAATGCAAGTTCAAACGTGGGAATTACCCCGCAATTCTAGCACACTAAACAGCTTCGACAACTGGCTCAACAATTCAACAATCAGAACCGTGCACCTTGGATCTCGCAATTTGATCCAATTCCGATGACATACACGGAATTATATCCTGCCTTGATACAAAGGAATCTTGTGCAAACAAGGTCACCACCTCCAGTACTAGACAAGTTACCATGGTGGTACAAAGCAGATATGTTTTGCCCTTTTCATCAGGGGGTACCGGGTCATGATCTCGAGCACTGCATAGCACTAAAAGTTGAAGTCCAAAGGTTAGTAAGAACTAATCTCCTCTCCTTCATAAACGCGAATCCAAATGTACAAGCAAATCCACTTCCCAATCATAGTGGACATACTGTGAATTTGATACTAAGGAATACAGATCGGTATCTTGTCACTAACATAAATATGATAAGAGAAAGCTTGGTACAGGTCCATGATACATACAGTACAATGGGCGCCTTCACTAAACATGACTACGTAGTCTGCAGAATCTGCTTCACGGATTTTCGAGGATGTCCAACAGTAAGAGCAGACATTCAACGGTTAATAGACATAGGCGACATTCAGATCTTTAGAAATAGAAATGATTATGACGTAAATATGGTAGGGCATTTTCCGCATGAGCTTTTAGTCTCAGATATCAACTTGGAAATTCCCGAAGTAAACGTCATTATCCCCTACTTCAATATGCCCAAGTGTGTAGAAGTTAAGTACAACAGCCCGAAAGTTCCAGAATCTCCCTTGGTGATCTGTCTACCTGGTCCTGTTCCTTACAGCTCTGACAAAGCAATTCCATATCAATATAGTACAACTATGATAGAAGATGGGAAGGAGAAACCCATACCAACTCTTTCAACCGTTGTCAACATCGCTGAAATCGGATGAGTAACGCGAAGTGGACGTGTGTATACCCCGTTGCCACCAAAGCAGCCCATTGCTCTCGCTATTGGACAAAATCCAGTTAATACACCTCCCGAGAATCCCATGGGGATTTCTGTTAGTAATCCAGACATAAATGTTGGTCCGTCTGATGGAACCAACATCAACTCAGATTTCGACGAGATCCTGAAGCTAATCAAGAAAAGCGAGTACAGAGTTGTGGATCAACTAATGCAGACTCCCTCCAAAATTTCAATACTATCTCTACTTCTGAATTCTGAAGCCCACCGAGAAGCTTTGATGAAGGTACTAGATCAAGCTTACGTAGATCACGACGTGACTACAGATCAATTTGGTGGAATTGTAGGCAACATAACAGCTTGCAACAATCTAAGTTTTAGTGATGAAGAGCTGCCAGAGGAGGGAAAAGATCATAATTTGGATCTACATATCTTTATGATTTGCCAATCAGACTCTCTGTCCAATGTGCTAGTATACACCGGTTCATCCTTAAATGTAATGCCGAAAACGACTCTCGCTCGTTTATCTTACAAAGGAACGCCGATGAAATTTAACGACATAGTGGTTAGAGCCTTTGATGGGTCAAGAAAATCCGTTATTGGGGAAGTCGACCTTCCAATGACGATTGGCCCGCATACCTTCCAAGTTACCTTCCAGGTCATGGATGTGCCAGATGCTTACAGTTGTTTGCTAGGAAGACCATGGATACATGAAGCAGGAGCAGTGACATCCACTCTCCATCAGAAACTGAAGTTTACAGCAAATGGGAAGCTAGTAACCATCATCGGTGAACAAGCTTTACTAGTCAGCCATTTATCTACTTTCTCTTTCATCACCGCCGACGATGTTGAAGGGACACAGTTCCAAGGACTCTCGTTAGAAGGTGAATCTACAAGGAAAAGCAGATCGTCTATCTCCTCTTACAAAGAAGCAGCACAGATAGTGAAAGACGGGAATGCCCCAGGTTGGGGACAAGTAATAAAACCTGTCAACAACGAGACAAAAACCGGCATTGGATTTGCTCCAGTATTTCCAAAAGACAACCAAAGGGATGAAATTCTTCGCCCTATCAAGGAAGTATTCCATAGTGGGGGTTTCTTAAACCCTGCTCTTCAAGAGGTTAATGTTCTTACTGATGAAGGGGATGAAGACAATCTCTCCGAATCTGAAGAGTCGAGCACTTACCTTAATAGCTCTGAATATGTGTCCCAGGAAGAATCGTACGCGCCCTTCTATCCTCCGAATGACCAATTCAAAGACATGTCTCTACAAAGAAATAAAAATGAAAATCCACCTATCCCTTTTGAAGTTTGGGATACCTTGGGAGAACCAAGTGGAAAGTTTGACTATATGGTGAGATACACTACGCCTGAAAGCTCAAAAATCAGAATTGAAGACATCCAACCAACTGGATGGGACGATCCTTTTGAGTGCCCTAGTCAACCAGAAGAGTTATACACGTCTTCTCGATCTCATCATCAGATTGAGATCCCAAGTGAAGATCTCGGCTTTAATACGCCCGCCGAGGATGTTAAGCCAAATTTTGACTATTACTACGTCAACGTAATCACAGAAGAACAAGAATACAATTCTGGAAACGAGTTAGAAAGCGTCGCCGACAATGAGTCTCTTCACTCGGATGATTGGGAAGTACATCCCAAGAATTCAACACGCATACCACTGGAAAGTACATATGCTATATTCCATGCTCCTCGATCTGTCAATCAAACAGAAGAAGATCGCTTCAGCAGCACAAAAGGCAAGGTCAACCGTCCAGAGTCTTCAAAGCCCGTTCGACCAACGACCAAAGTCTACTCAAGAAATAAGCCAAATGGAAAGCTACCGGAATATCTTGATTTCCAAGGAGTTCGCCACTATTGGAAACCTATTAAAGCTCAACCTGATGTTCATAGTTCTAAGTAGTTTATCACTTTTGTTTTTAACTCTCGCCTCGCCCAAAGCGAAGAGATGTTTTATAGGGTTTAGCTTTTAAATAATTTCTCTTTGTCTTGCCCAAAACAAATGAGTTTGTAATTTAGGGCCCTGTTTCATTTTGTGAATTATAAATAAAACGCGTTTTTTTGATTCCACATTTTGTGTTCGATTTTCGTTTTTACCCTTTTTCTGGAAATGGTAATCCTAAAAAACAATAACAATCTTCAAAAATATAATAAAAAGATCTGCATGCACTTTCACATTAACTTTTTCTAAAAAAAAAGAGAGAGAAAAGTTAATTAATCAAACATAAATCGAACATGCAGATTAGCAAATGGGCAAATCCATTGAACGCAATAACTCTATGCTCTCTCCCGATTTTGAATTCCCTATGTTCG
This sequence comes from Vicia sativa, assembly GCA_021764765.1. Classification (NCBI taxonomy): domain Eukaryota; kingdom Viridiplantae; phylum Streptophyta; class Magnoliopsida; order Fabales; family Fabaceae; genus Vicia; species Vicia sativa. Next base: position 139,380,395 of record CM038795.1, on the reverse strand, counting down.
ACGCCGAGGAAGAAGTTGAAGAAGAGATCCCGTATGAGATTTCTCGACTACTTAAGCACGAGGAAAGAATCATTCAACCTCACAAAGAGCGTTTGGAAGCAATAAACTTAGGTTCTAAGAAAGACAAAAAAGAAGTGAACATCGGAGCTCTACTCGACAGCAACGTCAAGGGCAAACTGATAGATCTTCTCAAAGAGTATGTTGATGTGTTTGCTTGGTCCTACCAAGACATGCCAGGTCTAGATACCAGCATTGTCGAACATCACTTTCCATTAAAACCGGAGTGTCCGCCAGTTAAACAAAGATTGTGAAGAGTTCACCTTGACATGGCTGACAAAATCAAAAAGGAAGTTCAAAAGCAGCTCGACGTAGGTTTCCTCGTCACCTCTGAATATCCTCAATGGCTAGCCAACATAGTACCTGTCTCCAAGAAAGAAGGAAAGGTCAGAATGTGTGTTGACTACCGGGATTTGAACAAAGCAAGTCCAAAAGACGATTTCCCGCTACCGCATATCGATATGCTAGTGGATAGCACTGCAAAGTTCAATGTTTTTTCCTTCATGGACGGTTTCTCTGGCACAGATCAGAATGGCTCCAGAAGACATGGAGAAGACATCCTTCATCACGCCATGGGGCACATTTTGCTACAAAGTAATGCCGTTTGGATTAAAGAATGCAGGCGCAACTTACCAAAGGGCGATGACTACTCTCTTTCATGACATGATGCACAAAGAGATCGAAGTCTACGTGGATGACATGATAGCAAAGTCTGACACTGAAGAAGAGCATATAGAATATCTCTTGAAGTTGTTTCAGCAACTAAGGAAATTTCAGCTCCGCCTGAATCCTAACAAATGCACCTTTGGGGTAAGATCCGGAAAACTCCTAGGTTTCATCGTCAGTCAAAGAGGTATTGAAGTTGACCCTGACAAAGTCAAGGCTATTCAACAAATGCCTACGCCACATACAAAAAAGCAAGTAAGAGGATTTCTTGGACGGTTGAATTACATCTCCAGGTTTATCTCTCAAATGACTGCTACTTGTGGGCCGATATTCAAGCTTCTCCGCAAAAATCAAGAGGTTGTGTGGACAGAAGATTGCCAAAGAGCGTTTGACAGTATCAAGGAATACTTATCAGAACCTCCAATATTGATTCCTCCAATTGAAGGAAGACCCTTAATCATGTACCTTACCGTGCTAGAAGATTCCATGGGCTGCGTGCTTGGACAACAAGATGAAATTGGTAAGAAAGAGCATGCCATCTACTACTTGAGTAAAAAGTTCACAGACTATGAAACTCGTTACTCCATGCTCGAGAAAACATGTTGTGCTTTGGTTTGGGCTTCAAAGCGTCTCCGCCAGTACATGATCAATCACACGACTTGGTTAATCTCCAAAATGGATCTAATCAAGTATGTCTTTGAAAAGCCTACCTTAACAGGAAGAATTGCTCGATGGCAGATGCTATTATCCGAATATGACATCCAGTACCTGTTCGCGTTAAAAAGTGACGCGCTAGGGAATCGAATCTGAATTCGGATTCTCTGGCTCGAAACGATTTACTCTTTTGATTTGTTTATAAAGATGTCGCGAGCATCAAGCTTTATTATTTTCAACACAAGAAAAAATGATAATGAAAAAGGGGAAAGCTGTTAATACCCTCAATTGATATGATATGCATTACGACTAGCGTAAACTAGATGCAACGAATTGGGGAGATTCCGGGCAAGGGGGTTTGTTATATAAAGGGAATAGATGGAGCGCCCTAAATATATATGGTTATCCATAGCTTTATATATGAATATGTTTGATATGTTTGTGTGTTTTAATTGCTATTTCTATGATTGGGAAAGTTTCTCCTTTGGGATTTTAAGAAGGATGGATTATGTGGGATCCTAGGTTTTGTTATTATTGTGCTCGCAAAGATCATTGGGATCTTCTGCATACATATCCCTTAATGGGAATCAGAGCATTTGTAGCTCGGATCTAAAAGGATCTATGGTTTGTTTGGTTTGAGGGAGAAAGAAATTTGCTCGCCAAGGATGAGACCTTGTGCCTACGTATTCTCAAAAGGATGTTGAGAAAGTCAGAGCAATCGTAGTTCCCACTTATGCTAGTGGAAGCAACGGGATGTTATTAAGAGACACAGACAAATGTCATCTTAATGAAAAATGTATCTAATCTATTTCATCACATACATTTTTAAAGGTTGATTGATTGAAATCTTTCATCCTAAGTTATAGGTGTTTTGCTTGAGTGTACAAGCGTTACCACTTACGAGTTTTAGAAAGATGTTTGAAAAATGATTGAATCTTTTAATTGTAAGCATTGGGTGTTTTACTTGAGTGTAAAAGCGTTACCACTTACGATTAAGAGATGTTTTTGTTTGAAAAAAAAAGTGTTTGAAAAGTTTTTGATTGTATGTGATGTGATAGATGAGATACTTCTTCCATAAAGATGATAGATGTCTAAATTTCTAGGAGAAATTGATTGGATTAGGGGGATGCTTTTAAGAAGCCCATGGGTCCTTGTATTGTAAGCCCAAGAGGAGGCATTCCGAGGGTCATCGAGGGTCATCGAGGGTCCTTGTATGAAGCTCAAGAGGAAGCTATAGGGTATGGCTGGCTTTGGCTTTAAGAGTGGTTTCACCGGGAAACCATCCTCTTAGGATTTGAAGAGCGATTTCACCGAGAAATCATACTCTAAGGGTTCTATCCTAGCGTGGGTGATTCTTTGTATTGGAAGCCCAATAGGAGGCTGTTAAGAGATTTCCTGGTCTCTTTCTTGTTTGATGCCCAAGAGAAAGCTAAACTCAATGAGGAGTTCTTTTGAACGAAGCCCAAGAGGAGGCTGACTCAGCAGGGAAGTGTTGTCTTATATGAAGCCTAAGCGGAGGCTAAACTCAGATTGAGTGAGTTTTCTTATATGAAGCCTAAGAGGAGGCTGAACTCAGATGAAATGAGTTACCTTGTACAAAGCCCAAGAGGAGGCTATCTCTGTGGGGAGCCTAGTGTTTAGACTAGTTGTTATGTTATAACTAGACAGTTGTATGAACAAGTGCATGAAGTTTATTCACAGGAGTTTATAAAGGAAATATAAACAATGCATGTAAAGTTTATTTACAAAAGTTTATGAAGGAAATATAAACAAGTGTGTGTGAAACGAGTGTTTAAAACGAGCGTAACTTGATTATTTACCAGTTTGAATGTGTACGGGAAAGTAAATATGTACACGAATGAGTATTTATGTACAAGGATATGTGGATGTACATAGGAGGGTTGGGACTTACACCATAAGGGAGGCCCATTGGTTTAAAAGCAGTTTCACCGGGAATAATGCTCCTTTTAATACCAATGGTATTCAGTGTATATACAAACGAAACGAAAAACAAACGGACGAAGTTTGTCTGTATTTGAGTATTTACAAAAGACATCTGTATTATGTACAGATAAAAATTGGTGTATACATGAAAGAATTGGATATGTACAAGGAAATATGTATGTACATAAAAAGAATTTTGGGACTTACACCGTGAGGGAGGCCCATGATCAATCGAGGAAAAACGAGTTCGGTTTTATCTTCAAATCGGATCGATCATGGAAAAAAATGTAAGTTTGATGAAAAGTTTTTAAAAGGATCTTGAAAGTGTTTTTGAAAGATGAAGTATATTTACAAGAAGTTTGGAAAAGTTCGGGCTTCGAAAGTTTGAAAAAAACACCTTTGAAAGTGCTTTGAAAAATACTCAAAACGTATCGTTTTCGGCTCGATAAAAATATAATCAAATGAAAGTATTTTTGAATTTTTTTGACACTATCATAAAATAGACATGTTAATTGACAAGTGTACAAAAAATCACCTCAAAAGGAGGAGTTTTGATTGGGTTTTGAAAGAGTCAAAGTTTGAAAAAAATATGAAGAGAAAAATGAAAAAGTTTGGCAAAAATGGTCCCAATGCTACTCGAACCCGGAACCATTGGGCAAGGCGTGGCAAGGCAAAGTCTTAAGAGTGAGCTGACAACCACTGGGGCGGCAATACATCTGTGTATTGATCTCAAACCATGTTATAATATTATAAACTAAATGTTTGAATTTGAAAAAACGCGCGCACTCATCTTCTTCTTCCTCAATCCTTCAATCAGCCATGGATTCTTTGTTTCTCAACGAAATTGCTCGATGTAAACATCAAACTTGATCAAAATTGAACCAGGAACATGATGATGTGGTTTAATTTTATTTATTTTTAGTTTAACATGATTAAATTTCCAGAAAACACGAAGAACCCTAATTCTTTAAAATCAAATTGAAATCGTGTGTGATCATGGAATTAAGCAATTGATTGAGGGTTAAGCTTCAGTGATGGTGCAGAAACAAAACGGCCAAGAGTTTTTTGAACTGGGAGTTAGAAATCAAGGAGTTAGACTTTGAGTTCTTACCTCTTGAAGCTGAGATCGAAATCTTCAATGGAGTGTTTCCAGTTGATGTTTAAGGATTGCTGGAGCACCAGTGAACTTCAAGGATCGTATGAGGATGGTCTGCTTGCTCTGAAATTGCCTGGATCATTCCAACCAAGTCCACTTGCATATGCTTGAAGTGAAACTCGAATCCGTGCTTGGAGGTGTTACAGATCAAAAATGATGGTTTGTATCATCCATATGGAGTATGTTGATGATGTTTGAATGATAAAAACACATCTTGCTCGAGCCAAACATCTGTTTTGAAAGTTAAGGCAGTTTTGGCAAGTTTGAAAGTTTGAAATGCAATTCTGGTTTTTAGCTATTCTTATGTTTATTTTAAGTTTCAAATCAGTTATATATTGATTTTAAGACATGTTAGACACCAAATCTCTCATGGTTTTTCACAAGTTTTGAAAAATGCAAGAATTCTCTCTTTGAACTATGTTACTTGAAATTTAAGAAAGAAATGAGAAAGCTTGTTTTGGCATAGCTTTGGTGTAGTTTCAAATGGCAAACATGACCTCTATTTATAGGTCAAAAAATCAGATTAGCAAGCAAAAAAGATTGGCTTGGATTTGGACAACTTGCCTTAGAGGGCAAGAAAGTCATTTTTGCCATAAATGCAAAAGGAACCTTCCTTTTAACCATGGTTAATAATTCAACTTGATCTTATCTCATCATAATTACTTTCCATCTGATTTTTATCAGCTCTATCCTTCTTGGCTAGGTGGCAAGGCTTCTAGAAGGAGAAAACTCAAAAATGACTTGTAATTTTGAAGGTTGTACTTGAAAATCATGGCTTTTGGAGCTCTATGTTTCAAAATCAAAAGTATAGCTAGACACCATGGATTTGCAAGTTCTTGGACATTTTGGAAAGCTTGTTTCAAAGGCTACAACTTTCATGTTTTGAGTTTTTTCTAATTCCAAATGGAACTATGTGAAAAAATGCCATGAAGTTTGGAAAATATGTGAAATTTTAACACTTGAAAATTTTTCTAAGTGTTGAAAATTTTGACTTTTTGTTGACTTTTCCAAATTTCTTGATTTTTTGTGATCATGATGGATCATTTGAAGTATTTTGATGATTGAAAAAGTTTTGTCTTGAAAAAAGTTGACCAAAAAGTCAAAGTTTGACTTTTCAGTGCAGATGAAATTTCATCAGATGATCCAGAAATTGACTGATGAATTTTGTGAACTTCTGTGATGTTTTGAATCCAGAAATTAGGTCAACATGTTGTATTGAAGATATGAAGATCAATCTCTAAGCAAAAAAGTCATTCATTGATCAGAAAATCAGTGATTGCTTATCCTCGATAAATACCCTAATTGGTCGATCCTCGATAGATCATGAAGAAAAATTGGATATCTGAGGATCAGAGGTTGATGGTTTGATTAAGATAGATCAATTGAAGTGAGTGAAACTCAAAACCTAATTGATTACCTCTTGAATCAGATGAAAAATTGATGAAACCCTAATTTTGACCTGTAGAAGCTACACCCGATTAATTTTGTTCTGAACTGTTAGTGATGCAGTAATGCAAATGTAAGGTGGTATATTAGGTCAAAAATTGGGGTATAACAGTACCGTGCCTAAAAAGCGGTCAAAGGAAGCATTCTTGCCGATCACTTGGCTTATCAACCAATCAACGAATATCAATCTCTCAAGTTTGACTTCCCTGACGAGGATGTTATGTACTTAAAGATGAAAGATTGTGACGAACCATTACCCGAAGAAGGTCCTGATCCAGAATCTAGATGGGGCTTAATCTTTGATGGAGCAATTAACGTTTTTGGCAATGGAATTGGGGCAGTCATCATTACTCCTGAGGGTTCTCATATCCCGTTTTCCGCCAGATTTCTATTTGATTGCACCAACAACATCGCAAAATATGAAGCTTGTATCATGGGTATCAAAGAAGCCATCGACTTGAGGATCAAGATCCTTGACATATATGGAGATTCAGCCCTTGTGATCAATCAAATCAAAGACAAGTATGAAACTCATCATCTTGGTTTGATTCCCTACAGAGATTATGCAAGACGTTTGTTGACTTTCTTCAACAAAGTCTAACTGCATCATATCCCTCGAGATCAGAATCAAATGGCAGACGCCTTGGCTACTCTATCTTCCATGCTCAAAGTCAACCATTGGAACAATGTGCCTAAGATTCGTATCAGACGCCTTGAAAAACCTGCATATGTGTTTGCAACTGAAGTAGTCATCGATGATAAACCGTGGTTCCACGACATCAAACGCTTCCTTCAAACTAAGGAGTACCCACTCGGGGCATCGCACAAAGATAGGAAAACTCTAAGGAGACTTTCTAGAAATTTCTTCCTGAATGAAGATGTGTTATACAAAAGAAACTTCGACATGGTCCTGCTCAGATGCGTCAACAAACACGAAGCAGACACAATAACTCATGAAGTGCATGAAGGGTCCTTTGGAACTCATTCAAATGGACATGCAATGTCCAGAAAAATCTTGAGAGCAGGATACTATTGGATAACAATGGAATCTGATTGCTGTAAACACGTCAAGAGATGTCATAAGTTCCAGATCTACGCGGATAAGATCCATGTGCCACCGACTCTACTCAACGTTCTCTCCTCTCCGTGGCCTTTCTCCATGTGGGGCATTGACATGATTGGGATGATCGAACCAAAAGCGTCCAACGGACATCGCTTCATTTTAGTGGCTATTGATTACTTCACCAAATGGGTCGAAGCAGCATCTTACACCAACGTTACAAGACAAGTGGTTGTGAGGTTCATCAAGGACAATCTCATTTGCCGATATGGAGTTACAAGTAAGATCATTACAGACAATGGATCAAACTTGAACAATAAAATTATGAAAGAACTGTGTGAGGAATTCAAGATCGAGCATCATAACTCATCTCCTTACCGACCAAAGATGAACGGCGCCGTTGAAGCTGCCAACAAGAACATCAAAAAGATCATCCAGAAGATGGTCATCACCTATAAAGACTGGCACGAAATGCTGCCATTTTCTCTACATGGGTATCGTACCTCAGTACGTACTTCAACAGGGGCAACTCCTTTTTCTCTAGTATACGGCATGGAAGCGGTGCTCCCCATAGAAGTTGAAATTCCATCAATGAGAGTTCTCATGGAAGCTAAGTTATCTGAGGCCGAATGGTGTCAAAGCAGATACGACCAATTGAACTTAATCGAAGAAAAGCGCCTGACCGCTCTATGTCATGGACAACTATATCAAAGAAGGATGAAGAAAGCCTTCGACAAAAAGGTTCGACCTGGTGAATTCCAAGAAGGCGACCTCGTGCTTAAAAAGATTCTGTCTTTTCAACCTGATTCTAGGGGCAAATGGACTCCTAATTACGAAGGCCCATACATCGTCAAAAGAAATACTTTGAATGCTGATGCAGTCAAGAAATACTTTGTCTAAAAAGACAAAAGAACAGCTCGGTAAGTCGAAAACCCGAAAAGGGCGGCTTAGGCAAAAAAGAGCGTCTGGGTGGACTGAAAACCTGAAAAGGCGGTCCAGGAAAAAATAAGAGACAATAAACAGAAATTATCCTGATAGATTGAAAACCTGAAAAGGCAATCTAGGCAAAAAATTAAGGATAAAAATGACAAAGTAACTGCATCAGTCCGTACTTCGTCAATCTGAAGAATCTTCCATCAACAGATCTTCAATCAAATCTCCTGAAGCAACCAGCCAGCACAGTTGGAATTCAAAGTTGTTAGGGATAATAGTGGTTATTTGCTTTCAATGTAGCTTTTTCCCAATAAATTATCATTTCCAACCTTTTTAAATAGTTCATGGAATCACGCCTTCGACTGACTACCATTCTATCAATAAAATTTGAGCCTTGTGCCCTTTTGTTTGCAATTCTTGCTTTATTCTGTTTTGCAAAATAACGTTTTTTTGTGAAAATCACTTTTGAAACTAAAAAAAAAAGTTTTAAATGAATTTTTACTTCAAAAATTTGAAATAAAGAGTGAAATTTTCCTTTGAACTATGAACACAGAAAGAACTTCAACAGTTTTCTCCATGAGTGTTTCGACCTCTGAAAGATAAAACAACTGCTAAGAAGTCTTCTTCTTCTAAAAAGAGATCATCAAAGAACGGTATTCTTATCCAAAAAGAATCCCCAACAAGGTTTCCAGTGAAATGTCTTTTTCCAAGAAAGTTTAAAGCATGCAACTCAGATCCATCATCAGTAAACGTCTACACCATCGCTGTAGATTTTGCTGAGTATTTGTTTGAATTGTGACGTAGTCCTTTTTCCAAATACCCTTTTGTTGTCTTATCAAGTATCGTCAGCATGCATATGACATTCATGAAATTCATCATTCATACATATTAGAATCATTAATGCATTCTTGCATTTCTCAATGTTTGCTTCAACATCACTTGTTTAGGTTGCATTTATCCCTAAAAACAAATGTGGGTCTGTCATCTCTCCAGTAGATTATCCCCAAGTAGAAAAATACATTTTTTTTCTCTATCATGTTCCCCAGCTGATATCATTCCTCATTGGGAACGAAGTCTTAATTGACCGTTTCTTTCCAGTTCATTCCTGGATAGAACCTCATCTCTAATCAATTCAGGATTAGATTTCACAAGAAAAATCTACCTGCAAATAATAAGCAATAGCCTCGTCATCCGAGTTGCTTATTTCCTTCTCATCTTGAAACTTAAAATAATTGTTCTTCTTAGCAAGTTCAAATCATGAAAGTTCAAGAAATCTCCGCAGTTGTCTTTCTATCTAAAGAAAACCTGTGTCTTTTCAATCAAAATGCCCGCATCTTCTCAAAAGAGAAATCCCCGGCAAGATTATAGTTGTGAAAATAGAAACTCATTTGAGATCTATTTCCATCATTGTCTGTTATTCACAAGGCTGAATACTTAGTAATTTTCTCAAAGAATTATCTTGTTATAGTTATCACTTCGCTGTTAATTGGTAATATCTTCAGAACTCATTACCATAAACTATCACAAGGCTGATAATTGATAATATCGTGTTCACTTACCTTAAGTTTTGTCACAAGGCTGACGGAAGGTAATCTCCTCGTTTCCCGAAGCGAAACAGATATTCACTTACATTATGAATCTATTTTCCCAATGAAACATATTGCTTGTTTCCCAACAAACAGGATTCTCCTTTCTTAGACAGATTGAGACATCCTCACAATCTTTCCCTCATTGTATCATTCTTTGATATCTCCTGGGTGAACTTTTTGCAATCATTTTGCATCATTCGCATTTTTGGGTATCTTAGGTCCAAAATTTGCGTATTCTGATATTTAAGTCTCTTCACACCTATCGCGACGAAGATCTTCATCTTCATATCTCAGGTTAAAGAAACTTAAATAGGGGCATCTGTCATACCCCAATTTTTGACCTAAGATACCATATTACATATGCATCACTGCATCACTAACAGTTTCAGAATAGAATAGATCGTGCGTGGCTTCTAGAAGTCAAAATCAAGGTTTCTCCAAAATTTCATCTGTTCAAGATCCAGTCAATTAGGGTTTGAGTTTCCACTCACCTCAATTTATCTATCTTAATCAGACATCAACATTTGATCTTCAGATTCCCAACTTTTTCTCAAGATCTATCATGAATTGACCAATTAGGGTTTTTATCGAGGATAGTGAATCATTGACTTTCTACTCAATGAATGACCTATTTGCTTGGAGATTGATCTTAACATCTTCAATGCAACATCTTGACCTAATTTCTTGGTTCAAAACATCACAAAAGTCCATGTTTCTTCATCAGACAATTTCTGAATCATCTGATGAAAATTCATCTGATCTAAAAAGTCAAACTTTGACTTTTGGTCAACTTTTTCAAGACCAAACTTTTTCAAACATAAAAACATTTCAAATGATCCATCATGATCATAAAAAATCAAGAAATATGAAAAAGTCAACAAAAAGTCAAAATTTCCAACACTTAGAAAATTTTTCAAGTGTTAGAAAAACATGTTTTTTCCTACTTTCATGGCAATTTTCACAAAGATCCATTTAGAATTAGAAAACACTCAAAACATTAAATTTGTAGCCCTTGTTACAAGCTTTCCAAAATGTCCAAGAACTTGCAAAACCATTTTGTCTAGCTATACTTTTGATTTTGAAACATAGAGCTCCAAAACCATGGAATTTCAAGTACATGCTTCAAAATTATAAGTCATTTTTTGCAACTTCTCCTTCTAGAAGCCTTGTCATCACTTAGAGGCAGCTAGTAACTGATAAATATTAGTTTGAATGATTGAAGAGAGGATAGGATCAAAGAAGAAAACTTAACCATGGTTAAAGATAGTAACTTTTGCATTAAATGCAAAAGATTCCATTATGACCTCTTAACCAAGTTGCAAGTTTCCTTCAATGATAACTTTGCCAAATCATTCAGTTTTCTTGGCCTATAAATAGAGGTCATTTCCTCAAATTCAAACTACACCAAAGCTATGCAAATCAAGCTTTCACTCTTTCTTTCTTGAAATTCAAGTTTCATAGTTCAAAGTGAGGATTTTGCATTTTTACAAATCTTGTAAAAAACTGAGGAAGTTTAGGTGTCTAACATGTTCTAAACTCAAAATATAACTTGTTTAAAACTTAAAATCAACTCAAGAACAACTAAAACTCAGAATTGCTTTTCAAAATTTCAAAGCTTGCACATGATGCCTTAACATCCAAACTTTCATTTTGCTCGAGCTAACTGTGATTTTATCATTCAAACATCATCTATACACTTCATATGAGTGATACAAATCATCATCCACGACACTAACACCTCTAACCACGAATTCGAAGTTCACATCAAGCATATGCAGTTGGACTTGGGTAGAGAGTTCCAGGCCATTTCAGAGTGAGCATAGTGATCAAACACCTTCCATAAGGTTCAGTGGCCATCATCAAACAACAATTGGAAACACTCCAAGAAGGATTTTGATTTCAGTTTGAAGAGGTAAGTCACTCATACTTCAAACTCTTTGATTTCTGAATTACAGTTCAAAAAACGCTTGGCCATTTTGTTTCTGCACCTTCACTGATCATTAACCCTCAATCAATAGTTTAATTCCATGGCCATACACGATTTCATATTGAATTTCAGAATTAGGATTCTTCGTGTTCTTGCAAAAATTAACCATTTAAAGCTAAAAATAAATGAAATTAATCATCACCATCATGTTCCTGGGTTCAAAGCGAGCAAGTTTGATGTTTACATCATTCAATTTCACCAAGAAACGACGAATCTAGGATTGGATGAAGATTGGGGAAGAGGATGACCAAGTTCGCGCGTGTTCTTGATTTTCCAGAAATTCAAATATTCATTTTATAATATAATTAAATGGAGTAAGATATATGTACGGATGTATTACCACCCCAGCGGTTGCCAGCACGCTCTTAGTCCTTTGCCTTGCCCAATGGTCCAGGGGTCCAATCCCCCTGAGACCATTTTGTCACTTTTTTTTCTTCTTTCTTCACATTTTTTTTCAAAACTTCAACAATTCCAAAAACCAATCAAAACTTCTCATTTTGAGATGATATTTTTGCACACTTTTCATTTAATATACCTATTTTATGATTATGTCAAAAAATCCAATAATATTTTCTTTTGATTATATTTTCATTAAGTCGAAAACGAGACATTTTAAGGAACTCTTAAGTACTTTTCAAAGATGTTCTTTCAAACTTTCGAAACTCAAAACTTTTCCAAACTTTTTGTGAATATATTTCATCTTTCAAAAACATTTTCAAGACATTTTCAAAACATTTCAACAAACTTACACATTCTTTTTTTCCATGATCGACTCAATTTGAAGAGAAAACCGAACCAGTTTTTCCACGAATTTCTTAACCGATCATGGGCCTCCCTCACAGTGTAAGTCTCAATTCTTTTATGTACATATTAAAACTTTCTTTGTACATATTAAATCATCTTTTTAAATATTCAAAGCATAAACAAACTTTGTTCGTTTGTTTTTCATTCGCTTGTTGATACACCAATTCCATTGGTATTAAGAGAAGAATTATTCCCGGTGAAACTCCTCTTAAAACCAATGGTCCTCCCTTACGGTGTAAGTCCCAACCCTCCTATGTACATATTCATTTCCTTGTACATAAACACCCCTTCGTGTACATATTCATTTCCTTGTACACATTCAAACTTGTAAATATTCAAGTTACACTAGCTTTAAAACACTCGTTTTATACACTTGTTTATATTTCCTTCATAAACTCCTGTGAATAAACATCACACACTTGTTTATATATAACTGTCCAGTTATAACATGACAACTAGTCCAACAACTAGGACCCCTGCAGAGTTAGCCTTCTCTTGGGCTTCGTATAAGATAACTCATTTACTGAGTTTAGCCTCCGCTTAGGCTTCATATAAGACAACACTCCCGAGTTAGCCTCCTCTAAGGCTTCGTTCAAAAGAACTCCTAGTTGAGTTTAGCCTTCTCTTGGGCATCAAACAAGAAAGAGACCAGGAAATCTCTTAACAGCCTCCTATTGGGCTTCCAATACAAAGAATCACCCACGCTAGGATAGAACCCTTAGAGTATGATTTCTCGGTGAAATCGCTCTTCAAATCCTAAGAGGATGGTTTCCCGGTGAAACCACTCTTAAAGCCAAAGCCAACCATACCTTATATCTTCCTCTTGAGCTTCATACACGGACCCTCGATGACCTTCGGAATGCCTTCTCTTGGGCTAACAAGACAAGGACCCTCGATGACCCTCGGAATGCCTCCTCTTGGGCTTACAATACAAGGACCCATGGGCTTCTTAAAAGCATCCCCCTAATCCATAATCAATTTCTCCTAAGAGATTTAAACATTTATCATCTCTATGGAAGAAGTATCTCATCTATCACATCACATACAATCAATTAACTTTTTTTCAAACTCTTTTCAAACAAAAACATCTCTTAATTTGTAAGTGGTAACGCTTGTACACTCAAGCAAAACACCCAATGCTTACAATTAAAAGATTCAATCATCTTTCAAACATTTTTCTTAACTCGTAAGTGGTAACGCTTGTACACTCAAGCAAAACACCTATAACTTACGATGAAAGATTTAATCAATCAAACTTTCAAAATGTATGTGATGAAATAGATTAGATACATTTTTTCATTAAGATGACATTCGTATTTGTCTCTTAACAATAACTCTCGTTGCTTCCACTAGCATAAGTGGGAACTACGATTGCTCTGACTTTCTCAACCTCCCTTTGAGAATACGTAGGCACAAGGTCTCATCCTTGGCGAGCAAAACTTCTCCCTCAAACCAAACAAACCATAGATCCCTTTAGATCCGAGCTACAAATGCTCTGATTCCCATTAAGGGATATGTATGCAGAAGATCCCAATAATCTTTGCGAGCACAATAATAACAAAACCTAGGATCCCACATAATCTTCCCTTCTTCAAATCCAAAGGAGAAACTTTCCCATCAATAGAAATAACAATTTAAAACACACAAACATATCAAACATATTCATATATAAAGCTATAGATAACTATATATATTTAGGGTGCCACATCTATTACCTTTATATAACAAACCCCCTTGCCCGGAATCTCCCCAATGCGTTGCGTCTAGTTCGCGCTAGTCGTAATGCATATCATATCAATTGAGGGTATTGCAGCTTTCCCCTTTTTCATAATCATTTTTCTTGTGTTGGAAAAAATAAAGCTTGATGCTCGCGACATCTTTATAAACAAATCAAAAGAGTAAATCGTTTCGAGCCAGAGAATCCGAATTCAGATTCGATTCCCTCGCGCGTCACTTTTTAACGCGAACAGGTACCAAACGTGAACCAAGTCACACCCACTTTTCCATCATCACCCGGATACAGTCATCATCGATTCGTCCATAATCACCCGGACACGAATCCAGCCTAACCACCCATCATTACCCGGGCACGGTTATTGGCAAATACAAGTCAAATTCCACACAATGGGAATTAACTTCACCAGAATGCATATGCACGCACAACACCAGCATGCAACATTCAATCAATCCATGAATACACCAAATTATCATAAACTGAATTCAAAACCAAAACATGATATCCTTGACGATAATGTACACAATCAGCAGCATAAACATGTCTTCCATTCACACAATCCTGATACAATTAAATACCACAGATACACTACTGCATATACACCAAGTATGCATTGAATAACAACCGCTCAAATCGGGAATTTCGACACTTTTTCAAAATAATTTCAAGTTACAGGAAATCCCTTCATTTCATAAAATAGAGCATTAAATTTAAGAAACAACATCCAAAATGGCGCTCAAAACGGACTTACGGTTTGAAAGTTATGAATTTTTTAAGCTTAGTATTTTTCAAAAAGAAATAGTGGAACCCGGTTCCTCCATATGGGGAACCGGTTCCTGCGTTCAAAAATGCCATTTTTAATTATCAAAACACTGGGAACCCGGGTTCTCTCACGTGGGAACCGGTTCCCACGACCCTCAGTGGCAGAAAATACTAGTTTTGACAGCAAAATATTTCCAACTTATTCCATAGCATTCCCATACGGATCCAAACATCAAAAACACTAATTTTCATCCAACAACCACCAGTATTATACTACATGGCTCAATTCATTTATTCCCAAACATTCCATAACATTACTACGGTTTCAAATTCCTATAATTCGACACATTTAGGGATAATCCTATAAAACCCAAATTGTCCAATTTTCAAGATTCCTAACATAATAATCATCCAATTGCATCCCAAAACCCATAAGGCATTATAATTGAATGAAATCACCCCTTACCTCGCGATGATTCTTCGAATTCCCGGTGTTTGGCTTTTTCCCTCTTTGTCTTCTCTTCTCCCAAGTACGTAGAGTGAAAACCTCAATTCGTTTTCTTTTTCCCTTTTCCTTCTTTTTCTTTTTATCATTCCTTTTATTATTCCTTTTATTAGTCCAATAAATAAAATAAAATAATAATTAGTATGGGTAGAGTGTTTTACTCCTCACACCCTCTAATTACTCCTTACACCACCAACCTTCCTTCCTTAATTAATTAATTCCAATAATTCCAAACATTAATAATTAAACTCTTAATTAAATTAATAATTAAAAATTATAATTATTTTAAATATTGAATTATTTGGGGTGCTACATTAGATAGTGCAAACATCTAGACATTCAATGACCTAGGCGAAGCCTTTGTCCAACAGTACAAATTCAATCTGGATATGGCTCCAGATCAAGATCAACTCCGTTCTATGTCTCAAAAGGAAAAGGAGACTTTCAAAGAATACGCCCAACGTTGGAGGGAAATTGCTGCCCAAGTTAATCCACCGTTAGAAGAAAAAGAAATGACCAAGGTCTTCCTGAACACCCTTGGCCCTTTCTACTACGAACGCATGGTCGCCAGTGCTCCCGGAGATTTTACCGAAATGGTAAGCATGGGGATGCGGCTAGAAGAAGGAGTCTGAGCAAGACGCTTATTAACCAAAGAAATGGGATCTTCAAGCGGAACCAAGAGAGTTGGAACTGGTTTCCCGAAGAAGAAAGAGCATGACGTTGGGATGGTATCCCGAGGAAAACCAAGGAAAAATGTCAATCACCGACAACAGGTAGCCACGGTAACACTAGTTGTTAGTACAAATTCGAACATGGGAATTACCCCACAATTCCAACAAAATCAACAGCCTCGACAACAGGCTCAAGAATTCAGCAATAATCAGAATCGTACTCCTCGAATCTCGCAGTTTGATCCAATTCCGATGACTTACATGGAATTATATCCTGCCTTGATAGAAGGAAATCTTGTTCAAACAAGATTACCACCTCCAATACCAGACAAGTTACCTTGGTGGTACAAAGCAGATGTGTCTTGCCCTTTTCATCAAGGGGCACCAGGTCACGATCTCGAACATTGCATAACATTGAAAGCCGAAGTTCAAAGATTAGTGAGGGCTAATCATCTCTCTTTCAGGAACGCAAATCCGAACGTGCAAGCGAATCCACTTCCTAATCATGGAGGACATGATGTGAATTTGATAATCTAAAATTCAGATCGGTATCTTATCACTAATATAAATTTGATAAGGGAAAGCTTGGTACAGTTACACGCTACATTCAAAACAATGGGCGCCTTTGCTAAACATGACTACACAGCTTGTAGAATTTGTTCTACAGATTCTCGAGGATGTCCAGCTGTAAGAGCAGACCTTCAGCGGGTAATAGACATCGGCGACATTCAAATTTTCAGAAACAGGAATGATTATGACGTAAATATGGTAGGGTATTATCTGCATGAGTTTTTAGTCTCAGATATCAACTCGGAAATTCCCAAAGTAAACGTCATTATCCCCTACTTCAATATGCCCAAGTGTGTAGAAGTTGAATATAACGGTCCAAGAGTTCCAGACTCTCCTTTGGTAATCTGTCTACCTGGTCCTGTTTCTTACAACTCTGAAAAAGCAGTTCCCTATCAGTACAACACAACTATGATGGAAAATGGGAAGGAGATACCCATACCAACTCTTTCAGCCATAGTTAACATCGCCGAAATAGGACGATTAACTCGGAGTGGGCGTGTGTATACCCCGTTGCCACCAAAACAGCCCATTGCTCCCACAGTTGGACAAAATCCTGTTGATGCACCTGCTAAGAATCCTATGGGAATTCATGTTGGTAATCCAGACATAAACATTAGACCGTCTGATGGAACCAATGTCAATTCAGACTTTGACGAAATTCTAAAGCTGATCAAGAAGAGTGAGTACAGAGTTGTGGATCAACTGATGCAAACTCCCTCCAAAATCTCAATACTCTCTTTACTTCTGAATTCTGAAGCCCACCAAGAAGCCTTGATGAAATTGTTGGATCAAGCCTATGTAGATCACGACGTGACTACAGATCAATTTGGTGGAATTGTAGGCAACATAACAGCTTGCAACAATTTGAGCTTCAGTGATGAAGAACTCCCAGAGGAGGGAAGATATCACAATCTTGCTCTATATATCTCTATGAATTACCAATCAAACTCTCTGTCTAACGTGTTAGTGGACACTGGCTCATCCTTGAATGTAATGCCAAAAATGACTCTTGCTCGTTTATCTTACAAAGGAACGCCAATGAAATCCAATGATATAGTAGTTAAAGCCTTCGATGGATCAAGAAAATCCTTTATTGGAGAAGTTGACCTTCCAATGACGATTGGTCCACATACTTTTCAAATCACCTTCTAGGTCATGGACGTGCCAGCTGCTTACAGTTGTTTGTTAGGACGATCTTGGATTCACGAAGCGGGAGCAGTGACATCCACGCTCCACCAGAAATTGAAATTTACGACAAATGGGAAGCTAGTAACCATTATAGGTGAACAAGCTTTATTGGTAAGCCATTTGTCCGCTTTTTCTTTCATCACTGCTGACAATGTAGAAGGGACACAGTTCCAAGGACTTTCTTTAGAAGATGATTCTACAAATAAAAACAGATCATCTATCTCCTCTTACAAAGAAGCAGCGTAGATAGTAAAGAACGGTACTGCCGCCGGTTGGGGACAAGTGATAAATCATGTCAACAACGAACCTAAACCGGGGCTCGAATTTGCTCCAGTGCTTCCAAAAGCCAATGAGAGGGATGAAACTCTTCGTGAAATCAAAGAAGTATTCCACAACGGAGGTTTCCATAACCCTATTCCTCAAGAGGTTAATGTCCTTGTCGATGAAGGAATTGAAGACAATCTCTCCGAATACGAAGAATGCATCACTTATCTTGATAACTCTGAATATGTGTCCCAGGAAGAATCGCAAGCGCTGTTTTATCCTCCTTTAGACAAATTTAAAGGCATGTTCCTGCAAAATGATGAGGATGAAATTCCACCTATCTCACCTGAGGTTTGGGATACCTTGGGAGAACCAAGCAGGAAATTTGACTTTATGGTGAGATATACTGCTCCTGAAAGCTCAAGAGTCAGAATCAAAGACATCCAACCAACTGGATGAGACAATCCTCCTGAATATCTCAGTCAACCAGAAGAGTCATACACGTCTTCTCGATCTCATCATCACTTTCAGATCGGTATCTTATCCCCAGGTTAACGCAATTTTCGGAGAGGATCAAGAAGATAATTCTGAAAATTATTTGGAAAGTGTCTCGGATAATGAGTCTCTTCACCCAGAGGATTGGGAAGTACATCCCAAGAATCCAGAATACATGCCACTTGAAAGCGTATATGCTGCATTCTATGCCCCTCGACCTGTCAATCAAGCAGAAGAAGATCGTCTCAGCAGTACAAAAGGCAAGGTCAACCGACCAGAGTCTTCAAAACTTGTTCGACCAACAATCAATGTCAACATGAAAAATAATTCAAAGGGAAAACTACCAAAATACCTAATCTTCCAAGGAGTTTGTCACTATTGGAAAGCTGTGGAGGTTCAGACTGAGGTTCATCGTCCTAAGTAGTTTATCTCGCTTTTGTTTTGAACTCTCTCCCCGCCCAAGGCAGAGAGATATTTTATAGGGTTAGCTTTTAAATAATTTCTCTTTGTCTTGCACAAGACAAATGAGTTTGTATTTAGGGCTCTGTTTCATATTGTGAATCATAAATAAAGCGTTGTTTTGATTCCCACATTTTGTGTTTGTTATTCGTTTTTTTACCCTTTTTCTGGAAATGGTAATCCTAAAAGAAAACAAATAAAACAAGCATCTTCAAAAAATAAAATAATCTGCATACACTTTCACATTAACTTTTTCTAAAAAAATCAAACATAAATCGAACATGCAGATTAACAATGGACAAATCCATTGAACGCAAAAACTCTACGCTCTCTCTCGACTTTGAATTCGCTGTGTTCGACGCCGAAGAAGAGGATGAAGAAGAGATCCCGGATGAGATTTCCCGACTACTTAAGCACGAGGAAAGAATCATTCAGCCTCACAAAGAGCCTTTGGAAACAATCAACTTAGGTTCTGAAGAAAGCAGAAAAGAAGTGAGCATCGGAGCTCTACTCGACAACGATGTCAAGAGCAAACTGATAGATCTTCTCAAAGAATATGTCGATGTGTTTGCTTGGTCCTACTAGGACATGCCAGGTTTAAATACCAACATCGTATAACATCACTTGCCATTAAAACCGGAGTGTCCGCCAGTTAAACAAAGACTGAGAAGGACTCACCCATATATGGCCGACAAAATCAAAAAGGAGGTTCAAAAGCAGCTCGACGTAGGTTTCCTCGTCACCTCCGAATGTCCTCAATGGTTAGCCAACACAGTGACTGTCTCAAAGAAAGACGGAAAGGTCAGAATGTGTGTTGACTACCGGGACTTGAACAAAGCTAGTCCAAAAGACGATTTCCCACTACCGCATATCGACATGCTGGTGGATAGCACTGCTAAGTTCAACGTCTTTTCCGTCATGGACGGTTTCTCTGGCTATAATCCGATCAGAATGGCTCCCGAAGACATCTTTCATCACGCCATGGGGCACATTTTTCTACAAAGTAATGTCGTTTGGATTAAAGAATGCAGGCGCAACTTACCAAAGGGCAATGACCACTCTCTTTCATGATATGATGCACAAAGAGATCGAAGTCTACGTGGACCACATGATAGCAAAGTCTGACACAAGTTCCAGATCTACGCAGATAAGATCCATGTGCCACCGACTCTACTGAATGTTCTCTCCTCTCCGTGGCCTTTCTCCGTGTGGGGCATCGACATGATTGGGATGATCGAACCAAAAGAGTCAAACGAACATCGCTTCATTTTAGTGGCTATTGATTACTTCACCAAATGGGTCGAAGCAGCATCTTACGCCAATGTTACAAGACAAGTGATTGTGAGGTTTATCAAAAACAACCTCATTTGCCGATATGGAGTTCCAAGTAAGATCATTACAGACAATGAATCAAACTTGAACAACAAAATGATGAAAGAATTATGTGAGGAATTCAAGATTGAGCATCATAACTCATCTTCTTACCGACCAAAGATGAACGGCACCGTGGAAGGTGCCAACAAGAACATCAAAAAGATCGTCCAGAAGATGGTCATCACTTACAAAGACTGGCAAGAAATGCTGCCATTTTCTCTTCATGGGTATCGTACTTCAGTACGTACTTCGACAGGGACAACCCCTTTTTCTCTAGTATACGGCATGGAAGCAATGCTCCCCGTAGAAGTTGAAATTCCATCAATGAGAGTTCTCATGGAAGCTAAGTTATCTGAGGCCGAATTGTGTCAAAGCAGATACGACCAGCTAAACTTAATCGAAGAAAAGCGTCTGACCACTTTGTGTCAAGGACAATTATATCAAAGAAGGATGAAGAAAGCCTTCGACAAAAAGGTTCGACCTCGTGAATTCCAAGAAGGCGACCTCGTGCTTAAAAAGATTTTGTCTTTTCAACCAGATTCTAGGGGCAAATAGACTCCTAATTACAAAGGCCCATACATCGTCAAAAGAGCTTTTCTGGAGGTGCTATAACTCTCACAACCATGGACGGTGATGAACTCCCGTATCCTGTGAATGCTGATGCAGTCAAGAAATAATTTTTCTAAAAAGACAAAAGAACAACTCGGTAAGTCGAAAACCCGAAAAAGGGCGGCTTAGGGAAAAATGAGCATCTCGGTGGACTGAAAACCTGAAAAGGCGGTCCAGGCAAAAATTAGAGACAATAAACAGAAATTTATCCTGATAGATTGAAAACCTGAAAAGGAAATCTAGGCAAAAATTAAGGATCAAAATGACAAAGTAACTGCAGTCAGTCTATATTTTGTCCATATGAAGAATTTTCCATCAACGGATCTTCAATCAAATATTCTAAAGCAACAAGCATAGTTGGAATTCAAAGTTGTTAGGGATAATAGTGGTTATTTTCTTTCAATGTAGCCTTTTCCCAATAAGTTATCATTTCCAACTTTTGTAAATAGTCCATGGAATCACGCCTTTGGCTGATTACCATTCTATCAATAAAATTTGAGCCTTGAACCCGTTTGTTTGCAATTCTTGCTTTATTCTGTTTTGCAAAATAACGCTTTTTTCTTGTGAAAATCACTTTTGAAACTAAAAAAAAAGTTTTAAATGAATTTTTACTTCAAAATTTTGAAATAAAAGCGAAATTTTCCTTTGAACTATGAAAGAATTTCAACAGTTTTCTCCATGAGTGTTTCGACCTCTAAAAAGGTAAACAACTGCTAAGAAGTTTTCTTTTCCTCGAAAAGAGATCATCAAAGGACGGTATTCTTATTCGAAAAAGAATCCCCAACAAGGTTTCCAGTAAAATGCCTTTTCCAGAAAAGTTTAAAGCATGCAACTCAGATTCATCATCAGTAACGTCTACACCATTGTTGCAGATTCTACTGAGTATTTGTCTGAACTGTGACGTAGTCCTTTTCCCAAATACTTTTTGTTGTCTTGTCAAGTATCGTCAGCATGCATATGACATTCATGACATTCATCATTCATACATAATTGCATCATTAATGAATTCTTGCATTTCACAATTCTTGCTTCAATATCACTTGTTTAGGTTGCATTTATTCCCAAGAACAAGTGTGGGTGTGTCATCTCTCCAGTAGATTATCCCCAAGCAGAAAAATACATTTTTTTCTCCTGTCCCCCAATTGAGATCATTCCTCATTGGGTACAAAGTCTTGATTGACCCTTTCTTTCCAGTTCGTTTCTTGATAGAACCTCGTCTCTAAACCAATTCAGGTCTAGATTTCATAAAAAAAATCTACCTGCAAACAATAAGCAATAGTCTCGTCATCCGAGCTGCTTATTTCTTTTCATCTTGAAACTTATCATAAAAGGATTGTTCTTCTTAACAAGTTCAATCATGAAAGTTCAAGAAGTCCCCGTAGTTGTCTTTCGGTCTAAAGAAAAACCTGTATCTTTACAATCAAAATGCCCGCATCTTCTCAAGAGAGAGATCCCTGGCAAGATTTTAACTGTGAAAATAGAAACTCATTTGAGATCTTTTTCCATCATTGACTGTTATTCACAACGCTGAATACTCAGTAAAATTCTCAAGAATTACCTTTTATAGTTATCACTTTGTTGATAATTGGTAATATCTTCAGAACTCATTACCATAAGTTATCACGAGGCTGATAATTGGTAATATCATCTTTAATTACCTTAAACATTGTCACAAGGCTGAGAGAAGGTAATCTCCTCAGCGAAACAGATATTCACTTGCTTTGTGAATCTATTTACTTAGTGAGACATATACTTGTTTCCCAACAAACGGGATTCTCCTTTCTTAGACAGATTGAGACATCCTCACAGTTTTTTCCCCAGAATGTCATTCTTTGATACCTCCTGGGTAAACTTTCTGCAATCTTTTTGTATCATTCGCATTTTTTGGTATCTTAGGTCCAAAATCTATGTATTTTGATATTTAAGTCTCTTCACACCTATCGAGACGAAGATTTTCATCTTCATATCTCAGGTTAAAGAAACTTAAATAGGGGCATCTGTCATACCCCAATTTTTGACCTAACATGCCACCTTATATCATTCACATATACATTATTGCATCACTAACAGTTTCAGAACAGGATAGATCGTGCGTGTGCTCCTAAAGTCAAAGTTAGGGTTTTATCAAAATTTCATCTGTTCAAGATATGATTAATTATGGTTTGAGTTTTCACTCACCTTAATTGATCTATCTGAATCAATCATCAACATTTGATCTTCAAATTCTCAACTTTTTCTCATGATCTACCTTGAATCGACCAATTAGGGTTTTGATCGAAGATAGTGAATCATTGACTTTCTGCTCAATGAATGACCTTTTTTCTTGAAGATTGATCTTAACATCTTCAATGCAACATCTTGACCTAATTTATTGGTTCAAAACATTGCAAAATCCATGTTTCTTCATCAGACAAATTCTGAATCATCTGATGAAAATTCATCTGTTCAAAAAGTCAAACTTTGACTTTTGGTCAACTTTTTCAAATCTAAACTTTTTCAATCATAAAATCATTTCAAATAATCCATCATGATCATATAAAATAAAGAAATGTGAAAAAGTCAACAAAACGTCAAGATTTGTATTTTTTCTAACACTTAGAAAAAATTTTAAGTGTTAAAAAACATGGTTTTTCCTTATTTTCATGGCCATTTTTCACCTAGATCCATTTTGATTTAAGAAAAAATCAAAACATGAAAGTTGTAGATCGTGTTTCAAGCTTTCCAAAATGACCAAGAACTTGAAAAAACACTTTGTCTAGCTAGGGTGTTAAAAATTAAACTTAGATCTCCGTAACCATGAATTACAAGTCATTTTTCAAGAACTATAAGTCATTTTTCACAAACTTCTCCTTCTAGAAGCCTTGTCACCAAGTTAAGATAGGTTAGAGCTGATAAAAATCAGATGAGAAGTAATTATGAGGGAGATAAGATCAAGTGAGATTTTAACCATGGTTAAGGGAATATTCCATGTGCGTTTATGGCAAAAATGTCTTTCTTGCCCTTGAAGGCAAGTTGTTCAATTTCAAGCCAATCTCTTCTACTTACTGTTCGCGTTAAAAGGTGACGCGCTAGAGGATGCGAACGTGAATTCGGATTCTCTCTGGCTCGAAACGATTTAATCTTTTGATTTGTTTATAAAGATGCCGCGAGCATCAAGCTTTATTATTTTCAACACAAGAAAGATGATTTAATGATTATGAAAAAGGGGCAAGCTGAAATACCCTCAATTGATATTGGTATGCGTAACGACTAGCGCAAACTAGACGCAACGCATTGGGGAGATTCCTAGTAAGGGGGATTGTTATATAAAGGGAATAGATGGAGCACCCTAAATATATGTAGTTATCTACAGCTTTATATATGAATATATTTGATATGTTTGTGTGTTTTAATTGCTATTTCTATGATTGGGAAAGTTTCTCCTTTGGGATTTTAAGAAGGATGGATTATGTGGGATCCTAGGTTTTGTTATTATTGTGCTCGCAAAGATCATTGGGATCTTCTGCATACATATCCCTTAATGGGAATCAGAGCATTTGTAGCTCGGATCTAAAAGGATCTATGGTTTGTTTGGTTTGAGGGAGAAAGAAATTTGCTCGCCAAGGATGAGACCTTGTGCCTACGTATTCTCAAAAGGATGTTGAGAAAGTCACAGCAATCGTAGTTCCCACTTATGCTAGTGGAAAGCAACGGGATGTTAGTAAGAGACAGACAAATGTCATCTCAATGAAAAATGTATCTAATCTATTTCATCACATACATTTTTGAAAAGTTTGTTTGAAATGAAATCTTTCATCATAAGTTACTGGTGTTTTGCTCGAGTGTACAAGCGTTACCACTTACATGTTTAAGAAAGATGTCTTTTAAAAAAATGATTGAATCTTTTAACTGTAAGTATTGGGTGTTTTGCTTGAGTGTACAAGCGTTACCACTTACAATAAAGAAAGATGTTTTTGTTTGAAAAGAGTTTGAAAAGTTTTTTTGACTGTATGTGATGTGATAGATAGGATACTTCTTCCATAGAGATGATAGATGTCTAAATCTCGAGGAGAAATTGATTGGATTAAAGGGATGCTTTTAAGAAGCTTGTGGGTCCTTGTATTGTTAGAGAGGCATTCGGGTTCATCGAGGGTCATCGAGGTCCTTGTATGAAGCTCAAGAGGAAGCTATAGGTTATGGATGGCTTTGTGTTAAAAGGATTTCAGAAACCATCCTTTTGGAATTAAGAGCAATTTCACGGAAATTTTACTCTCAGGGGATTTTGAAAGTGATTTCACGAGAAACCATCCTTTAGGGTTCTATCTTAAGCGGGTGATTCTTTGTATTGGAAGCCCAATAGGAGGCTGTTAAGAGATTTCCTATCTCTTTCATTGTATGATGCCGAAGGCTAAACTCAATGAGGAGTTCTTTTGAGCGAAGCCCAAGAGGAGGTGACTCAGCAGGTGTTGTCTTATATGAAGCCTAGCGGAGGCTAACTCTGTGGGAGAGTTTCTTTGTACAAAGCCGAGAGGCTATCCCATGCTGGGATGAATTGTCTTGTATAAAGCCAAGGAGGCTAAACTCAGCGAGGATGAGTTATCTTGTATGAAGCCCAGCGGAGGCTACAAGCTGTAGGAACCTATTGGTTAGACTAATTGTTATGTTAATAACTGAGCAGTTGTATAAACAAGTGTGTGTGTGATATGTATTCACGGAGTTTATGAAGGAAATATAAACAATGCATGATGTTTATTTCAGGAGTTTATGAAGGAAATATAAACAAGTGTACGTGAAGCGAGCGTTTAAAGCAGCGCAACTTGATTATTCACAAGTTTGAATTGTGTACAAGGAAGTGAATATGTACGAGCAGTTTTATATGGAGAAATATGTATGTACATAGGAGGGTTGGGACTTACACCATAAGGGTGGCCCATTGGTTTAAAAGCGATTTCACGAGGAATAATGCTCCTTTTAATACCAATGGCATTGATTGAATGTACGGATGAAGCGGAAGCGAAATATCGAAGTTTATACGTGTTTAAGTTTTTACAAAAAGTATACGTATGTATACGGATAAAAGTTTGTATGAAAAGATCTTGATATGTACAAGAAAAAAATATATGTACATAAAGAATGTTGGTTTGAGTATACACAAGTGAAATGAAAACAAACGATCGAAGTTTGTCTGTGAAGCAACTCGATTTTCAGAAAAAATCATTTAAAATGAATTTTCAAAACAATGAAATCGCCACCTAATTTTATTTGTTCTCGAAAGAACGGGAAAATATAGATAAACCCACAAAAATCGGATAAGGCGGTCTACAAGACCAAAAAGGATGGATTAAGAGTCGGTTAAAGAAGGTATTAGCACCTCTTCGTCCATCGTACTCGATGGGACCCATTTAGTTCGAAATGTGTTTGTGTGTGTATCGCTAATTTCTAAATCATGAATTTAAGAAAGAAGAAAACGGGATTTGTTTGTTATTATTTTGAGTTTGACACGGTTCCAAAACCGCGTGCCTACGTATTCCCTTGTGCAATGGGAAAGTCAAAACTCCGTAGTTCTTGTTGAAAATGTCTTGGATTGTTTGTATTGATTTTAGAAGAAAATGTTTTTGATTTTGATAATCGCATCTGACGAAAAAGGATTTGAATGTGTTGAATTGATTTTAATGGTAGATGACAAGTACCAAAACGTCGGGATATCCTCTAACGAATTCGGTACTCGAGATTGGTGATTGAGGTCAACCGATCTTCTCTCATCCAAAATCTTTATTATGAAAAGAGTGAGGTGAAACAAAGTTCACTTTTATTAAGCGTATGGAATAAAGTATTTAAGTCATTGGGTTACCCTCTAATGGCCCAAATACTTTACATTTTAATTAAATCGTCGGGCGAACCTCTAACAATTTAATTAAATACCATATCACTATGTTTTTTTTGTTTTTGTAGAAAAATTGATTTTTGAAAACAAATTCAATTAATTAATTTAATTTGAAAGTGTTTTAAACGTTCGAGTGTATGGAATAAAGTATTCGAGTCATTGGGTTTCCCTCTAATGGCCCAAATACTTTATATTTTAATTAAATCGTTGGGCGAACCTCTAACAATTTAATTAAGTACCATAACACTATTTTGAAAAATGCGGCGTTGGACGTAGAGAAATGATATTGCGGGTTATGGTTAACCAAGTATATGGACTTGATTAACCGTGCGACCCTGGTGCATGGTGATTGGTATATGGACCAATTATTTTTCGGGTTATGATTAATCAAGGCAACGAGGGGTCTTAATTAACCTCGTGAGGATGGCCATGCCCATCCCCAACCATGAGACCCTTAGAGAATTCGGTGTGGGTAACCAAAAATAAGAGAAAGAGCGGAGGCGTTGTTGTTTTTATATTAATTTGAGAGTGAGTGTACGATCGTGTAATAAACATGCAAACGGATAATGATAATTGCGGATAATAAAAGGAAATAAATTAACACACAATACAAATCGGAATTTAAATAATTATTAGTATAGATATTCTTTTACTTGATGAAAAATCAATTAACAATTTAATTGGTAATTCAACAAATAAAAAACTACCATATGCCAAAATATTATTTAATACATCATTGTATAATAATAAAAAAAACTTGCATAATATTAATTTTAAAGAGAAAAGTTGAGAAATGGGCCTGATTGGAGCTTTAAATCTGGGGGTGTGAACAGCAAGTCTGAGCCCAAGCCCAAAAATGCTGCTGGATCTTGTATGAGATGCTCCATGGATGCAGAGCGTGGTCCACCATTCTGGATCGTCGGATCTGGACCTCATCAGATCTGATGGTTTGATGCATGAGGGTGCAAAACGAATACCATGGGTGTACCTACACCAGATTTTGAATAAACCAAACAGATGGTGACAAGTGTCACCACCTGGTCTAACCAACAAGGCTTGCTCTAACTATTCTATTAAACTATGTATTAACTTTGTTTTTTTTTTAGGGTGAATAATAATAATAAACTGAATATAACCTTTTAATAAATAAATAATAAATAAAAAAAACTTAAGCTTAAATTATGTTTACTGATCTGTTAATTAACCAAATGGTCACAAAAACTAATTATAAACTTAATCTAATTAACCCAAATAAAAAAACGTATTATCCTATTAACTAAAACTAAAAAAGGTAAAATATAATCCTAATCCTAAAAAAACAACAAAAAAACCCAAAATTGAAAGAGAGGGTCGGACCCTCATCTGTCTTTGACCATTAACTTCTCTCGATCTCTTCGTCTCTCTCACTGTTCCTCACGAAAACCTCTCGTTTCCCTCACGATCTCTTCGCCGCCGCTCACCTCTCATCATCTCTCAGCATCGCCGCTCTCGAACTCTCCGTTCTCATCGGCGTGTTTTTCCAGAAAAACCGTCGCGATTTCGTCGCCTCTCTCGCCGTTACGCTCACGGTTCCTCACCGGACCTCACCGATTCTCTAATCTCTCTCTTACTCGAACTCTATTACTGCTATTGTTTTCTGATTCCTTGGAATTTGTTGATTTGATTACAGGAAAAACAAGAGGAAAAGGGGAAAGCGAAACCCTAGACGCTATTCGGGTGAAATCGGCGTTGCTCTGATGGAAAATACATGATGAGTACATGACAAAGCGAAAAGGAAAAGAGCCATGGTGGTGATTCAGAGATCGGGATGGCGGTGGATGGCGGCCGGTGTCCGCAACCCCGGTGAGATCTCTCTTTTTTTACCTTGTGTTCTGCTTCTTCCTCGTTTTCGCTTTTCTGAAGGATTATTTTCCGGGAAATGATGATGTCGGTTTTGGATCTTACAGGTTTGGCTTTGATAAGCTGTTATTACGGGTTTTGGTGATGGTGTTTAGTATCGGCTAGGGTTTTATACATGGAATTTCGGCTAGGGTTTGGTGAGCAGTTCTGCTTTGTGTTATAAACTTAATGTTTTATCTTGTCGTGATTAGGGTTTCTTTGTTCTGATCTTTTGAAAAACAAACCTTTTGTTTGATGGGCTTGCATCAATTGGTATTGGGCTGATGGTTTTGATTCTTTATGTTACGTGTTTGTATTTTCGATATGTTGGCTCTGGTGTATTGTTGTTTTATATGTGTAATCTTGTTTTGGTAAAACTTGCCGAATAGGTGTATACCCTTGCTGCCACATAAAGCTTCCTTTGCCATGCCAGCCTTTTCAAAGCTGCTTTTCCTCATCTTCTTTCCACACTCTATTGTGAACCAAGGGTACACCCTTGAGGTTGCAATAGTGAGTTTATAACCGATGATTTGTATATGAGGCCTTGGTTTTGAATGATCAAACCTTTGCACAACTGATTCGGAAAGAAAATCCTAATGATGATTAGGATTATGTATTCTCTTGTATCTCTGCTGCCGTTTAAATTGCTAACGGTTTCTTTGTTTGTTTCATGTAACTCGTGCATTGGATTGATGAAAGCCAAGTGGCGAGGACGAACCCTAGTGAAGCCTTGGCACAACAATCAAACACGGATAAAAGCAAACTTGGAGGAATCGATGGGAAAGCTTGAAGATGAAGTCAATAACACAATCATGAAGACATTGGCAGCTTGGAAAATTTCAAAGAGTGTAGAACACACTAGTATTCAATAGGAACTTGTGACTTGTATTCGAAGATTTGATAAGTTGTAAATACATGTTCCTTGATTTATTCTTACATTCTTGTACAAATACAACTTTGAAATAATGTGATACTCTTGAATTTTTATGAATGCAAGACTTGGAGATTATGTACCAATTTGAGTTTTTAGTTCTAAATCTTCAAAAATACTACTAAATGCGATCTTTATCGTCGTAGCAATTGTGTGAAAGTTGGAAATTCGTTGTCAACCAAATATTCCAAAAAACTTGTCATGAACCAACATTAATTTGGTTAAATAAACCATGTCGAAATGTTGATTGAAACTTGAGAATTAGACTTTAAATGTGCGGATGGTTTGATGACTCAGATTTTAGAAATACTTGAATTCCTTTGAAGTTCCTGGCCATGAAGCTTTCATATTGATCACGCTCATGTAAAAATCCCGAGCCTTCTGCCACTTGAAACAAAAATTGAAAACTCTAAGCTTCAAATAAAATTCTTGATTAAAATCTTAGTCGACTTGACGATTGATTTTAGAGTTGATCGATAGATTCCACTTGGAATCATCAGCATTTCAAATCGAACCACATTCGGTAGTAGAAAGATCGGAACAAGCAATTCCAAAGGAAACTTCTAGTTTTTCAATGAATGCCTTGAATTTTGTGGGCGATGAACGCGATTGGAAAAGATCTAATCATGCGGCAACTTGACATTCGCAAATCGTGTAGACAAGTCTTCTAAATGAATATTTCACATACATCAATTATTGTCAAGAACGAACAAAGTCGCCGAGCAAACCAAACGCACTAGAACTTGTATTGTTGATCAATAAACGGATAATCATAATCCACCCTTTTACATCTTGAACAATGAACTCGAAACAACAGCAGAACCCAAACTCGTGATGAATTGATCTCCTGAATCGAGAGGTAATAACATTCAAAATAACCAGACTTCCGTAGCTCCATCAAGAACAAACCATTCAATTCAACAATCGAACACCAAGCCCCGAAAACCCAAAGATATGAACGGATAAGATTCAATATTAAGCCTCGTCGTTTTCAAATATCCTAGATTGGTTGAAAGCACCACAACTTTTCTGTTCAACGGAGAATCTTTGGGAATCAGCTCCAACCCGTAACCATAGAACCAGTGGTATGAATGCATGTGAATGTCATGATAAATGCGAAGCCTAAACCAGATAAGATCGAGATAGGAGGGCAAATTTTGGGGTGCAACAGTCTGTACTTGAGTATAAAAAGTATCTGTATTATGTACAGATGAAAATTGTATGTGTTTGGAAAGAATTTGATATGTACAAAGAAATATTATGTACACAAAAGAATGTTATGGGACTTACACCGTGAGGGAGGCCCATTGGTTTGAAAGCAGTTTCACAGGGAATAATGCTCCTTTCAATACCAATGGTATGCAGTGTAAAAGGTGAACAAACGGAAGAAAGTTTGTCTGTATTACGTACAGGTAAAAGATGTGTACATAAAGAAATTAATATGTATAAGGAAATATATACATAAAAAGAATGTTTTGGGACTTACACCGTGAGGGAGGCCCATGATCGATTGAGAAATTCGAGAGAAAACGAATTCAGGTTTTATCGTTTAAAACGGATCGATCATGGTAAAAAGATGCAAGTTTGATGAAAAAGTTTTGAAGAAATGATTTTCAAAGTGTTTTGAAATATAAAGTTCATTTATGAAAAGTTTTGAAAAGAATCGGAAGTCGAAAACTTGAAAAATTCACCTTAAAAGGAGGTTTGAAAAAATGCTCAGAACGTCGTTTTCGGCTCGATTAAAATATAATCAGATGAAAGTTTTTTCTGAAAATTTTTGCATTATCATAAAATAGATGTATTTATTGACAAGTGTCCAAAAAATCACCTTAAAATAAGGAGTTTTGATTGGTCAAAAAAATTGTGGAAGTTTTGTAAAAAAAACATGAAAAATTGGAAAAGTATGGTCCTGATGGGAGTTGAACCCAAGACCAAAGGGTGGAACACGTGTCAGAGGAGACTAAGAGCAAGCAAGCTACCACTGAGCCAAACGCGTTTCTGTGTTTAGTGGACAATCACACGTGTAAATGAAACATTGGAACATTTAAAAATTTGAAAATGAAGAACACGCGCGCAGTGTTCTTCGTGGTTTTTGATTTTCAGTTTCCATGATTCAAGCTCAAATCTTTGTTTCTCAACCAAATTGAATGAAATAAAAATCAAACTTGCTCGTTTTTTCATCACGAACATGAAGATGTATGTTAATTGCATTTATTTTCAGTCTAACTCAATTGGATTTCTGGAAAATGTTAAGAACCCTAAAACTGATTTTTCAAATTAAATGATGTATGAGTGATGATTCTTTGATTTTATTGAGGGTTTATGATCGTTATGTGTGCAGAAGGAGAACGGCCATGAGCTTTTTCGTTTTAGTTCAAAGAAAATGGATATCCAAGTTCGTGTTCTAACCTGTTAAAGTGAGAATCGAAGAAGGTCTTAGAGCGTTTCCAGAACGAATTTCTTGATCATTTGAGCTTCATCGGCATGTATGGAAGCTGTGTGAATGATCTGCTTGCTTCGAGCTTGCTTCAATCTTTCCAACCAAGTCAACCTGCACAGACTGAAAATGGCAACTGGATTTTGATGTTAATCGTGTTACAGTTAGCTGCTAATGGCCTGGATCATATACATGAGGTATAGTGATGGTGTTTGAATGATTAGAACACAGTTTGATCAAGCCTAGCTCCAAATTCGAATTCCATGGCAGTTTTGAAAAGTTTGAAAAATGGAAATGAAATTCTGATTTTTTCTTGTTCTTGCTATGATCTTAAGTTCTAAACAAGTTTTATATCAATAGTGAAGCATGTTTGACACCAAATTTTAACATGTTTTCAACTGTTTTTCAAAAATGCAAGAATTCTCCAATTTGCACTATGTTGCTTAATTTTCAAGAAAGAAGAATGAAAGCATGGATTTGTGATGCTTTGGTCTGAATTGAACTTGAATTTGTGATCTATTTATAGGCAACAAGTTCTGAAATGTTAGGCAAAGAGGTACAAGCTTTTGTTGATTCAAAGATAACTTAAAGGGCAAGAATGGTATTTGCCAAAAAAGGAAACTTCTTTTTTTCACCATGTGCTCATTTTTACAATTTGATCCAATTCTCTCAATTATTACCTCTAACTGATATTTATCAGTTCAATCATCCATTTGGCAAGTTTAGATTGCTTCTAAATGAAGAAAACTCAAAATGACCTATAATTGAAGTTGTGAACTTTGAA
The DNA here is from genome assembly GCA_021764765.1 of Vicia sativa. Taxonomy (NCBI): domain Eukaryota; kingdom Viridiplantae; phylum Streptophyta; class Magnoliopsida; order Fabales; family Fabaceae; genus Vicia; species Vicia sativa. The sequence continues at coordinate 139,347,574 of CM038795.1, read as the reverse complement.
AAATCAAGTTTTATGGAGCCTTATGTTTCAATTTCAAAAGTATAGCTAAACTCCATGGATTTGAGAGTTCTTGGACATTTTGGAAAGCTTGTTTCACAAGCTACAACTTTCATGTTTTGAGTTTTTTCAAATTCAAATTGGAACTAGGTGAAAAAATGGCATGAAGTTTGAAAAAAATGTGAAATTTCAACACTTAGAAATTTTTCTAAGTGTTAGAACTTTTGACTTTTTGTTGACTTTTTCAAATTCTTGGATTTTTTATGATCATGATGGATCATTTGAAGTATTTTGATGTTTGAAAAAGTTTTGTTTTGAAAAATTTGACCAAAAGTCAAAGTTTGACTTTTCTGTGCAGATGAATTTTCATCAGATGTTTCTGAAAACGACTGATGAAGTCTGTGAACTTCTGTGATGTTTTGAATCCAAAAATTAGGTCAAGATGTTGTATCTAAGATATAATGACCAATATCTATCCAAAAAAGTCATTCACTGCTCAAAAAGTCAGAGAATTCTCATGCCCGATCAAAACCCTAATTGGTCGATCCTCAATTGTCCTGTGAGAAAATTTGGATATCTGATGATCAGAGGTTGATGATTTGATCAAGATAGATCAAATGAGGTGAGAAAAACTCAAACCCTAATTGGTTGGCTCTTGAATCAGATGAAAATCTGATGAAACCCTAATTTTGACCTGTGAATGCTATACCCGATTAATGTTGTCTGAACTGTTAGTTGTGCAAATGATGCAAATGTAGGGTGGTATATTAGGTCAAAATTTGGGGTATGACAGATGCCCCTATTTAAGTTTCTTTATCCTGAGAGATGAAGATGAGTATCTTCGTTTTGATAGGTGTAAAGAGACTTAAATATCAGAATACGCAAAATTTGGACCTAAGATACCAAAAATGCGAATGATGCAAAATGATCAACAAAAGTGTTACCCAGATGATATCAAAGAATGATAATGATGGGAAAAATTTGTAAGGATGTCCCTGCTGGGGAAAGAGTGATTCACAAAATATGTGAATATCTGTTTCGCTGTGGGAAACAAAGAGATTACCTTCTGTCAGCCTTGTGACAATGTTTTAAGGTAAGTAAAAAGGATATTACCAATTATCAGCCTTGTGATAGTTCATGGTAATGAGTTTTGAAGATGTTACCAATTATCAGCGAAGTGATAACTATAACAAGGTAAATCTTTGAAAAATTTTGTTGAGTATTCAGCCTTGTGAATAACAGACAAATGATGAAAATAGATCTCAATATGAGTTGTGAAGATATTACCAATTATCAGCAAAGTGATAACTATAACAAGGTAAATCTTTGAGAAATTTGCCGTGTATTCAGCTTTTGTGAATAACAGACAATGTTCTATCCAGGAATGAACTGGAAAGAAAGAAGTTAACCAAGACATTGTTCCAAATGAGGGATAATCTCAGCTGGGGAATGTGGTAGAGAGAAGAAAATGTATTTCTCTGCTTGGGGAATATGAGAGAGGAGATATACTTCTCTGTTTTGAGGATACTCCGCCGGGGAATAAGAAGAAAAAGTATTTTTCTGTTTGGAGATACTCCGCTTGGGGAAAAAAGATGTATTTTTTTCTGTTTGGAGATATTCTACTGGGGACAGACTTGTACTTACATGAGTAAGCATGACTTATACCAGTGATATGGAAGCAAACATTTCGAAGAATGCAAAAATGCAATGAATGATGCTATTATGCATGAATGTCATGAATGTTATATGCATGCTAACAATACCTGACAAAGACACTAAAGAGATATTTGGGAAAAGGACCGCGTCACAGTTCGAACAAATATTCGGTGAAAATCGCAGCAATGATGCAGACGTTCACTGATGAAGAATTGGAGTTGCATGCTTTAAACTTTCTGAGAAAGGAATTTCATTGGCAGCTCGACTGGGGGTTCTTTATGGATAAGAATACCGTTCCTTTGATAATTTCTATTGAGGAGAAGACTGCTGTAGTAGTTGTTTTATCCTTCGGAGATGCGAAACACTCGTGGAGAAACTGTTGAAGTTTTTTCCGTGTCCATAATTCAAAGGAAAATTTTTGCTTTTTGTTTCTAAATTTTGAAGTAAAAATTCATTTAAAACATTTTAGTTTCAAAAAGTGATTTTCACAATAAAAAACGTGATTTTGCAAAACAGAATAAAGCAAATATTGCAAACAAAAGGCACAAGGCTCAAATTTATTGATAGAATGGTAATCAGCCAAAGGCGTGATTCCATGAACTATTTACAAAAGTTGGAAATGATAATTTATTGGGAAAAGGCTACATTGAAAGCAAATAACCACTACTATCCTAACAACTTTGAATTCCAGTGTGCTTGTTGCAGAAGAATTGATTGAAGATCCGTTGATGGAAGATTCTTGGATGGACAAAATATACTATGATTACTTTGTCATTTTGTATCCTTGTTTTTGCCTAGATCGCCTTTTCGGTTTCAATCTATCGGATATTTTACATTTATTGTCTCTTATTTTTGCTGGATCGCCTTTTCGGGTTTTCAATCCATCGAGGCGCTCATTTTGCCTAAGCCTCCTATTCGGGTTTTCGACTTACCGAAATTGTTCTTTTGTTTTTAGACAAAGTATTTCTTGACTGCGTCGGCATTCACGGGATCGGGAGTTCATCACCGTCCATGGTTGTGAGAGTCATAGCACTTGAGAAGTTTCTTTTGATGTATGGACCTTCGTAATTAGGAGTCCATTTGCCCTAGAATCTGGTTGAAAAGAACAAGAATCTTTTTAAGCACGAGGTCACCTTCTCGGAATTCACGAGGTCGGACCTTTTTGTCGAAAGCTTTCTTCATTCTTCTTTGATAGAGTTGTCCGTGACATAGAGCGGTCAGACGCTTTTCTTCAATCAAGTTCAGTTGGTCATATCTGCTTTGACACCATTCGACCTCAGATAGCTTAGTTTCCATGAGAATTCTCATTGATGGGATCTCAACTTCTACAGGGAGCACTGCTTCCATGCCCTATACTAGAGAAAAAGGAGTTGCCCCTGTTGAAGTGCGTACTGAAGTACGATACCCATGTAGAGCAGATGGCAGCATTTCGTGCCAGTCTTTGTATGTGATGACCATTTTCTAGACGATCTTTTTGATGTTCTTGTTGGCTGCTTCAACGGCGTCGTTCATCTTTGGCCGGTAAGGAGATGAGTTATAATGCTCGATCTTGAATTCCTCACACAGTTCTTTCATCATTTTGTTGTTCAAGTTAGATCCATTGTCTGTAATGATCTTGCTTGGAACTCCATATCGGCAAATGAGGTTGTTCTTAATGAACCTCACACCACTTGTGCAGTAACGTTGGCGTAAGCTGCTTGACCCATTTGGTGAAGTAGTCAATGGCTACTAGAATGAAGCGATGTCCATTGGGCGCTTTTGGTTCAATCATTCCTATCATCGATGCCCCACATGGAGCGACCACGGAGAGGAAGGCGTTGAGTAAGTCGGTGGCACATGGATGTTATCTGCGTAGATCTGGCACTTGTGACATCTTTTGACGTGTTTACAACAATCATATTCCATTGTTATCCAATAGTATCCCGCTCTCAAGATTTTTCTAGACATTGCATGCCCATTTGAATGGGTTCCACAGGACCCTTCATGCACTTCATGGATGATCGTATGCCTTATGCATCGACACATCGAAGCGAGAACCATGTCGAAGTTTCTTTTGTATAGCACCTCTTTGTTCAGGAAGAAATTCCTAGAAAGCCTCCTCAGAGTTTTTCTTATCCTTGTACGATGCCCCAAGTGGGTATTCTCGTGTTTGAAGGAAACGTTTGATGTCGTGGAACCACGGTTTATCGTCGAAGACTGCTTCTGTTGCAAACACATATGCAGGTCTTTCAAGACGTCTGATGCGAATTCTAGGCATATCATTCCAATCGTTGACTTTGAACATGGAAGATAGAGTGGCCAAGGCGTCTGCCATTCGATTTTGATCTCGAGGGATATGATGCAGTTCTACTGTGTTGGAGAAAGTCAACAACCGTCTTGCATAATCTCTGTAAGGAATTAGACCAAGATGATGAGTCTCATACTTGTCTTTGATCTGATTGATCACTAGGGCTGAATCTCCATATATGTCAAGGATCTTGATCCTTAAGTCGATGGCTTCTTCGATACCCATGATGCAAGCTTCGTATTCTGCTATGTTGTTGGTGCAATCAAATAGCAATCTGGCGGAAAACGGGATATGAGAACCCTCGGGAGTGATGATAACTGCCCCAATTCCATTGCCAAAGACATTAACTGCTCCATCGAAGACTAAACCCCATCTGGATTCTGGATCTGGTCCTTCTCCGTGTAGCGGTTCGTCGCAATCTTTCATTTTTAAGTACATAACATCCTCGTATGGGAAGTCAAACTTGAGAGATTGGTATTCGTTAAGCGGCTGATAAGCCAAGTGATCGGAGAATGCTTCCTTTGACGCTTTTGAGCAGGTCTGGATGTCATATTCGAGATAAGACATTTGCCATCGAGCAATTCTCCTGTTAAGCGGGCTTTTCAAAAGCGTACTTGATTGGATCGGTTTGGAGATTAACAAAGTCGTGTGATTGATCATGTCTTGGCGAAGGCGTTTTGAAGCCCATACCAAAGCACAACATGTTTTCTCGAGCATTGAGTACAAGGTTTCACGATCTGTGAATTTCTTACTCGGGTAGTAGATGGCATGCTCCTTCTTACAGTGTCATCTTCTTTGTCCAAGTCGCAGCCATGGACTCTTCTACGCGGTAAGGTAGATGATTAGTGGTCTTCCTTCAACTGGAGGGATTAGGATTGGTGGTTCTGACAGGTATTCCTTGATACTGTCAAACGCTTTTTGGAAATCGGCTGTCCACACAACCTTTTGATCTTTGCGGAGAAGCTTGAAAATCGGCCCAGTTTGTCATCGAGAGATAAATCGGAGATATAATTTAACCGTCAAGAAATCCTCTTACCTTTTCCATACGTGGTAGGCATTTCTGAATAGCCTTGACTTTGTCGGGAACTTCAATTCCTTTTGATTGTGATGAAACCTAGGAGCTTTCCGGATCTTACCCCAAAGGTGCATTTATTTGGATTCAGGAGGAGCTGAAATTTCCTTAGTCGTTGAAACAACTTTAAGAGATAGTCTATATGCGCCTCTTCAGTGTCAGACTTTGCTATCATGTCGTCCACGTAGACTTCGATCTCTTTGTGCATCATGTCATGAAAGAGAGTAGTCATTGCCCTACAGTAAGTAGCGCTTTGCATTCTTTAATCAAGCGGCATAACTTTGTAGCAAAAGGTGCCCCATGGCGTGATGAAAGATGTCTTCTCCATGTCTTCGGGAGCCATTCTGATCTGATTGTAACCAGAGAAACCGTCCATGAATGAAAAGACATTGAATTTTGCAGTGCTATCCACTAGCATGTCGATATGCGGTAATGGGAAGTCGTCTTTTGGACTTGCTTTGTTCAGATCCCGGTAGTCAACACACATTCTGACCTTTCCGTCCTTTTTGGAGACAGGCACTATGTTGGCTAGCCATTGAGGATACTCAGAAGTGACGAGGAAACCAGCGTCAAACTGCTTTTGTACTTCCTTTTTGATTTTGTCGGCCATTTCAGGATGAACCCTCCTCAGTTTTTGTTTAACTGGCGGACACTCTGGTCTTAACGGCAGGTGATGCTCCACGATGCTGGTATCCAAACCCGACATGTCCTGGTAGGACCAAGCGAACACATCAACGTATTCTTTGAGAAGATCTATTAGTTTGCTTTTGACACTGCTATTGAGTGAAGCTCCGATGATTAGTTGTTTTTTATCTTCCTCGGAACCCAAATTGATTGCTTCTAGAGGTTCTTTGTGAGGCTGAATGATCTTTTCCTCGTGCTTAAGTAGTCGAGAAATTTCATCCGGGATCTCTTCTTCAACTTTCTCCTTAGCGACGTCACTGGGGATTTCAAAGTTGGGAGAGAGCGTAGAGTTATTGCTTTCAATGGATCGGTCCATTTGTTTAATCTGCAAATTTTGATTTATGTTTGATTATTTAACTCCTTATCATTTTTTTTTGAAGAAAGTTAATGTGAAAGTGGATGCAGATTAATTTTTCATTATGATTTTTTTTTGAAGATTTTTTTTACTGTGTTTTTTTAGGATTATCATTTCCAGAAAAGGGTAAAAATAAAAATAAACACAGAGAGTGTGGAAACAAAACAACGCGTTTTATTTATGATTCACAATATGAACAGGGCCCTAAAATACAAACTCATTTGTCTTGGGCAAGACAAAGAGAAATTATTTAAAAAGCTAAAGCCCTATAAAACATCTCTTCACTTTGGGCGAAGCGAGAGTTCAAAACAAAAAGCAAAGATAAACTACTTAGAGCTATGAACATTAGTCCAAACTTCAACAGGTTTCCAGTAGTGGCGAACGCCTTGGATATCGAGATAATCGGGTAATTTTCCGCTTGGTTTAACCCTTGAATAAACTTTGGTCACTGGTCGAGCAGGCTTTGAAGACTCTGGACGATGGCCCTTTCCTTTTGTGCTGCTACAGCGATCTTCTTGATTCACAGATCGGGAAGTGCGAGATATAGCATGTGTACTTGCTGTCGATCTTTGTGTTGAATTCTGGGGATGCACCTTCCAATCTTCGGAGTGAAGAGACTCGTTGTCGGCGACACTTTCTAGATCGTATCCCGAGTCGTACTCTTGATCTTCAGTGATCATGTTGATGTAGTGATAACCAGGATCTGGCTTGGTGAATTCCACAGAAGTGTTGAAGCAGAGATCTTCATTTGGGATCTCGATCTGTTGATTAGTTTGAGAAGACGAGTATTCCTCCTCTGGTTGACTAGGGTTTTCAAAGTCATCACCCCATCCTGTGGGCTGGATATCTTCGATCCGTATTTTCGAGCTTTCTGGCGCAGTATCTTTCACCATGTAGTCGAATTTGCCACTTGGTTCTCCCAAGGTATCCCAAACTTCAGCAGGGACAGGTGGATTTTCATGTCTTTGTAGGGACATGTCTTTGAATTGATTAGTTGGCGTATATGACTCCTTTTGAGATACATACTCAGGGTTGTTCAAATAAGTGCTCCACTCTTCAGATTCAGATGGATCGTCTTCATCTTCTTCGATGGTTACAACGCTAACTTCTTGGAGAGCTGGGTTTAAGAAACCTCCACTATGAAATACTTCCTTGATCGGGGAAAGTTCTTCAATTTTCTTTTTCTCTTTGGAGAATACGGGTGTGAACCCGAGTCCGGCTTTCGTTTCGTTCTTGACAGGTTTGATAACTTGTCCCCATCCCTTAGTATTGCCATCATTCACCATTTGTGCAGCTTCTTTATATGAGGAGATAGATGATCTGTTTTTACTGGTAGATTCATCTTCTAATGGATGTTCAGGGATATGCGTCCCTTCAATGTCATTGGCAGTGATGAAGGAGAAACTGGACAAATGGCTTACAAGCAAAGCTTGTTCTGTGATAGTCACCAACTTTCCATTGTTGTGAATTTGAGTTTCGATGGAGAGTAAAGTTCTGCTCGCCTCATGAATCAAGGTCTTCTAACAAACAACGTAAGTAGATGGTACGTCCATGACACAGGAATGTAATTTGAAAGGTCGAGGCCAATGTCATCGGAGATCAACTTCCCAATAAGCGACTTCCTTGATCCATCAGCTCTTACTATTATATCGTTGAACTTCATTGGCGTTCCTTTGCAAGCTAAGCGAAGCGGCGTCGTTTTAGTATTACATTTAAAGATGAACCCGTATCCACCAATACATTGGACAGAATCATTGTGAACCATCGAGATATACAAGGCCAAGTTGTGATCTTTCCTTCTTCTAGAAGTTCCTCATCACTGCGAGATTATTACATCTTTGTTATGTTGGAGCGATCCCTCAATGATGCATAGTCACATCGTGATCTACATAAGCACAGTCTAGTACTCTCATCAAAGCTTCTCGGTGAGCTTGAGTTAAGGAGTAAAGGCGATGTGAAATTTTGAAGATGCATCAATTGATCTCGACTCGGTACTCGCTTTTCTTGATTAATTTTAGTATCTCTTCAAAGTCGAGTTGATGTTGGTTCCATCGATAGAACCAATGTTGGTACTTGGGTTAACAATAGGAATCGTTGTAGGATTCTCGGAAGATATATTAGCGGGTTCATCTAACAACGGGGAGTTGTAGGCGGTCTTGGTGGTCTTGGAGCATGAACTCGTCCACTTGGCGTTACTCGTCCGATTTACATTATATTGACATTAATTTGAAGTGTGGTTTCTCCTTCCATCCTCTATCGGGGTTGCATTGTATTGGTAAGGAATTGCTCGGTGGGCCTTGTGGAGCAGGACCGGTGGGCGGTTACAAAGGAGATGTCGAATCTTTGGAACCATTGTATGTAATCTCCACATGCTCGGGTATGTTGAAACAAGGGATGATAACGTTTACTTTGGGGTTTTCCGAGTTGATATCTGAGACTAAAAGCTCATGCGGAAAATGCCCTACCGTATTTACGTCATGATCATCTCTGTTTCTGTAAACTTGTAGATCTCCGATATCGAACAACCGCTGAATGTCGGCTCTTATGGTGGGACACCCTCGAATATCTCTGAAGCAGATATTACAGGCTATGTAATCATGCTTGGTGAAAGCGCTCATTGCACTGTATGCTTCGTGGAGATGTACCAAGTTCCCTCTGATCAAGTTTACGTCTGTGACAAGGTATCTGTCTGTATCTCTTAGCATGATTCCTTTGAATGTCCTTTGTATGTTGGGAAGTGGATTGACTTGCACGTTTGGGATTGTATTCTTGAAGGAGAGAAGATTAGATCTTACTAATTTCTGTACTTCTGCCTTTAATGCTATGCAATGCTCGAGGTCATGGCCTGGTGCCCCTTGATTAAAAGGGCAAGATACATCGGTTTTGTACCACCACGGCAATTTTAAGGACCGGTGGTGACCTTATGCATATCAAGTTTCTTTCTATTAGAGCAAGGTAAAATTACATGTGCGTCATTGGGATTGGGTCGGCGGTGACCGGGCGTCTGAGTTTTGGTTATTAAGCTGCTTGAGCACATTGGCGAGGTTGTTGAGTTTGTTGATTTTGTTGAAATTGGGCAATTCACGTATTGGTTTGTGTTGACGGGACTATGACTACATCGTTGTTGAATGACATTCTTACGTGGTTTCCCTCGGGATACCATTCCTATGTCGTGCTCTTTTTCTTTGGAAAGCTAGTTCCAACTTTTCTAGTTCCACTAGAAGATCACCTTCCTTGGTTGGGCGTCCGGTTCGAACCCTTCTTCTAATCGCATTCCATGCTTACCATTTCGTTGAAATCTCAGGAGCACTAGCGGTCATTCGCTCATAGTAGAATGAGCCTAGGTATTCAAGAATACCTTAGTCATCTCCTTTTCTTCCAATGGTGGGTTAATCAGGGCAGCAATTTCCCTCCATCGTTCGCATATTCATAAATGTCTCTCTTTCCTTTTGAGACATGGGCGGGTGATCCTATCGGGAGCCATATCGAGTTGAACTTATATTCTTGTCTGAAGGCTTTACCTAAGTCGTTGAATGTTTGGATATTCGTCTTTGTCTAAACCCATGTACCACTTGATGCGGCACCGGTGAGGTATCTTGGAAGTAATGAATTAATGGCTGATGATCCTCATTGTCGTAGACATTTTCACGACATACATCGTGAGATGGCTTTGTGGACGGAGTTCCCTGTACTTTTCAAAGTCGGGGACTTTGAATTTCATGATATCCTTACGCGAGGAACTAAGCAAAGATCTGGCGCTTTTCCCAAATAATTCTTTCCCTTGAATTGTTTTTATCTCGAGCTGCGTTTTGAGGAGTTGTTCCTGGAGATTCTCCATCGAGCCACGGGAATTCGTGTTATTGCTAGGAGTATGGTGAACTTCTTCGTCCATGGTGGCGTGTACTCTGAGCGAGTTCGTCATGATCGGTTGAGAAAGCGGCATTGTTACTGTGGAAGAGTTATTCCACGTCGCGGGATGATTTCTTTACAAAGTAGGTATTTCAAGGGGTTGTTTGAGAAGTCGATTGGCGAAATCCGATGCCAAAGTTAAAGGCATGCCCATGGATAGTCTTGGCATGTTGAAAGGTGAACTACTAAGCTGCGGCGGTTGATCTTGAGTAGTAGTGTCTTACGAGATCGTTGCTTGGTTTGGTGCTCAATCTTTGCTTGTTGACTTTCTTGTTGTGGTCAATGAGTTGACCAAGATGTGATCTCTCCTTCTTCTTGTAGTGTTATTCTGTGTCTGAGTTCAACATTCTCTTGTTCGAATCCTTCCATTACTTTTCTTCTTTTTGATCTGGTATCGTACGTTCGAGTTGGTTGTGGACGCGGTCGAGAAACTCTAAGACGCGACAGCTTGAAGATCTTTTGAACTACTCAAGTTTGTTCAAGCTGTGCAAGCTTGTGCAAGCTGTTAAAGTATGAAACTGTTAAAGTGTCAGACTCTAGACAACAGACTTAAATGCAAAGTATGATCCATGAATATGATTGTAAAGAAGGATTTCCAAAGAATTTACGCTAAAAGAGATATTTTTGGCAAATATTTAGATGGAAAACACGAATTTTATTAATTATTGAAAAATGATTACAACAATTGTTTTTGGAGCATTGCTCATACAAATGATAAAATAAAATAAATGATAAAACTACAGACTAAACTAATTAAACGTCTTCGTCAGATGAAGATCCAAAGGCTTGCTGCAGCTTCAACTTCAGGATTTCCTTTCCATAGCGAGCTTTTAGTTCAGCTTTCTCGGCTTTTAGCTTGTTAATGACCCTTTTCCACTCGTTGGGAGCGGGATCGCTGGTTGTCATTTCCTCAAGCTTTCTTTTCCTTTCCTTGACGTATCTTTGGATGGCGTTATCCTTCTGGCGAATCTTCTCATCTTTCTCCATGAGCCATTCATCCTGGAAGTAAAGCGTCTTTTCGTGATCTTTGACTTGCTTCTTGAGCTTCTCATTCTCAAGGTTTGTCTTGAGGAATTTGCTTTCCAAAGCTTCTTTCTCAAACCTTATTTTGGTCAAGGCTTCTTGGTATTCTCCACAGCTTCGACGGGAAAATTTATTGATTTGGGCGGTAGAACATGGGATCCTCATAAGCGTAAGGCATTCAAAATTCCTTCGCTCTTTTCTTAACCCAAGAAGTGTAGGTTTCCATGGCTACACAATTCTTTGCCTTACCTTTTTCTTTCCTTCGGACGTGTTGCCAAGCCTTGATCATCTTAGCTTTCAATCCCTGGGAATCCTCTCCTTCATGGTAGAAGTAGATTTCTGCTATACATTCGGGAGGTTTACTAGAGTTTGCGTATCCGAGCTGACGTCTTGCTAAAAATGGGTTGTAGTTGATTCCTCCTTTCGTACCAATGAGAGGTACGTTGGCAAATTCTCCACACTCTCAATGATTTCCATCTCATTTATACGCTAAGGTATACCAATGGATATAAATCGTTTGTAAGAGACATGAGTCTTCTTGACCAATGCCACTCGTCTTTGTTCTCGCGGAAGATAAGAGATTTAGGCAAATGTGAGGTAATCCATTTGAAAAACAGAGGTACACAACACACGATAGTTCCGTCTCCTTGACGATTCCTAGAGGCGTCGTGTCAAGCAGCAGTGGGAGCAGGTTTCCAATCGGAAAGATCCTCATGGCGTTGATATCAGCGAAATTTGAGACATTGGAAACAACACCAATCCATAGAGGAGTAAAGCTAAAATAGCTTCAAAGGCTACCATACTACGACGGAGAATTTGAGAGCCTTCTCCATTAGGAACTTTGAAGTCGAGTCCTAAGAGTTTTCCTCTGGTAGTTAGGTTTTGTCTATCTCGATTTCTTTATGTGAGTCATTGTTGCAATGATGGTGACTTAGGAATGGCTTCCAAACCATTGAAAGGCACTTTAAATCTTGAGATACCTAGGATATGCGTACTCTTCCAAAGTAGGCATCAATGATAATCGGGAAAGTGAAGATGGTGGATCGTGGGGCGAGCGAAAGTTTTGAGAAGTCCTTCATCAACGTTAGCGTTCAAAGAGTTAAAAGAGTTCCATAGCATTTTTGAAATCAGGGATCTTCTACCAAGGATGCTAACTCTTTTAACTTTCCTACATCGAAATTCTAAAGCGTATCTCTTGGTGAATCTTCCTCGGCGTCCATCACTCTAACCTAAAATATTTTACAAAGAAAAAATCTCTAAATTACGTGGAAATTGGAAGAGAATATGAAGTTTTTTGAATGAATGAATGAATGCATGAATCGCGCAAACATGGTTAGTAGTTATACACACGGTCAAGCGTTCGAAGTCACGAGCATGAAATAGCGATAAGAATCAACGTGGTTAAGTTCTATGGGCTTATTCATCTATGAAGCAGGTTCTACGATATCTGAGCTCAACACTCCTCTTCAAAAATTATTGGATTTGTTGAATACTCGATGTTCAATAATATTTTCAAGAGAAACTACTTTGATCGTAGTCTCGCATGACAATTACTCTAGGCACACCGAATAATCTCGCACTACATCCTAATGGCTAGGATGGGTTATGTATTCTGATCCACTCGACTTCTTAAGTTCCCTTTAAAAGCCACGTCTTCGCAATACTTACTAAACACAATACCCTCAAGACAACCTCCACTGGAAGGAGATATTAACCCGTAAGCATTGAACTTCTCACGTATTAATACCTCCACCTAGATCTTAAAAATGTTTCTTAAATCCGGGTTAGGATTTCTTTCCATCAGATGAAATCGCGAAATCACACAATGAAGAAAAACAGATATATGCAAAATATGAAAGCTTATCCCCTTTCTTTTCTTTTGAAAATAAAAAAAACTTGGTGCTCTCGGTGAATGTAGCGTTTTGAAAATCAAAATCTCGACTTCTCCCGGTAGTCGCCATTTTCATTCGCGTTAAAGGTGACACACTAGAGGATCGACGTGAATTGATTCTGCGGCAAAACAATTTAATCTTTTGATTTGTTTATAAAGATGCATGAGCATCAAGCTTTATTATTTTCAACACAAGAAAGATGATTTAGTGATTATGAAAAGGGAAAGCTGAAATACCCTCAATTGATATTGGTATGCGTGTGACTAAGCGCAAACTAGGCATAGCGCATTGGGGATTCGAGTAAGGGGATTGTTATATAAAGGAATAGATGGAGCACCCTAAATATATGTAGTTATCTCACTTTATATATGAATATATTTGATATGTTTGTGTGTTTTAATTGCTATTTCTATGATTGGGAAAGTTTACTTTGGGATTTTAAGAATGATAGATTATGTGGGATTCTAGTGTTTGTTATTATTATGCTCGCAAAGATACATGGATCTTCGCATACATATCCTAGTGGGAATCGAGGCATTTGTAGCTCGGATCTCGAGGGTTCTATGGTTTGTTTGGTTTGAGAGAAAGAAATTTTGCTCGGCAAGGATGAGACCTTGTGCCTCGTATTCTCAAAGGATGTTGAGAAAGTCGGAGCAATCGTAGTTCCCACTTATGCTAGTGGAAAGCAGCGGGATGTTAGTAAGAGACAGACAAATGTCATCTCAATGAAAAATGTATCTAATCTATTTCATCACATACATTTTTGAAAAGTTTGTTTGAAATGAAATCTTTCATCGTAAGTTACTGGTGTTTTGCTCGAGTGTACAAGCGTTACCACTTACATGTTTAAGAAGATGTTTTTAAAAATGATTGAATCTTTTAGCTAAGTATTGGGTGTTTTGCTTGAGTGTACAAGCGTTACCACTTACAATTAAGAAAGATGTTTTTGTTTGAAAAGTTTTTTTGACTTTATGTGATGTGATAGATAGGATACTTCTTCCATAGAGATGATAGATGTCTAAATCTCGAGGAGAAATTGATTGGACTAAAGGGATGCTTTTAAGAAGCCCGTGGGTCCTTGTATTATTAGCGAGGAGGCATTCAGGGTCATCGAGGTCCTTGTATGAAGCTCAAGAGGAAGCTATAGGGTATGGCTGGCTTTGTGTTAAAAGGTATTTCACCGAGAAACCATCCTTTTGGAATTAAGAGCAATTTCACCGGGAAATTTTACTCTCTGGGATTTTGAAAGTGATTTCATAGAAACCATCCTTTGGGGTTCTATCTTAGCGGGTGATTCTTTGTATTGGAAGCCCAATAGGAGGCTGTTAAGATTTCCTATCTCTTTCATTGTATGATGCCGAGAGGCTAAACTCAATGAGGAGTTCTTTTGAGCGAAGCCCGAAGGCGACTCAGCAGAGTGTTGTCTTATATGAAGCCTAAGCGGAGGCTAACTCTGGGGAGAGTTTCTTTGTACAAAGCCAAGAGAAGGCTATCATCTGGGATGAATTGTCTTGTATAAATCCCAGCGGAGGCTAAACTCAGCGAGGATGAGTTATCTTGTATAAAGCCAAGCGGAGGCTACAATGGGAACCTATTGGTTAGACTAATTGTTATGTTAATAAGCTGAGCAGTTGTATAAACAAGTGTGTGTGTGTGTGTGATATGTATTCATAGGAGTTTATGAAGGAAATATAAACAATGCATGATGTTTATTCTGAGGAGTTTATGAAGGAAATATAAACAAGTGTACATGAAACAAGCGTTTAAAGCAGCAACTTGATTATTCACAAGTTTGAATTGTGTACAAGAAAGTGAATATGTACACGAGCGAGTTTTATATGAGAGAAATATGTATACATAGGAGGGTTGGGACTTACACCATAAGGGTGGCCCATTGGTTTAAAAGCAGTTTCAGAGGAATAATGCTCCTTTTAATACCAATGGCATTGATTGAATATACGGATGAAGCGGAAGCGAAGATCGAAGTTTATACGTGTTTAAGTTTTTACAAAAAGTATCATGTTATGTCGAGATAAAAGTTTGTATGAAAAGATCTTGATATGTACAAGAAAAAAATATATGTACATAAAGAATGTTGGTTTGAGTATACAGTGAAATGAAAACAAGCGATCGAAGTTTATGCATACTTGAGTATAAAAAGTATCATATTATGTACGAGATGAAAATTGTATGTGTTTGGAAAGAATTTGATATGTACAAAGAAATATTATGTACACAAAAGAATGTTATGGGACTTACACGTGAGGAGGCCCATTGGTTTAAGAGTTTCACGAGGAATAATGCTCCTTTCAATACCAATGGTATGCGATGTAAAAGGTGAACAAGCGGAAGAAAGTTTATACATATTACGTCTGGTAAAAGATGTGTACATAAAAAATTAATATGTATAAGAAATATATACATAAAAAGAATGTTTTGGGACTTACACGTGAGGAGGCCCATGATCGATTGAGAAATTCGAGAGAAAGCAATTCGAGGTTTATCGTTTAAACGGATCGATCATGGTAAAAAGATACAAGTTTGATGAAAAAGTTTTGAAGAAATGATTTTCAAAGTGTTTTGAAATATAAAGTTCATTTATGAAAAGTTTTGAAAAGAATCGGAAGTCGAAAACTTGAAAAATTCACCTTAAAAGGAGGTTTGAAAAAATGCTCAGAACGTCGTTTTCGGCTCGATTAAAATATAATCAGATGAAAGTTTTTTCTGAAAATTTTTGCATTATCATAAAATAGATGTATTTATTGACAAGTGTCCAAAAAATCACCTTAAAATAAGGAGTTTTGATTGGTCAAAAAAATTGTGGAAGTTTTGTAAAAAAAACATGAAAAATTGGAAAAGTATGGTCCTGATGGGAGTTGAACCCAAGACCAAAGGGTGGAACACGTGTCAGAGGAGACTAAGAGCAAGCAAGCTACCACTGAGCCAAACGCGTTTCTGTGTTTAGTGGACAATCACACGTGTAAATGAAACATTGGAACATTTAAAAATTTGAAAATGAAGAACACGCGCGCAGTGTTCTTCGTGGTTTTTGATTTTCAGTTTCCATGATTCAAGCTCAAATCTTTGTTTCTCAACCAAATTGAATGAAATAAAAATCAAACTTGCTCGTTTTTTCATCACGAACATGAAGATGTATGTTAATTGCATTTATTTTCGAGTCTAACTCAATTGGATTTGGAAAATGTTAAGAACCCTAAAGCGATTTTTCAAATTAAATGATGTATGGTGATGATTCTTTGATTTTATTGAGGGTTTATGATGGTTATGTGAGAAAGAGAGCGGCCATGAGCTTTTCGTTTTAGTTCAAAGAAAATGGATATCCAAGTTAGTGTTCTAACTTTTAAAGTGAGAATCGAAGAAGGTCTTAGGCGTTTCGAGCAATTTCTTGATCATTTGAGCTTCATGGCATGTATGGAATGTGTGAATGATCTGCTTGCTTGAGCTTGCTTCAATCTTTCCAACCAAGTCAACCGCAGTTGAAAATGGCAGCTGGATTTTGATGTTAATCGTGTTAGGTTAATTGCTAATGGCTGGATCATATACATGAGGTATAGTGATGGTGTTTGAATGATTAGAACACGGTTTGATCAAGCCTAGCTCAAATTCGAATTCCATGGCGGTTTGAAAAGTTTGAAAAATGGAAATGAAATTCTGATTTTTCTTATTCTTGCTATGATCTTAAGTTCTAAACAAGTTTTATATCAATAGTGAAGCATGTTTGACACCAAATTTTAACATGTTTTCAATTGTTTTTCAAAAATAAGAATTCTCCAATTTGCACTATGTTGCTTAATTTTCAAGAAAGAAGAATGAAAGCATGGATTTGTGATGCTTTGGTCTGAATTGAACTTGAATTTGTGATCTATTATAGGCAACAAGTTACGAAATGTTAGGCAAAGAGTACAAGCTTTTGGTGATTCAAAGATAACTTAGAGGCAAGAATGGTATTTGCCAAAAGAAACTTCCTTTTTCACCATGTGCTCATTTTTACAATTTGATTCAATCCTCTCAATTATTACCTCTAACTGATATTTATCAGTTCAATCATCCATTTGGAAAGTTTAGATTGCTTCTAAATGAAGAAAACTCAAAATGACCTATAATTGAAGTTGTGAACTTTGAAAAATCAAGTTTTATGGAGCCTTATGTTTCAATTTCAAAAGTATAGCTAAACTCCATGGATTTGAGAGTTCTTGGACATTTTGGAAAGCTTGTTTCACAAGCTATAACTTTCATGTTTTGAGTTTTATCAAATTCAAATTGGAACTAGGTGAAAAAATGGCATGAAGTTTGAAAAAAATGTGAAATTTCAACACTTAGAAAATTTTCTAAGTGTTAGAACTTTTGACTTTTTGTTGACTTTTTCAAATTCTTGGATTTTTTATGATCATGATGGATCATTTGAAGTATTTTGATGTTTGAAAAAGTTTTATTTTGAAAAATTTGACCAAAAGTCAAAGTTTGACTTTTCTGTGCAGATGAATTTTCATCAGATGTTTCTGAAAACGACTGATGAAGTCTGTGAACTTCTGTGATGTTTTGAATCCAAAAATTAGGTCAAGATGTTGTATCTAAGATATAATGACCAATATCTATCCAAAAAAGTCATTCACTGCTCAAAAAGTCAGAGAATTCTCATGCCCGATCAAAATCCTAATTGGTCGATCCTCAATTGTCCTGTGAGAAAATTTGGATATCTGATGATCAGAGGTTGATGATTTGATCAAGATAGATCAAATGAGGTGAGAAAAACTCAAACCCTAATTGTTTGGCTCTTGAATCAGGATGAAAATCAGTGAAACCTAATTTTGACTGTGAATACTATACCGATTAATGTTATACAGGCTGTAGTTGTGCAAATGATGCAAATGTAGGGTGGTATATTAGGTCAAAATTTGGGGTATGACACTTACCATTCAGAACTCGTGGCCTATAAATAGAGCTCACTTATTCATTCAAAACTACCCCAAAGCAATCATAATTCAAGCTTTCCTTCTTTCTTTCTTGATTTTCAAGTTTCAAACTTCTAAGTAGGAGAATTTTGCAAATTTTAAGTCTTGCAATTTTTGAGCAATCTTAGGCTTCAAATACTTTCTAAACATCATTAGAAAGTTGTTAGAATCCTCAAGCTATCCCAAAAACTAGCCAAACTCAGAAAACACTTCCAAACCTCATGTATGCACATATTAAGCCATAACACAAATTCTCGATCCACTGTGCATCTTCCAACTTTCACTTCAAACACCTACATACATCATATAGAAGTGATCCAAACCATCTTTTCATCCTTTGTAAAAAAAATCATCAAATTCGATTCTCACTTCAAGTAGTAGTTGGACTTGGTCGAGCGATCCGGACCATTTCAAACCAAGTAAGCATATCAACACCTTCCATAAACAACAGAAGTAGTAGATCATCAAAACATAGGACGTCTCCGACAAGGAACCCGATTCGGTTTCAAGAGGTATGAAACTTGAACTTTGAACTCGTTGATTTCCAATTTCCAGCTCAAAAAGGCTTGGCCATTTTGTTTCGCTATCAGCAGGTAATAACCCTCAATCAATTGTTAAAATTGTGCTCATACATGATTTCATAATCAAAACTTAGAATTAGGGTTCTTCGTGTTCATACGAAAATTAATAGTTCTAAGTTTAAATATATAAATTAATTGCCATAATCATGTTCTGGTAAAAATCCAAGCAAGTTTGATGTTTGGGTCATGTAATTTCATTGAGAAATGAAGAATCCATGGAGAAAAAATCTGGAGGTTGAAGATGACATGTTGCGCGCGTTTTCTGATTCTGGAAAAATTCAAATTCTTGGTTTATTTTAAATTTATTGGTTGTTATTTCATAACTAGATGTAACAGTCACCCCAGTGGAAAGCCAGCATGCACTTAGTCCTTTGCCTCACCTCAAGGCCCAGGTTTAAATTCCCCTGGGACTTTTTTTTAACAAAAGGCTCATCGACCCGATGCTTGCTTCTTCGAGCGCTTACGAGCTCGACCCTCGAGATACTTGATGCTTCTCATTCTCCCAGAAGCATCCGGCTTTTACTATCTCTAGAAGCATTCAGCTTCTACTACCTTCAGAAGCACTTGTAGTGCTTCTCACTCTCCAGAAGCATTCAGCTTCCATTGCCTTCAAAACTACTTCTGAGGCCGTTCCTCCTAGAAGCAGCACGCTTCTGACTCTCCCAGAAGCAACACGCTTCTAAATTCTTCCAGAAGCAACACGCTTCTAACCTTCTTCGACCGACACGACCCCCCTTTCAAAAGTAGCGACCGACCCCTTCCTTGAGCGGCCCGACTCAGACCCCCTCGAGCGTCAAACTTTTCAAAGACTTCATTTTTTTCAAAACTCCTTCAAAGCAAGGTAATTAAATGACAATTCAAGCACATGGCTCAGTGGAAAAACTCTTCACTTCTAAGCCAAATGTCTTGGGTTCAAACCTCCTTAGGACCAAAAACTCTTTTTATCATTAATTTTCTCAAGTTTTTTTAACAAACTTCAACATTTTTAAAAACTAATCAAAACTTCTCATTTTGAGATTTTTTTTTTGTAAACTTGTCATTTAATATACCTATTTTATGATTATGTCAAAAAAATCCAAAAATATTTTCTTTTTGATTATATTTTCATTAGGTTAAAAATGAGACATTTTTTTTAATACTTTTCAAAAATATTTGCTTTCCAATTTTCAAACCTAATCTTTTTCAAAACTTCTTGTGAATATCCTTCACTTTTCAAAATCATTTTCAAAACCTTTTTCAAAAACCTCTTAATAAACTTACACACCTTTTTCCATGATCAATTCGATTTGAAGATAAACTGAACCAGGTTTCTCCTTGTATTTCTTTCAAATTGATCATGGGCCTCCCTCATGGTGTAAGTCCTAACCCTCCTATGTACATATTCATTTCCTTGTACATAACAACCCTTTCGTGTACATATTCAATTCTTTGTACACATTCAATCATCATTATAAATATTCAAGCATAACAAACTTCGTTCGTTTGTTTTCATCCGCTTGTTTATACACCGATTCCATTGGTACTAAAAGGAGCATTATTCCCGGTGAAACTGCTTTTAAACCAATGGGCCTCCCTTAAAGGTGTAAGTCCCAAAGAACTGTATATATTCAAGTTACACTTGCTTTAAATGCTTGTTTTATACACTTGTTTATATATTTCCTTCATAAACTCCTGTGAATACACATCACACACTTGTTCATATAACTGTTCAATTATAACATAACAACTAGTCTAACAACTAGGTTCCTTTATCCTCCTCTTAGGCTTCGTATGAGATAACTCATTATTGAGTTAGCATCCTCTTAGGCTTCATATAAGACAACTCACCCGTTGATTTTAGCCTCCGCTTAGGCTTCTTATAAGACAACTCCCCATTTGAGTTAGCCTCCTCTTGGGCTTCGTTCAAAAGAACTCCCTGTTGAGTTTAGCCTTCTCTTGGGCATCAAACAAGAAGAGACACGAAATCTCTTAACACCTCTATTGGGCTTACAATACAAAGAATCACCCGCGCTAGGATAAAACCTTGAGAGTATGATTTTCCGGTGAAATCACTCTTGAATCCTAAGAGGATGGTTTCCCGGTGAAATCCCTCTTAAAGCCAAAGCCAGCCATACCCTATAGCTTCCTCTTGAGCTTATTAAAGGACCTCGATGACCCTCGGAATGCCTTCTCTTGGGCTCACAATACAGGACCCTCGATGACCCTCGGAATGCCTCCTCTTAGGCTTACAATACAAGGACCCACAGGCTTCTTAAAAGCATCCCCCTAATCCCTAATCAATTTCTCCTCGAGATTTAGACATTTATCATCTCTATGGAAGAAGTATCTCATCTATCACATCACATACAATACACACTCTTTTCAAACAAAAACATCTTTTAACTGTAAATGGTAACGCTTGTACACTCAAGCAAAACACCAAAACTTACAATTAAAGATTCATTCATCTTTCAAACATCTTTCTTATTGAGGTATTGCACTTTCCCTTTTTAGCTCATTTTCTTGTTTTGAAATAACAAAGCTTTATGCTCGCGCATCTTTAAAATAAATCAAAAGTAAATCTTTCGGGCGAGGAGATTCGAATTCGATTCGATTCCTTATTAAATCTTTTAACACGAAAAGTAGTGGATGGAATCGATCGTATTCACAAGTTAAATGTCAATTTCGGTCAATGGAAGTCATAGAGGAATTTCTTGTAGGAGAGGGTTTAAGATAGGAGATCCTCTGTGCCTTTTATGTTTACTATTGTTCTTTGAAGGTTTGGCGGGGATGGTCGAAGTGCGATGTGAGGGGCTGCTTTCTGGCTGAAAGTTAATAATAAATTGGAGTCAACCTTACGCAATTTGCGGATGACACCATATTGATAGGTGAAGGAACATAGGAAAATTTGTGGGCCATTAAAGGCTGTCTTAAGAGGTTTTGAACTAGTTTGGGTTGAAAACAAATATGTGCAAGAGAAGGATTTATGGTATTGGCATTCTAGTAAGTTTTAGAATCGACATCACATTTCTGGTGTGTGAGTGGATCACCCCTTTCAAATTCTAGGGGATTAACGTAGGAGGTAACCATAAGTTTGATCTTTTGGAAACGGTTCTTATTAACTGAAATCAAAATTATCTTCTTGGAAAAGTCGAATCTTATAAATAGGAAGAAGAGTCACGCTGTTGAAATCAGTCATGTCGAATCTTCCTATTTACCAGTATTCGCGTTAAAAGTGATCTGTTGGGAATCGAATCAGAATTCGGATCCTGCGGCTCAAAGCGATTACTCTTTTGATTTGTTTATAAAGATGCCCGAGCATCGCTTTATTATTTTCAACACAAGAAAAAATGATTATGAAAAGGGAAAGTTGTTAATACCCTCGATTGATATGATATGCATTACGACTAGCGCCAAACTAGGCGTAGCATTAGGAGATTCAAGGCGGGGGTTTGTTATATAAAGGAATAGATGGAGCACCCTAAATATATATAGTTATCTATAGCTTGATATATGAAATATGTTTGATATGTTTGTGTGTTTTAATTGCTATTTCTATGATTGGGAAAGTTTCTCCTTTGGATTTTAAAGGATAGATTATGTGGGATCCTAGGTTTTGTTATTATTGTGCTCATAAAGATCATGGGATCTTACGCATACATATCCCTAATGGGAATCGAGCATTTGTAGCTTGGATCTAAGGATCTATGGTTTGTTTGGTTTGAGGAAGAAAGAAATTTGCTAGCTTGAGGATGAGACTTGTGCCTCACGTATTCTCAAAGGATGTTGAGAAAGTCGAGGAGCGATCGTAGTTCCTTATGCTAGTGGACTTGGGATGTTATTAAGAGACACAGACAAATGTCATCTTAATTAAAAATGTATCTAATCTATTTCATCACATACATTTTGAAAGGTTTCCTTGATTAAATCTTTCATCGTAAGTTATAGGTGTTTTGCTTGAGTATCTGGCGTTACCACTACGAGTTTTAGAAAGATGTTTGAAAAATGATTGAATCTTTTAATTGTAAGCATTGGGTGTTTTGCTTGAGTGTCTGGCGTTACAGCTTCTGATTAAGAGATGTTTTATTTGAAAAGAGTTTGAAAAGTTTTTGATTGTATGTGATGTGTTAGATGAGATACTTCTTCCATAGAGATGATAAGCGTCTAAATCTAGGAGAAATTGATTGGATTAGGGGATGCTTTTAAAGCCCATGGGTCCTTGTATTGTAAGCCGAAGGCATTAGGGGTCATCGAGGGTCCTGTATGAAGCTCGAGAGGAAGCTATAGGGTATGGGTGGCTTTGGCTTTAAGAGGATTTCAGGAAACCATCCTCTCGAGATTGAAACAATTTCAAGGGAACTTATACTCTGGGTTATCTCCTTGGGTGATTCTTTGTATTGGAAGCCCAGTAGGAGGTTGTTAAGAGATTTCTGGTCTCTTTCTTGTTTGATGCCGAGAGAAGCTAAACTCGATGAGAGTTCTTTTGAGCAACCCGAGGAGGCACTTCAGTGTTGTCTTATATGAAGCCTAAGCGGAGAAACTTCAGCTGAGATGAATAAGTTTTCTTATAAACCTAAGAGGAGGCTGAACTCGGATGAATGATTTACCTTGTACAAGCCGAGGAGGCTATCTTTGCGGGGAACTTTATTGGTTAGACTAGTTGTTATGTTATAACTAGGCGGTTGTATAAACAAGTGTATGAGTTTATTCACAGGAGTTTATGAAGGAAATATAAACAAATGCATGATGTTTATTACAAGAGTTTATGAAGGAAATATAAACAAGTGTAAAGCGAGCGTTTAAACAGCGTAACGATTATTTACAAGTTTGAATTGTGTACAAGGAAGTAAATATGTACGAGCAGTATTTATGTACAAGGAGGTGTGGATGTACATAGGAGGGTTGGGACTTACACCGTAAGGGGAGGTCCGTTGGTTTAAGCAGTTTCACAGGAATAGCTTCTTTTAATACCATAATTGTTGATCATATCTACGGCTTTTTGAAAACAAGCAGACACGAGATTATATCGTAATTTTGAATGTTTACAAAATGTCTTGTATCATGTCTGCAGGTAAAAATTGGTATATCGTGAAAAGAATTAGATATATACAAGGAAATATGTATGTACATAAAAATTTTGGGACTT